>CM050164.1:333426865-334026865 GCA_027410445.1 Discoglossus pictus | reverse complement strand
TCATCTCTATGCAGATGACACTTACACCTACCTCTCAGCACCTGATCAATCCCCCTGCAAGCATATCCTCCTGGATGTCCGCCCACCATCTCAAACTCAACATGTCTAAGATTGAACTCCTAATATTCTTGCCCTCTACTACAGCGTCAATTCCTCAAAACTCTCTCACTATCATCATCACTTCCATTTCCTAAGCCCATGGTCTTGGGGTTCTATTGGGTCCTGCCTTCTCTTTCATTCCTCTTATACAATCACCAGCAAAATCTTTTATTTTCAACTTAAAAAACATCTCCAGAATACGTCATTACCTTACATAAAACACAACTAAGATTCTAATACATTCCCTCTTCATATCCCGGCTTGACTCCTGCAACTCACCATCACCCGTCTATCCCTACTTCAATAATGAATGCCTCCACTAGACTCATCTACCATACTCAACGTTCAGTTTCTGCAGCACCTCTTTGTCAGTTTCTCCACTGGCTTCCTGTAGCCTCCAGAATAAAATTTGACTTTACTAACTTACAAAGGCCTCAACAACACCCACCATCTTCGCTCTGCTAATGACCTTCTTCTTTCCTCCTCTCTTATCACCTCCGCTCACTCACACTTTCAGGACTTTTCTGACGCTGGCCCTATTCTCTTGTCTCGCTCCACCAGACAATCCTGCCTCAAATCCTTCAATTCATCACTAAACTACTCTTTCTTTCACCTTTGACACCATTGCCCCCATAACCACAAGCAGACACCCTAACTCTTCTCCCCAACCATGGTACACTACACAAGCACAATACATTCAGAGGTGCTCCCGCACTGCTGAAAACTATGAAATAAAATTACGCTTCTGCAGATTTCCTCCACTACAAGTGTATGTTGCACCCCTACTTCTCTGCCCTCAACATTAGCAAGCAGCACTACTTCACATCACTAATATCAACTCTATCCTCCAACCCCACATGTCTGTTTGCCGCTTTCAAAACTTTCCTCTACCCACCACCTCCTCCTGTCCATTCCTGTCTCGCGACTGAAGACTTTGCCAACCATTTTATGCATAAAATTAAAAACAAACGCAACAAACTCTCCTATCATTGTAGCTCACACACTTCATCCTCTCAACTAACTGACAACACCCAGCCTTCTCTCTTCCCCAATCCCACAGCCACTATGAACTGCTTTGACCCTGCAACAGAGGATTAAATCTCCAGCCTACTAGCATCTTCTCGCCTTACTACATGTCCTCTGGATCCTATTCCATCACAACTCATCCCTCCCCTCTCTGCCACACTAATCCCAGCTCTCACACACCTCTTCAACCTTTACCTAAATACTGGCATGTTTCCATCTTATCTAAAACATGCCATAATTACACCCATTTTTAAGAAACCCTCATCTGACTCTGATGTTGCATCTAACTACCGCCCTATCTCTCTACTTCCCCTGGCTTCCAAACTACTGGAGTGGCTCGTTTACAACTGCTTTACCAGCTTTATTTCCTCTAACTCCCTTTTTGTAACCTTCCAATCCAGCTTCTGGCCCCAACATTCCACTGAGACAGCTTTCACTAAAGTCACTAATGACCTGCTCACCACCAAGTCAAAAGGTCACTTTTCTATTCTTCTTCTTCTGGTTCTCTCTGCTGCCTTTGACACAGATGACACTCAAATCTACCTCTCAGCAACAGATCTACCCTCTCTCTTCTAACACATGTCTCCAACTGCCTCTCTAGTATATCCTCTTGGATGTCCACACACCATCTCAAACTCAACATGTCTAAGACCGAACTCCTAATTTTGCCACCCTCTACTACAGCGTCAATTTCTCACATCTCTCTCACTGTCAACAATGCCATCATCATTCCCACCTCCCAAGCCCGTTGCCTTGGGGTTCTACTGGACCCCTCCCTCTCTTTCATCCCCCACATACAGTCACTAACACAATCTTGCCTTCTCAATCTAAACAACATTTCCAAAATATGTCACTACCTTACACAAGACACAACTAAGATTCTCTCTCTCATCATTTCTCATCTTGACTACTGCAGCTCGCTTCATGCTGGCCTGCCCACCACCCATCTTTCCCCACTTCAATCCATAAGGAATGTCTCCGCTAGACTCAACTACCGTACACAAAGTTCAGTGTCGGCAGCACCTCTTTGTCAATCACTCCACTGGCTTCCCTTAGCCTCCAGAATAAACTTCTAAAGCCCTCAACAACAGCGCACCCCCTTTCATCTCTGCTCTGATCTCCAAATACTATCCCACCCGCCATCTTCGTTCTACAAACGACGCTCATCTTTCTACTACCTTGTCAACTCCTCTCACTACCGCATTTAGGACTTTTCTCGTGCTGCTCCTATTCTCTGAAACTCCTTGCCTCGCTCCACCAGACTATCATCCTACCTCAAAACCTTCAAAACCTTACTAAAAACACATCTGTTTAAAGAAGCCTATCCCCTTCCTTCCTAACATACACAACACTTCTCTCGCCCTCCTTCACCACAAACAAAACCTTTAGATTGCAAATCTGCGAGTTTTAAATCTTGCATGGCGCTTTGGGGAAAGCACTATGGACACTGGATTCTAAGCTCAAAGACAGGGCCCTCCATTCTTTGCAATGTGTTAATATTGAATATGTCTTTGCATGGAAATTAACTTATGAATAGCGCCACGGAATATGTTGGTGCATTACAAATAAACAATAATAATAATAATAATAATAATAATAGTAATAAAAACGCTCCTGTTTAAAGCACCACCTTAACATGCACAATTGCATTTTTCACCCTCCTGTCCCACACCCAAACCCTTTAGATTGTAAGTCTGCAAACTTTCAATGTTGTATGGTGCTTTGGGAAAAGCTCTATGGACACTGGATTCTAAACTCAAAAACAGGGCCCTTCATTTTTTGGAATGTGTTCATATTGTTTTGCCTTGATCACAATGCATGAATAGGGCTACAGAATATGTCTTTTTATCCTTTACATTGATCCTGCATTTTGACCTTAGCCCATGATGTTATCTGATGTTGTTTTGATTTTGAATAACCTCTTTACTGCCAAAGCAACCTGAAATGCACTACATTACAACAATATCCTTCATTTGTATCATTATAATAATACACATTCCTAAATCCTCTCATGTTAATATATTTTTATATTAATATACTTTTTTATTCTATTGTCACTGCGTGAGTTCTTTATCGGATACATTAAGAAAGAAATATTATCTATGTATTGCCTCACAAGTATTAGCATATTAAAAACACTACAGTAATATTACAGAAATACACAATCATGCAAGTATTAATTGCAATAACATGTTTTATAATATAGAATCTGAACTCTTGTATATAAAATGAGTTTACAATATAAAAATGTTGCTATTCCTCAACCTCAAATAACATTTAATCCTAAATACATTCTAATTAGTGTCATAAAATATGAATTATTCTTTGGTCTTTTATTTACACTTGCTTTAGCTCTCATTACAAGATAACATCCTCTTTTTTTCTTTTTTATACATACCTAAATTAATACATATGCTTTGATTTGTTTGACTTGTATGTTGCAGCAATACTTGTATAACAAAAAGGTTGCCTTTTTACCACACTGTATTTTGTAGTTTGCATTTACGAGTAGGTCCAGTGGCAACCTCAATCATTGTACATCCTGCCACATGTATGCACTGCTGGAAGAGCTGATCTAGGGTCCAAGTGTGAGCATGTTGCCTCTCTTGAAGCTCAAATTAGAGAAATGGAGATGAGATTTGCAGCACTTAGTGATATTGCTCATCTGGAAAGAGAGTTGGTGCTCACTGAGCAAAGTTTAGCTGGGCCTAGCCTGGAGGGTGGAGTTGGGGCTAATTAAGATGTCCAAGGAGGTAGCTGGGTTATAGCTGGGTAAGCAAGGGGAACAGGAGGAAGGCCAGTTCTGAGTTGGCAAACACCAACAGATTTGTCAGATTACGTGAAACTGTTGAGAATGTCCATTCAAGAATGCAATGTTAGAAAAAGCTGTTTTCTCTAACAGCCAGGAGAGCAGTTCTACTGGAGGAGAGGGAGGGCAGAATAGGTAAACAGGTTGATTTGTCACCCAGATCCCAGCAATCAAACAGTTTAATGTCTCCCGGACGCTCAGGTTCGGCATGTTGTGGATCGGGTAGATAAATTATTGGGAGGGGCTGGAAATGAACCAGTGGTCTTTGTACATATTGGTACCATTGAAGTTAGTGGGCGATGGAGTGTCCGACAGAATGATTTTAGAGAACTAGGGAATAAGCTTAAGACCTCCAAGGTAGCCTTTTCAGAGATACTTCCAGTGCCACATGCTCACCCAGGGTGACAGAAAGAGCTTAGGGAGGTTAATGCATGGCTAAAAAAGAGATGCACTAAGGATTGGTTTGGGTTTTTAGAGCACTGGGCTGACTTCTCACTTGGGTACAATCTCTATAGCAGGGAATGGATTGCACCTTAACTATGAGGGAGCTTGTTTGCTAGGGGATAGGATGGTAGAATGGCTGGAGGAGTTTTTTAACTAGTAGGTGGGGGGGGGGGATTAGATAGAAGTAATAGGGTAGAAAGTGTAGAGGGGTAAGGAATTTATTAACTAGTCATGGGGTGGAGAAGGGGAGAGGGTTTGTATAGTTAATAGGGAGGTATTGCTAAGTAACTCAAATATAGTGGTAGGCACTTCAAAACTACAAACTCATAGCAGTATAAGGGGTATGTTTGCTAATGCAAGAAGCTTACCAGGAAAAATAGAATTATTAGCAGTTAATGAGGAATAGGATTCAATAGGCATTACTGAAACATGGTGAGATGAATCTCATGACTGGACTGTTAATCTGGATGGTTATAACCTAGTTAGGAAAGATATGGGCACTGTTAAAAGAGAAGGAGGGCTTTGTCTGTATTTTAAGCCTGAATTTAAGCCTATAGCCAGAGAAGATATTTATACTGGAACTAGCGATAATGCTGAATCCTTGTGGGTAGAGTTATATAGCGGAGCAGCAAATAAAAAATAAATGATAGGAGTATGCTATAAACCCCCAAATATAACTGGAAGTGAGGACATGCAATTATTGTTACAGATTGGAAATGCAGTGAAGCATGGTAAAGTTCTAATAATGGAATATTTTAACTACTCTGAAATAAACTGGATGAATGTGACCAGTAGTTCAGCTAAGCGAAGCAAGTTCTTGAGTACACTCAGAGATCATTATCTGGCTCAGGTTATATAAGAATCTAGTAGAAATTTAGTTATCACAAATAATATTGATATGATATAAAATGTTGAAATTGGGAAACCTTTGCGATAACAACACAGTCTCATTTGAGATTGAATTAAAAAAGCAAAACTGTAAGGAGCCAATAAAAACTGTTAATTTTAAGAGGGCAGATTTTAACGGTCTAAAGGCAGCAATACAACGTATAGACTAGAACAAAGAACTGGTGGGTAAAAATACTGAAAATAAATTGCTTTTTAAAAAAATCCTTACTAAATACCTATTGCCATACACCATGTGGGAATACAAGTAAAAGGAGTGAATCACATCCAATGTGGCTTAACAATGGTTTAATTATCAATATATGGAGTACAAAACAGGTATTTAAATTATACAAATAAGAGGGGACAGAGACTGCTTCCTTTGCCAAATAATTGGTTAACGCAGAAAGAAATCCAAAAGAGGTTGGAAAAAATGAATGTTAATGAAGCCCCAGGTCCTGATGGAATACATCCAAGGCTACTGAGGGAACTGGATTCTGTAATAGCCAAACTATTATAAATATTTTTCCAGATTCACTTAACACAGGGTTGCTACCAGATGACTGGAGAAAAGCAAATGTGATACCTATATTTAAGAAGGAAGCAAGAGCAAATCCAGGGAATTATAGACTTGTAAGTTTCACTTCTGTAGTGGGAAAGTTTTTAGAAGAGTTAATAAGGATAATATACAAGAACATGTATATTTGAGGGAAGGATTATAAGTAGGAATCAACATGGATTTATGAGGGATAGGTCATGTCAAACAAATCTAATTAGTTATTGTGAGGAGGTTACTAGGAACTTGGATCAAGGCAATCCAGTGGGTGTAGTTTTTTGGGGTTTTAGAAAGGCTTTTGATACAGTGCCACATACAGTGTGTAAAATAAGGGATACAGTAATTGCAGTAGATATCGGTTCATGGATTGAGAGCTGGCTAAAAGACAGGAAGCAAAGAGTTGTTGTAAATGGAACATACTCAGATTGGACTAATGTGGTAAGTCAGATCGGTTCAATTTTAGGTCCTCTCCTTTTAAACATATTTATAAATGACTTAGAAGTTAGACTGGAAAGTAATGTCTCCACTAAGTTGTGCAAGGTAATTAACTCAGACAATTATGTACTTTCCCTCCAAAGAGATTTGCATAAATAAGAGAAATGGACAACTTGATGGCAGATGAGATTTAATATGAGTTTATGTTCAAGTTATGCATTTGGGAAGGAAAAATAGCCATCTAATTTGGAAGTACTTGTGGACAACCAGTGCTCAATGCCAAGCAGCATCTGCAAAGGCAAATACAAATACATTATTAATGTTTTTTATCTAGAAAAAAAAGAGGGGATATGATTACCTTACATAAATATATTCAGTGTCAATATAAAGCTTTGTCAAGTGAACTTTTTGTGCCAAGAGGTTTTCAACTGCCAAGAGGACATCCTTTGAGGTTAGAAGCAAAAAGATTCGACCTTAAAGAAAGAAAATGTTTTTTTTACAGTCAAGGTGGTTAATCTGTGGAATTCTCTATCAAAGGAGGTGGTGACAACACATTTGATAGATAACTTTAAAAAGGGATTGGATATTTTAAAATAAAAATAGCATTCAGGGTTATCTTGGTTAATTAGAGAGGGAGTATTTATGCATGGAGGAATCTGATCTCCAGTATCTGGGAACAGGAAGGAATTTATTTTTTTCGCTTTTGAAACAATTGGCAACTTTTGAAAAGTGGCAAACAATTAATCTGCATATTGCAGATCAGACGAGATCTAAAAAGGTTGACGTTAATGGACTAAAAGTCTTTTTTCAACCTCATTTACTATGCTAACTATGTAAAGATTTGAGCAGACCTTTTACTGAACAAAACATGGAATATCCAGGAGAGTTATAAAGGGTGATTGGCATTGGTCAGAATTTAAAGCAAATATTATATTGTAACCTATAGCAGCCTTATTAAATTGTGATTCAGTAAATTTAAAAGGGCTCTATTTAAGCACACAGAATATTTTTTTTACAGAAGTTTTTAGTTAGTGAAGACCTTGCTTTTGGATAGACGTTCACTAACTAAACATTTCTTTAAAAAAAATATGCTGTATGCTTAAATAGAGCCTTTTAAATTTACTGAATTGCAATTTAATAAGACTGAAAGTGTTTTAATTTTTCAAAGTGATGCTGAATTGATGGGGTTATGATCAATTGAAGTCAGGCTATTTCAGAGAGGTGTCTCTGAATGCGTAATGAGCTCTGCACCACTTAGAACAATGAATAATTAATTAGAATCCGGTGTAAAATCTTTGAATGAGGCAGTGTTAAGGGATTTCTAACCACTACATATATATATATATATATATATATATATATATATATATATATATATATATATATATATATATATATAAAATTTCAAATAACTAGTTCTCAGTTCAATTATTTATATAAACTATATATATATGCTAGCGACTTGCCCATCAAAAAATGATGGTCAATAAAATTGTAAAGCTGTGAATGCTGAGTGTCTGACACTGTTAACTTTTTGTTATCTACAAAGAAGTACAAAAATTCAAATTTTTTATTTTAATTTTTATTAACATTCAACTTATATTTCAACAACTGTTAAACCATTTTAACCTTTTTAATTGTCATGTATGCAGTAATAATATAACAATGGATGAAATTTGTATGAATACGTATTGTGATCCATTACATAAAGCTTTGTAACATGCAACTTATATTGGAAACAGTGGTCAACCAATTATTTTAAACAATACTGCCATTTTTAATTCTGAGCTATGCATGAGTAACATAATAGATGAACTTTGTATGAATGAGTATTTTAAACCATTACAGAATGCTTCTTAACATGCAACTTATAGTTGAACTACTGGTAAAGCACATAGGTATTGAATCCAGAGAAAGGCAAACAGTAATAACCACCATTGAAACTTAGCCTTTAACTTTCGGGTATTGCCTCCTTCTGTAAATAATGAGAATATTGCCAAGGGGTGGGTGGGGGGTTTGTAGGTGCGTGATTGTGTATGATTTAGATGTAAGTATTGTTTTACTGTATGTATTTTATTTTGGTTGTCTGTTTCTAAAAACAATAACAAAATTAAAATATAAAAAAAAAAACATTGAAACTTAGCCAATTGTATCAAAGGAGGAAAAAAATGAATTCCTTCCCAACCCCAGTAACTGGCAATCGGACGACTCCCTAGATGAATCCTGTCTATTTAATTATACATTTATATTTTGAACTAATGATTATGCTGCTACTGCCATAAACCCTTAATAACATCCAATAAAACAATGTTTGAAACCTTGTAAAATACAATGTTAAGAATGCAAACATTAACATAATGTAATAGCATTTAAAATAACAATTTAAAAAAATACAGTTATCTTGGATAGTGAATCCAGAGGAAGGCAAACCAAAAAAAAAAAAACAGTGAAAATTGATCAATTGTTTCAAAGTAGGCAAAAACATATTTCTTCCTGACCCCATTAACTGGCGATTGGATATAATTAAACCTTTACATTTTACAACAAATTATCTTCCTCCTACTAACATGAACCCTTAATTACATACAATAAAACAACTTTTCAGTCCTTTGAAAACAGAATTTTAACATGACAAAGATGAACTTAATGTATTAAAATTGAAACAGTAAATTTAAGAAAATGCAAGGTAACTGTTTTGTGGGGCCAATACTGTCAAAAGTCACTTCCAAGACATTCCATTTTTTTTTGTTTTGTATGTTGTAGTGGTTCCCTTAAAAAGAGACCAGCAGACTTGTAATTTTGTCTATGGGATATAACCACTGTTTATTGTTGTTGTTTTTTTTTCACTTTTTTTTTGTGCTCTTGTAGTTCTTGAAAATGGCACATAGAGTTTCCTAAGTGAAATAGTGGTCCTCTAAAAAGAGACCACCAGACATCAAAGTTCGTCCGCGTGGTATAACCACTGTTCTTTATGTTTTTTTGCCAATTTATAGAGTTTTCTTAGCGAAATAGTGGTCTTCTAAAAAGAGCCCAAGTGACATAAAATTACGTCCTCGAAATAAAACCACTGTTCCCTATATTTGTTGTGGTATTTTTTTGTGAATTTATCATAGATATAAGAGTACTGATGCTTTTTTAATTGGGTTATTTCTAGATAAGTACATAAGAATTATTATGTTTTTATTTGTTTTATTTAATTTAAAGTACTTTATAGAAGACAATGTTTTTTGTAAACATTCGGCCATCATCTAATAAATCCCCCTGATTTTGGTTATTTTCAATATACACTTTAATTTCCTCTGGATTCTTGCATTCTGAAAATGCAAGATACATTTGGCCATGGGCAAATACTGGTTCTTCTAAAAAGATCCCAACTAATTTAAAACTTGTCCTGGTGATTTATTAATGGACATGGCAAATGTCATGATGATGGGAAATTGTCTTCTCTGAAGTTCAAAGTACAAAAGACAAGCTACTTTCACTTGGTGCTAAATCTATTCTTGGTATGAAAACTATTTCACCTTTATGGGTACCATTAAGAATTTCTGCATTTATGAAATGGTCTTTTAATTCTTGAACAATTAATCTGGTCCCATTACATAGTCCTTTTTTGGAGTTAATGAATTAATAAATTCAGTTGAAAAGTTTGTCTGAGTTTCTTTGTCATCACCAAGTACACAATCAGCACTGTGATAATTGTTTTGTGGTGCATCTATTCATTTTAATATTTCATTATTCAGAAGCAATGCATCTTTATTTTTTGATGTTAATATTACTTTGATTGCAAGTGATTTGCAAAGGAATTTCCACAGTATCATCAGATAAATTATGAATTTGTTCTCTTTTTCCTTCTCCAATTTTGATGAGCCACTCATAGAATTCATGTTGTCCTTCTGATCTCATATTTTGTTCTAATTTGAGGTGGGTAAAGAGTTTACTTGACTTGATACATGTTTCTACAATGTCTCTGTGATTTCCATGTACAAAAACAGGTAATGTTTGCCTAAAATCTCCACCAAACAACATCACCTTTCCAACAAAAGGCAAATCATTATCCATTACTTCACATACCAAATGGTCAATACATTGTAGTGCATGGCATGGCATCATTGTAGCTTCATTGATTCTAATTAATTTACTTTTATTTATTTATTTTTTTGTTTGTAAAAATGTCATTCAAATATCCAACACTGATGTTTCCAGAATGGGAACTGGCAGTTTAAATTCACTATGCACATTTCTTCCACTTTCTAACAAAAGTGCGGCAATTCCAGTTGGCAGTGCTATTTGATCTTGTGTGTGAACAAAACTCATCAATAAATTATATAGATACGATTTTCCTGATCCACCAGGTCTATCTAGATAGAAATAAGGCTCTTTGAGCAAGTCGTCCTCTAGTGCACTTTTCATGGCGTTAAATGCTTGCAATTGTAATGTATTTAAAGTTGCAAGTTTTTCTTGTGTTATTTATTTTTGAAGCTGGCAGATTAAAATGTGTACAATTTAATCCAAGAGAGAGAAAGACCTCTTGAATTTCAATTAACTCATTCTGCAATAGGCTCATTGTATCGTTGCAAAAAGTCTTCAGACATATTTGTTTTAAACTTGTCCCACAAAGCTAATGTATTTGGAGCATTTGAGAAGATGCAAATGAATGCAATTTTTTCTCTCATCTCTCATCTGCCATTGCATTTGACACAGTGCTGCTTCTTCTAGACATCTTTCCCATTCTGTATCATCAGCCAGGAAGTTTCTGTGTTGCACAGCTAAATGAAATGTGTCATTAACTGTGTCATTAACAGTTCTCGACTGTTCAAAACTTTGTGCACCAGGAATATTTAAAACAAGCAAATTTAAGCAGAAACGTTTAAGGTCTCCTGGACTTACAGTGTAAATTCTAGTTATAATTTTATTTCCACAGGTTTTTGTTTTCCGCCATAATCCATTAACAAAAACATAATATGGAATTTCAATGTATAACAATTCCCTTGCCTCCAAGTCAGTACAATTTAATTGAAAGCACGCAGTTAGTGTAGTTTGTCGATGCTCACTTTGTGCCAAAGCATTTCTTTAGTTTCCAGCATTAAAATAAACTAAGTGTCTTTGGGGCAAATGTATAGCTAATCAATACACTGCATGTGATCGATCATGCATTTGAAATTTGAGAAGATTTCACATTGCTTCTGGTGCACTTACATAGCGAGCATCTACATGAGATGCAAGTTAATCATGCAATAACTCAGTTTGTTCAGAATTTTCTGCACGTTTGACCACTACAATAGCTGCGTCATAGCCTTTGTAAAAATATTTATAGACGTATTTAATGGATTTTATAGAAGTGCAAGCTTCCACAATAATGTGTGCATTATACTTCATGAGCAAATGTGGATTGTATGGCACCACATATCTATTATCAACTTGTTTTCCACGAAAAATGGCATGCGGGCGTCACAATTAGGATACATTTTGTCTCTATAATATTTTGGAAATTCTTTAGTGCATGTTTTATTTTCCATACATGGTAATTGTGGATTAATATCTGATTTGCCTGAACTTGCAAATAGGAATCAATGATCCATTGTTGTGTCAGTTTTCCACCACATAAAATGGGATTAAATTAATTTTGAATGACAGGTTGAGCCACTTTAAATTCAAGAATGGAAATATTATTTCTGACATGTACTTTCGAATTTGGGTAACTGTCAAGTGTTAATTTGGGTTGCCATCCGGCTTCCCCATTGGGGAAAAAATGGGATATGTCATTGGATCTAATTTAGTACTTAATATACTTATGTTGATGTAAAGTTGCTCCTCATTTCTGGGATATATTCTAATATCTCTTTGAAATGGTGGTTTTCCCTTGTCATTTTGAAAGACCATTGCAACCTCATTTAATGTTGGTAAGTTGTAACAGTGTTTATCAGTATGGCGATCTCTTTTAAGAACCATATTGACTTTTGGGATTGGTAATTGATGTCATTCTGCATGAAGTATTTGTTCTTGTTCGATTTCTGACTATTTTTTATAGGCTTGAGTGTATGGGTTTTGAGCCATAATTTTATCAAGCTCTATAAAAACAATGGGTAAGCATTTTTTTTATTTTCTGGAAGCTGCATACGTTGTTCAACAGCTTCCATTGTATCTAGGACACATAGCTGAGGACATTTTCTTTGCTCCCCTTCTTCTGGATGTAAATGAGAAGTACCGTGGTAAATTTGTCCTTGTACTGTGAAACAGTAAGGGCTATGTCCTGGCACATTAGCAGCTAATGTTGCACCCATAGATGCAAAGTATATAATCTTATGTTTGTTTTGAAATTTTGGTAATTATGGAAAGTAGGCTCAGTCATAATGCTTTTTAACTATGTTGGAAAGTGTTGTCGTTGTGGAAGTCTTACCTTGCCTTTTTGACAGCAACTAACAAACTCACCATCTCTGGGTCTTTCCTAAAGGAAATGATAAGCCCCACAAAAAAGACAGATAATATTTATAATACCACAATTATGAACGTCTACTGTTAAAGATTTAAGTAAAGGACAATTGTGTGCAGATATATCATTATGACTCTCTAAATCATCATTAGAATTCTTATCAGATTGTTTAGCAACATTTTCTAAATGCTTTTGCTTTTAGTTGCCTTCTTGGGCTTGGATGTTAGTTTGTTAGCCGCTAGTCTTTTGCTTGCGAGTCTCTGCCGTTATTTTTGTCATCAAATTTCATTTTGCTAGGGCATCTGTTGATCTGCCCATGTTTTTTGACGTTGTGTAGTTTGACGTCTTTTCATTTGCTGCTTTGTTTATTTATCTTGTTTAAATACACTTTTTGTTATTTTGTTTTGGTTATTTTTTCTTCTATCCTTTTTTTGTGTGCACCACTGTTTGCATTATGGGGTTAGCTTTATGAGGTTAGACTTAACAGATTAGTTAGGTTGCAGTCTATGTTGTGAAAGGTGCAGAGCAAACATAGGTCCTTCTATTTTGTATATGTTAACAGCATTTCTTGTGTTATCCTGTTTTGTGTGTGGCAGTGTTGACATTATGGGTTTAGTTATGTTATTTGTGCGCTACTGTTGTCATTATCTGTTTAGGGTATTGAGTTGGGCTTCGAGGGTATATGTATATGTTAACAGCATTGTTATTTTTGTGTGTGTGCACTACTGTTGGCATTAGGGGTTAGGGTAGTCTTTTTTTGGGGGTATAGCATTTTGCATGGGGCAATGTTGTCATTAGGGGTTTACAGTTATGGGATTAAGCTTAGAGCGTCAGTTAGGTTGCAGTACTTTTCTACAAAGGCAGACACAAAACAGGATTGGTCCTTTTATTTTATATGTGTAAATAGCAGTACTTGATATTTATATATTTTTTTATAACTTGTAATACTGTACCTCTTGTCTTCAATGTGTTGTGTCTAAATTCCTGTGGAGACTTTGCAGGCAGTGTCTGTTGAGAATTATAGAGAGAGATACAAAATTTAAAATAACATTTAAATCAATTAGTTTCTGTACTAAGAGCATTGAAAACACAATATATACTTCCATTTTGTATGTATTCTGAGAGGTTTAGCTTATGGGGTTAGGCTTAGACATTGGTGCATAGAAAACAGAATAGATCCTTCCATGTATTATGTTTTAAGAACATTTGTTGTAGTATCCTGTTTTGTGTGCGCCACTATTGGTATTAGAGGTTTAGGTTATGGGGTTAAGCTTATAGGTTGGGGCAAACAGAAGAGGCCATATTATTCCATTTTATATCTGTTAACAGCATTTGTTGTAGTATCCTGTTTTGTGTGCGCCACTCTTGGCATTATATGTTTCGGTTATGGGGTTAGGCTTAGAGGTTGGTGCACACAAAACAGGATATATTTTTCCATTTTATATCTGTTAATAACATTTGTTGTAGTATCCTGTTTTGTGTGCCCCACTGTTGGCATTGCAAATTGCGAAAATGTGAAACCAAATGGATTCAGAAATTGGGTACTCTAAAGCCAGAAGGCCTAAATATTGACATTGACTATTAGGGAATATCAAAATGTCTCCCTGTTTACTGTTCTATTTCCTGATATTTATGATCAACGTTTTATTGCAATGTTTGTTGATATCGAAATTTCTCCAGTTTAGAGGTATATTAATTTAATGTTTTTATAGGTTGGTACATTATTTCTCTTTTAAAATGTTAATGTTAATATAGACCAGTAATCAGTATACCATATACTGTATACTCGAGTATAAGCCGAGTTTTCCAGCCCTTTTTTTAATAATGTTTAATAAAACACAAAATACAACAAAAAACGGGTGAACAGACAGGACGTCTGGAAGAGAGGTGAAATGCAAATTTAGGTCAAATTTAAGTAGTTTCGGCACATGAAAATCGCCTAAGCAAGTAAAAAAATGGTTAGCTGAAAAAAATGAAAACGAGGCTACATGACCCCGAACTGCGCAAAACACAGCCAAGTATGCGGTAGAAAAATACTAATAGGAAGGACGTAAAATGACCGGAAGACATAGACTAACATCGCCATTTTACAATACTAACTTACACATTTACACATTAACATTCAGTAAGATTCTGAAATGGCAGATTTCCAGCCTAAACCAACGTTTTTTTCTCAAGGACTCAGCCTATATATAGGGCACACTTGCCACAGAACTCACACTTTCTCCTCAGGTGATGACAGTCTGACTGGACATTTTCTGATCCTGGAAAATCCAAAGAGATATTTAGCTCTTCAGGATACTGATTGATGAATATTAAATATGAAAAGGTACAATATATTAATAATCATTATTAAAAATTAATTCATTAATTATAAAAAACAAATAATTAGTTAAACAAATTGAGTAAACAAGAATTTACGCTTGATTTTGTTTAGCAATACTTTCATGCTTAGCTGTTTGTAATTTATTAATTCATTGAATAATTCATTAATAATGTACTTTAATTTATTAATTATAAAGTAGTAATCATTAAGAAAAAGAACTTAACGTTTATTAATACATTAATGCAAAAAATTGCGAAGACATTTGCACATTGATTCATTAATTAGTAGTAATCATTATGAACAAAAAAAAAAGATTTAACAATGCCTTTAGTTTAGGAATATATTAATGCTTACATCTTTAGAATACGTTTAGTCAGTGATTAATTGATTATTAATGTACATTCAAATATTAATTTGTAATTAGTGATATAATTTTTTTTTAAAAAAGGACCACAAACAAGATGTATATTTTTAAATGCACTGACATAGCCGTGTTGATGCTGATTGCTTCATAGGGATTAATCAAAATATTACAAATGCTTTCCCTCGTATTTGATAGTTTCAGTGTCGCTGCAGCTGACTCAACACAGAGAGTGACGTTTGCAGCCTTTCAACACCATAAACAGCACCTTTACAGGTATATCATTAAATGATGTTCTTTTCTTAAAAAAAAGGATTTAAGTCTTCTTAGTTGGAATTGATTACAGTTCTTGACTAATTAACATATATTAATACATTAATTAATTAATTAATTAATAAGTAGTAATCAGGACCTAAAAAATGGTTTGGTTTAAGAAAACATTGATGAATATGCTTTTATGTTTTCCATCTATGCATATATATCTGTGTTGCTGATGATTGCCTGATAAAGATGAAGCAAAATATTACAAATGCTATTCATCTTATCTGACAGTTTCAGCGTACCTGCAGCTGACTCAACACAGAGAGTGATGTTTGCAGCCTTTGAACACCATAAAGATAACCTTGACAGGTATATCATTTAATTATGCAGTTATGGAACAAAAAACGCTACATTTTTTGTAGCTAACATGGATAACAGTTATTGATTAATTAACGTATAATAATATTTTAATTATTAATAATGAGTCATCATTAAAAACTAAAAAAAATTAAAACTGCAATAAAAGTAAAAACATTTTTTTAACATGCACTTATATATCTGCCTTACAGCTCATTTATGGACATTGTTTTTGGAAATATTAATTAATAATAATATTTCAAAAAAATTAGGTTAGAAGACTTTTTAAAAAAAAGTAAATTTTACTAAGCACTTAAATACCGTATTTATCGGCATATAATACGCACCGGCGTATAACACTCATATAACCTCATTTTAAGAAGGAAATTTCAGGGGAAAAAAAAATTCAAATAAAAAACTTTGAAGCAAAATCCTCAACCTCAACCTCCTCCTCATCCTCCCTCCTCAACCCTCTCCTCAAACCCCCCATCTTCAACCCCCTCCTTCACCCCATCCTCATCCTCCTTCCTCAACCCCCCTCCTCATCCTCAAACCCCCTCCTCATCCTCAACCTCCCTCCTCAACCCCCCTCCTCATCCTCAACTTCCCTCCTCATCCTCAACCCCCTCCTCAACCCCCTCCTCAACCTCCCTCCTTATTTAAAATGAAAATTTGAGTGAATAAACATTTATCCAAAACTAAGGTTTAAAAAAAAGGTTATGTGCTTATATAGTGCCCGATTGCTTTGAACAACTTGCAAATTAATGAGGTTTTTAGGATTTCATTTTTCATTACAATAACAAAAAAATATATAGCAATATATATATATGCTTAACTAATTACCTTTTAAAGAACCTCAATTAGACATCATAACAACATTAATTGCATCCTGAAGAAAATTGAACACTATTTTAGGACACATCTATACTTTGATGCTGTTTCTGTTTGATCTTCTTTACGACAATATAATTAACATTTTAGGTTTAACATTGATCTCAGTTTTTGATTAATTCAGTAACATATATTAATTTAGTAATGACTTAATGTCCAAAAAAAAAAAAAAAAAAATATATATATATATATATATATATATATATATATATCAATATATACAGTGGATATAAAAAGTGTACACACCCCTGTTAAAATGTCAGGTTTCTGTGCTGTAAAAAATTAGACAAAGATAAATCATTTCAGAACTTTTTCCATCTTTAATGTGACCTATAAACTGTACAACTCAATGGAAAAACAAACTGAAAACTTTTAGGTAGAGGGAAGAAAAAATATAAAAATAAAATAATATGGTTGCACACCCTTAAACTAATACTTTGTTAAAGCACCTTTTGATTTTATTACAGCACTCAGTCTTTTTGGGTATGAGTCTATCAGCATGGCACATTTTGACTTGGCAAGATTGGCCACTCTTCTTTGCAAAAACACTCCAAATCTGTCAGATTGCGAGGGCATCTCCTGTGCACAGCCCTCTTCAGATCACCCCACAGATTTTCAATCGGATTCAGGTCTGGGCTCTGGCTGGGCCATTCCAAAACTTTAATCTTCTTCTGGTGAAGCCATTCCTTTGGTGATTTGGATGTATGCTTTGGGTGGTTGTCATGCTGAAAGATGAAGTTCCTCTTCATGTTCAGCTTTCTAGCAAAAGCCTGAAGGTTTTGTGCCAATATTGACTGGTATTTGGAACTGTTCATAATTCCCTCTATCTTAACTAAGGCCCCAGTTCCAGCTGAAGAAAAACAGCCCCAAAGCATGACGCTGCCACCACCATGCTTCACTGTGGGTATGGTGTTCTTTTGGTGATGTGCAGTGTTGTTTTTGCGCCAAACATATATTTTGGAATTATGGCCAAAAAGTTCAACCTTGGTTTCATCAGACCATAACACCTTTTCCCACATGCTTTTGGGAGACTTCAGATGTGTTTTTGCAAAATGTAGTCTGGCTTGAATGTTTTTCTTCGTAAGAAAAGGCTTTCGTCTTGCCACTCTACCCCATAGCCCAGACATTTGAAGAATACGGGAGATTGTTGTCACATGTACCACACAGCCAGTACTTGCCAGATATTTCTGCAGCTCCTTTAATGTTGCTGTAGGCCTCTTGGTAGCCTCCCAGACCAGTTTTCTTCTCGTCTTTTCATAAATTTTGGAGGGAGCTCCAGTTCTTGGTTCTTGGTCACTGTTGTGCCATATTTTCTCCACTTGATGATGACTTCACTGTGTTCCATGGTATATCTAATGCCTTGGAAATTCTATTGTACCCTTCTCCCGACTGATACTTTTTAACAATGAGATCCCTCTGATGCTTTGGAAGCTCTCTGTGGACCATGGATTTTGCTGTGGGATTCGACTAAGAAAATTTCAGGAAGGATCAACTAGAGCAGCTGAACTTTATTTGGGTTCAGAGGTGCTTAAAATTATGGCAGGCGTATGCTAACTCCTATTTAATATGATTTGGAAAGTGCTTAATTCTGAACACAGCTACATCCCAACTTATAAGAGGGTGTGCAGACTTATGCAACCACATTATTTTTCTTTTTTTTTTTCCTCCACCTAAAAGATTTCAGTTTGTTTTTCAATAGAGTTGTACAGTTTATAGGTCACATTAAAGGTGGAAAAAGTTATGAAATTATTTATCTTTGTCTCATTTTCTTACAGCACAGAAACCTGTCATTTTAACAGGGGTGTGTAGACTTTTTATATCCACTGTATATGTGCAGTCCTTTGATTTTTAATGTATGCCAATAAAACAGTCAAAAAATTGTTTCATTTATTGCAGAGAAAAAATAGATTTTCAAATCTTTGCATTCTTTAATTAATGATATTTACCTTTGGATTGAGAGCAGCTACAAACAATATGTACAGAACAAAAAAAACATTACATCTTACACCTGTATTTACAATTACATATTACAATGGTGGATAATGGAGAAGACAACATTGAACGCAAAAGAAGACTGGCAAGGCAAAGAAAGCAAAGGTGGAGAGATGCACAGTCACCTGAAACTTCCCAACGCTTAAGAGAAGAAGACCGACAGAGACTTTTAAATAAAAGAAAAATGAGTAAGAAAGCACAATGTGAGTGTGCTGGAGCTTCAAAGAAACAAAAAAGTAAACAAAAACATGTGTGGGAACCATTGCCCAATGACATTATATTGCCTATTGACACCAATGTTCAGACACATGACACCAATGTAGATATAGAAAGTTGTTGTGATATCTATGTTGAGGAAGCTCAGGATAATGCATTTAGTAGAGCACTAACAGTACACACTCATTATTGTGGATTACTCAATGTTGTTTGTCAGTTTTGTGGGGCCTATCATTTTCTCATGCAAAGACCCACTGGAAAGGTAAGACTTCCACAAAGGCACACATTTCCAGATTACTTACAAAGTATCATGAGAGATCCAACATTTCCAAATTATACCAATAAAAAAAAAAAAATACATGTCTTATAACAGTGCAATTTCCTTTGCTTTAATGGATGCTAGATTAGCAGAAAATGTCCCAGGACATGGTGCTTACTGTTTTGGAGTTCAAGGACAAATTTACCCCCGAATTTCACATTTACATCCACAAGAAGGAGATCAAAGGAAATGTGCACAGTTATATGTCTTAGATACAATGGAAGCTATTGAACAAAGAATGACGCTTCCAAAAAATAAACAGTGTTTGCGCATAGTCTTTGAACAGCTGGATAAAATTATGGCCAACAATCCATACAGTCAAGCATACAAACAATTACAGGTTGAAAAAGAACAACAGGAACATGCTCAAACACATCAATTGACAATACCAAGAGTAAATCTGGTGTTAAAAAGAGTTTGCAACACTGATCGAAGACGGTATAATTTACCAACAGTAAATGAGGTTGCCATGGTCTTTAAAAATGAAGATGGTGAACCACCTTTTCAGCGGGATATTAGAATATAACCACGTAATAAAGAACAATCTTTTATAAACATACATTTATTAAGTTGTAATTTAGATCCAATGAACCTGGATGGGAACCAAAATTACAATTGCAAAGTTATCCCAATAGTAAAGTTTGTGTTAGATGCAATATTTCTATGCTGGAATATAAAGTGGAACAAACTGCTATTCGAGATTCTTTTAATCCAGTTTTATGTGGGGGCAAACTCACACAACAATGCATTATTAATTCCTATCTACAAGTCGAAGCAAATAATCTAAATTTCATAAAATTTCAACAAAATAAGATTAGAGTAGAACAGTATTGTGGATTGATGGATTATGTCTCTGAATTGGCTACCAACAGAATCATTCCAGCTGGAAGAGCAATCATTTTGCCATCTACTTTCCAAGGATCTCCTCGCAATATGCGAGAAAGATATAATGATGCCATGGCTATTATCACAAAATTTGGAAAAACAGATTTATTCATTACATTCACATGTAATCCACAATGGCCAGAGATCAAGGGAAATTTGAATCTGGGACAAACTACTTTTGACCTACCAGATTTAGTGGCAAGAGTATTCAAAATCAAACTCAATTCCCTAATACATGACATAACTAAAGCACAGTTATTTAGAAAATGTGTGGCTTTTGTTTATACCATTTAATTTAAAAAAAGAGGACTGCCACAAGCTCACATACTTTTAATCCTGCAGGAAAAAGATAAGTTGAATATTGCAGAGAGATTCAGTCATTACTGCTGAACTGCCAGATCCCCAAAAAATATTGCAAACTATTTAAGATTGTGACACACAGAATGATTCATGGGGCATGTGGAGATATGAATCCAAATTTACCATGTATGGAATATAAAAAAATTACAAAACAATTTCCAAATGAATTTCAAATGTAAACTTGAACTAAGTGTGATGGATACCCTTTGTATAAAAGAAGACGAGGACAAACAGCTTTTATCCATGGACAAAAGGTTGATAATAGATTTGTTGTTCTATACAATCCACATTTGCTCATGAAGTACAATGCACACATAAATGTTGAAGCTTGCACTTCTATTAAATCCATCAAATATGTGTATAAATATATATATATATATATACAAAGGATATGATGCAGCAACTGTTGTTGTGCAAGGTGCAGCAAACGAAAAGGAAAATCCAATTTTACATGATGAACTTTATAATTATTTAGATGCTTGCTATGTCAGTGCTCCAGAAACAATGTGGCGGCTTCTGAAATTTGAGATGCATGATCACATGCTGTGTATCGATTAGCTGTACATTTGCCACAAAGTCAGTTTGTTTGCTTTACTGCAGGCAATGAAAGAACTACCTTAGATCAAAGTGAACACAGAGATACAACACTCACTGCATGGTTTACATTAAACTGCCAGTATACGCAGGCCACATTAAGATTCCATATCACTATGTATTTGTAAATGGTCTATGGCGACAACAAAAAAGAGATACGCATAAAATTATACCATAAATTTATACCATCAGTCAAAGAGACATTGAATGTTTCAGTTTAAGATGACTTCTTTTACATTTTCCAGGTGCACAAAGTTTTGAACATTTACTCACACTGAATGACATAGTATATGAGACTTTTCTATTAACTGCAAGACATCAAAACTTCATAGCAGATGATACAGAATGGAAGAGGTGTCTGGAAGAAGCAGCACTATGTCAAATGCCAAAGCAAATGAGAGAACAATTTGCGTTCATTTGCATCTTTTGCAATGTACCTGATGCATTTACTTTGTGGGAAACATTTAAATTAAATATGTACGAAGACTTCTTGAAACGTTACAATGAGCCAATAGCACTATTAAAAACTTTAATGGAAATTCAAGAAATAATTGACATGAACTTTGATGATTATGACACTGAGCTACAAAAACAAAAAACAGAAGAAAAACTGGCAACTTTAAATACTTGTATAATTACAAGCATTTAATGCCATCACAAATGCTACAGATGATGAAATGGTCAAAGACCGTTATTTCTATCTAGACGGCCCTGGTGGATCAGGAAAAACTTATCTGTACGATTGTTTGATGAGTTATATTCGATCACAGGGTCAGATAGCAATTCCATTTGCAACAACTGGAATTGCAGCACTTTTGTTAGACGGTGGTAGAACTGTGCATAGTGGATTTAAACTGCCAGTTCCCATTTTAGAAACATCAGTGTCAGATATTCAACTGAATTCTTTACAAACCAAAAAAAGTAAAAAAAGTAAATTCATTATCAAAGACGAGGTAACAATGATGTCATGTCATGCTTTGCAATGTATTGATGGATTCTTAAAAGAAGTGATGGATAATAATTTGCCATTTGGTGGAAAGGTGATGTTGTTAGGAGGAGATTTTAGGCAAACATTACCTGTTGTGCCACATGTAAATAGAACTGATATCATTGAAACATGTATCACGACAAGTAAACTGTGGAAGATATTTACACATCTCAAATTAGAATTAAATATGAGATCCGAAGGCCAAAATGAATTCAATGATTTTGCTCATTCAAATTGGAGAAGGAAAACATCCACAAATACATGATTTACCCAATGATACCATTGAAATTCCATCAACAATGGTTTGCAAGGAATCACTCATATCAGCAATCTTTCTAAATACTCTGAATAACGACGATTACTCAGTCATTGCAAACAAAGTGATATTATCATCAAAAATATGTAAATGCCTTGAATCTAAATAAGAAATTTAAAATTCATCAACGCACCACAAAATAATTATTACAGTGCAGATTAAGTTCTGGCTGATGATAAAGACAGTGAATAGAATTTTAGTATAGAATGTATTAATTCTTTAACCCCATCTGGAATGTCACCACATGTTTTGCATTTGAAAAAAGGGGCAATTGTCATGTTATTCAGAAATATGAATCCAAAAAAAGGACTTTGTAATGGGACCAGAATAATTGTGCACGATTTAAAAGATCATTTTATACATGCAGAAATTATGACTTTGACCCATAAAGGTGAACAAGTTTTTATACCAAGAATTGATTTAGCTCCAAGTGAGAGTGGTTTGTCTTTTGTCGTTCAAAGGAGACAATTTCAAGTTATCATGGCATTTGCCATGACCATCAATAAATCCCAAGGACAAACTTTTAAGTCTGTGGGTATTTTTTTACAAGAACCTGTTTTTGCACATGGACAACTCTATGTTGCTTTTTCAAGGTGCACAAATCCAGATGAGATTAAAGTTTCAATTGAAGACAACCCAAGTCAGGGTGATCTACTACATGATGGCCGTATTTTTACAAAAAATATTGTATACTACGAGGTTTTGTAATCAGAGAGAATAGTGGTTTCATTTATAGGAAGAAATTGAAGGTCACTTGGCCTCTTCATAGATGAACACTATTTCAGTTACAAAAATATATCGACAATTTCAGAAAAATACAGTAATAACCAACAAAAAAGAAAGAAAGGAAAAAAAGAAGAAAAAAAAGGGGTTACATCCCATAGTCACAAATAAAAGTCTGCTGTGCTCTTTGAAAGGAAACCACTTTCAAGGGAAAAAAATTGAATGTCTTGAAAGTCACTTTAGACATGATTGGCCCCACAAAACAGTTACCTTGCATTTTATTACCTTTACTGTTTACAGGTTTGTAACCTTAAAATTCAATGTTAATTAATTCAAAATTAATGTTTAATGTTAGTAGCAGTATCATTATTTGTGTAAAAATTTAAATGTTGCATAATATATAGATTATTGAATCCTTTTGCCAGTTAATGGAGTCAGGAAGGAATTATTTTGTGACCACACTTACAAAGTTGAAATTACATTTTTTGACATTTGCCTTCCTCTGGATTCAATATTCAAGATCAGTATAGTTTAAAATAAATTAAGGTTAAATGTTATTATCTTATGGTAATGTTTGCATTGTTATCATTGTATGTTTAAAAGTTTGAAAAATTAATTATTTGAATGTTAAAAAAGATTTATGTAATTTGCAGCAGAAACATTTGTTAACAAAATTTAATGTATAATTAAATAGAAAGGATTCATCCAGGGAGTAATCCGATGGCCATTTAATGGGGTCAGGAAGGAATTATTTTTTTCCCCCTTTTGAGACAATTGGCTAAGTTGCAATGTTTTTTTTTACTGTTTGCCTTCCTCTGGATTCAATACATATGTGCTTTACCAGGAGTTTAAATACAAGTTGTATGTTAATAAGCATTCTATCATGGTTGAAAAGACTAATTTAGAAAAAGTTCAACGATTTCATGTTAGTATTGTTATAAAAAAATTGTTACCCACTGTTTACAATATAAGTTGCATATTAGAAACCTTGATGAAATGGAGACATTTGATGGATTGTTATATTATTATTCGATACATGACAATTAAAAAGTTTGATATGGTTGAACAGTACATTGTTAAAAAAATAAAAATAAATAAATATAATTTTTTGTACTTCTTTGTAGATAAGAAAAAGATTTAGGGTGTTAGAGAATCACATTGTGTCACTGACGGCATTTCCAGCTTTAAAATGTAATTGACCGTCATTTTTTGACGGGCAAGTCGCTAGTCTAATATATTAAGTTAGTGGATATGGGGAATATATATTAAATACACCACACACATCGATGAATATTTTTCTTGTGTTTTGTTTTATGGAGTACATAATTTTAATGTTATTTATCAGCACATTATGATATCTATGTATTTTGCACTTGACTTAGGACCTTAAAGTAGGTTAGACTGTTATCAAGTTTAGCGCGATAAGTGGTGGATCCCCAAAGCTACTACACTAGTTTTTGTGGGGTTTCAAGGTATAGGGATCTACATTTTAGGGCATAAGTAGCGGGTCCCCAGTATTGCCACAATAGTCTGTGTAAGGATTTCAGTGGTAGTTTAATGTACAATGCACTTTTATTAGTGTCTCAATACATTTATATATACTCATAAGGTTCATATAATTATTTAATGTTTTGATTAGTATTTGTATTTACAATATATTCATTTATGTGTGGTTATGGTTATACATGATATTTATTTATGAAGAATTAGCACAGTATTTGATTATTGGATATGATTAATTGTATTTATAAATCACATTTGTTTAGTTATGTTGAATTAAAAAAAAAGATTAGAATAATAAGTTATTGATTGATATTAGCTTATATTTTTGTCATAATTTTTCTATATATCAATTATGTAATTTATTGTCTATATTCAATATATTTGTTGACTTGATTGGTATTTTCTTTGATGCATGTGATTTGTCCATTCATATACCCTGTGTAATAATTAATTCAATATCCATTTGTTTAATTTGATTGTTAATAGTATATAGCTGTTTTCTGTAGATATACCGGAGTTGGGACAGCCTACTTTGTTTTTAAAGATATTATTTTCTTATGCAACACTTTTTAAATAAATAATGATTGTTTTTTAATGATTAGCAATACAATTTAAGTTTAAAGTAATGAGTTTTGTCACTTTATTCCTTATTCTGACAAATTTGTACTATAATAATAACATTATAAAAGGAAGTTATTTTGCTTTTTTGTCAGGTGGTGAATTAACCAAAATATACCCACTTCCTTTTTTGTGAACCACACCCAATAATGACACTTGTAGGTCTGCAAAAGACAAGAGCCCAAAAGGGCCTGCCAACCTACTCATGCACACCTCTTTGTGGAAATTGGAATGCACCCTACAAGGAAAATACTGGACTGTTTGCAAATTAGGGGGGAATAGCCTCTTATTCACCATACAGGATTTGAAAACCACAAACAAACCCATTCCACAGCAACACCGTTGACCTGGCCCAACCTTGTACCTTACCATAGCATATGAGCTAAGGTAACATCGCATGCAGGGACACTATATTCAGCCACACAGCCACTGCTTTATCCCCCCATGACATGAAGTATTTGAGGGCAAGGCTCTGGCGTAATTCTACATCATACCACCACCATGCTAGGCCAGCATAGGTACTATAACCACTCTGTATTTCTTCCACGTAAGGGAAAAGGGAGGGATATTGCTCCAGATACCTTTCATAATAGACAATGGCTAAAACTGCAAATGCTTGCAGCTAGATTTTAAATGTTCAAGGTATCATCTGCTACCGCCTATCTTCACCCTCTGCTCACAACCTAAATGATGATTGCGGACCTTATTGGTTGCTTTAGTCTACCATTAGCACTTGCCTATAGTGTTTTAGCTCTACAGAATATGTTGGCGCGATACAAATAAATGATAATAATAATAACCTTTTGAAGTATCCCTACCCATACTTGAGAGCATGTTCCAGATCTCCTCATCATGGAGTGGGATATTATGTTGGCCTGTTATTTCGCCTGTCCACTAAAACCCTATTGGCTCCTTTGTAAATACCCCCCAGCTAGTCCCGGGCCAAATAACCCACCCGCCCAAAAGTGAAGTTGTCTTCAACTTTACTGGTTTAGGGAGAGAAACTGGTATCAACACCGGGACTTCTGTAATCGCTGCAGGCACCGGAGATGTCTGTTTTTTCTCCCAAACACGGCTGCGACTTCGAATAGGTCTGGAACTCCTGCATCTGCAAGAGCATCTTCTGCTTCTGAATCTGGAATCTATTTATGGGTACCTGCTGATACAACAGGAAGACACATTACTGTCCCTCCTATGCCTGTGCAGTATGAACACCTGTTTTACCTGCACACCCAGACTGAGGAAACACAGATAGTAGCTGGGAACCCAGTATAAACTGCTGCCAAGCTTTTTTCCCTGCCTCAAAAATCCCCTTCAGCTTTAAGGCTTGCCATTGGTCCTGGTACTAACTGGACACTACAGCATTCTCCAGTCCTTTCATATGCAAGACCCGCATGGGAGTTGCAAGTGCCGGTCACAGATGCAGGAGGATCCAGCAACATTAGGTCATATGCCGTAGGACAGGAAGATGACAGCAGGAATTGATCTTCCAGCTACCTGATCTCATGCTGCAGAGTCCTCACCCGGACCTCATGCAGCTGATCGTCCAGGCAATACATAGCTGCAGATAAGAAGAAAGGTAGAAAGGGGGTAGAGAGAAACAGGTGAGGGAGGGGAAGGTAAAAAAAGAAAAGAAAAAAAGGCACAGAGAAAAAGAAGAAATTCAGCAAATCCTAAACAAACTGCAGGACGGCAGGGGACAAGAGGTTAGTGCCACGTGCCTGATGGGCTTATCTAATCTCCCTAACCTTTCCGCTGCCATCACGACCCACCAAAATTGCAACAATCACCTCTGACATGCCATGGGTCTCTGCAGCTGATCATGGTATCATGCCACCCTACAGGACCCACTTTTTATTTGTTTAATTAGCACTCATTCTCTATTAGGTGGTTAATCACACTAGGAAATAACTGTACAGAGTATCCCCTGCCCCGGTATGTGGGTAGCTCTACCCCCAAAACTGACAATCTGTGAATATCCTACTGCAGTTTCTAAAAAAGATGTAGGGTGAAAGCATTCAGTTCAAGTGAAATTTGGAGGGTTTGAAAGGCAGCCCATTTACTGTGCATTGTAAGTGGCAAAATAAGGTAAGTAAGTCCATGACATTTCATATTTTTCACTGAAATACTTACTATAGAAGAGATTTTGTGGGGGGCATTTTTTCCCCAGAGTTCAGCGGTTCTTTAGGAATGAATTTTACCTTACTAGTGTTATAGTGTTTCTTCTGGTTTACAGTTGGTTTTCATGCAATGTACAGTGCCTTGCAAAAGTATTCACCCTCCTTGACTGTTTACTTATTTTATTACATTACAGCCTAAAGTTCAATGTTTTGTTAATCTAAATTTTATGTGATGGATCAGAACACAACAGTCTAAGTTGGTGAAGTGAAATGAGAAAAATATATACATAAAGCTATTTTTTTAGAAATATAAAACAGAAAATAGTCATGTGCGTATGTATTCACCCCCTTGTTATGAAGCCCATAAAAAGTTCTGGTGCAATTACCTTAAGAAGTCACATAATTAGTGAAATGATGTCCACCTGTCTGCAATCTAAGTGTCACATGATCTGTCATTACATACACACACCTATTTTGAAAGGCCCCAGAGGCAACACCTAAGCAAGAGGAATCACTAACCAAACACTGCCATGAAGACCAAGGAACTCTCCAAACAAGTAAGGGACAATATTGTTCAGAAGTACAAGCCAGGGTTAGGTTATAAAAAATATCCAAATCTTTGATGATCCCCAGGAGCACCATCAAATCTATCATAAGCAAATGGAAAGAACATGGCACAACAGCAAACCTGCCAAGAGACGGCAGCCCACCAAAACTCATGGACCGGGCCAGGAGGGCATTAATCAGAGAGGCAGCACAGAGACCTAAGGTAACCCTGGAGGAGCTGCAGAGTTCCACAGCAGAGAGTTGGGCTCTATGGCAGAGTGGCCAGAAGAAAGCCATTACTTTCAGCAAAAAACAAAATGGCACGTTTTGAGACTCCCAAAATGTATGGACGAAGGTGCTCTGGTCTGATGAATGGTGCTAAATACAGGGATATTTTTGAGCAAAACCTGTACCACTCTGTGCGTGATTTGAGACTAGGATGGAGGTTTGCCTTCCAGCAGGACAATGACCCCAAACACACTGCTAAAGCAGCACTTGAGTGGTTTAAGGGGAAACATGTAAATGTGTTGGAATGACCTAGTCAAAGCCCAGACCTCAATCCAATAGAAAATCTGTGGTTAGACTTAAAGATTGCTGTTCACAAGCGCAAACCATCTAACTTAAAGGAACTAGAGCGGTTTTGCAAGAAGGAATGGGAAAAAAATCCCAGTGGTAAGATGTGACAAGCTTATAAAGACTTATCCAAAGCAACTTGGAGCTATGATTGCCGCAAAAGGTGGCTCTACAAAGTATTGACTATAGGGGGGTGAATAGTTATGCAAATTAACTTTTAATGTTATTTTGTCCTATTTGTTGCTTGCTTCACACAAAAAAAAAAACATCTTCAAAGTTGTGGGCATGTTCTGTAAATTAAATGATGCAAATCCTCAAACAATCCATGTTAATTCCAGCAACTATTGGGGAGATAGATTGAAGTATCATGGGATTTTATAAGAGGGGTACACTTACACATAGGTTACATGAGTGGTGGGGGTTGATGGCTCACATTGCCTACATTGAATTTTAGGTGCTAAGATAGTGCCTAGTTAGAGATTGTATGTTAACATTTTTTTTTGTTTTTAATTACACTGTTTTTTGTTTACCACCTGGAGCAGAAGCTGTGGGTCTGGCAATGGGCAGTCAGTGACACATGTAAACACAGACTTAGTAAAAAATAAACTTATTTCAAAAATGAAAAAAAATATTCATCATGCTTTTAATAGTTTACTGCAATGTGGTCCAAATTGTGCTGAATTAAGTGGCCCTTTAAGAAACAAGGAGCTTATCAAAATTGTCATATAAACAATGATACATTCAGTGGCTTCTAAAATTAAGCTAAATAAGAAAAAGTACTTTATTGATTTCATTCTGTGCAGATTAATGCTGTCCGGTAACTGGTTTCCCTGGTATCGGCTTCTGACACAGAAGCATCCACTTTCATATAAGCTGACTCTGATAAGTCTGCAACGCCTAATGTGTTTGGCTTAAAAGCTCCTTAAGAGGCCTTCAGTATAATGACACATTGATCATCAACAATGTTAAAAAAAACATTTACTTTATTAATGCCTGTTCAATATGTTATAACTTAGTGTACACATTACTTAATGATACTTTTTTACAATATTATTTGGATAATTCATCTATTATTGATACTTTCGTGAGTGGTATTATTAAACATAATTCCTTTGTCATAGATACTGATAACAGTTATGTCATATTGTTTCATTGGATTTATAAGGCAAGCATTACAAAATTATGTGCCCTAAATGTATGTCTTTTTTTATTGCATTATCATACAAGGAGCCTTACCTAATGATATATTGGGATTTTGCTCTTGCATTTGTTGTTAACCAGTTTTTCTTCCTTCTTGTTAAGCAAAACTCAAATAGACAACATTGCATTGGTCCAAGCTCTTATTTACTTTTTCACAGATATTGATTAGCATGACATGACATGACATATCGCTTGTGAAACCATGCTATCTCAAACTTATTATCCTTTTAAAATGGATATATCACTGACAACAAAATCTTCCAGGTGCTTCCTCAATATTAATATCCCCAATATTGGTAGATAATTCCTGGAGTTGCTACTTGTGCTTTTCTCCATTTCTGAAGTAGTCATGGAGATTGAGTTTTGAAAAAATTGCAATAAGATTTTTGGTAACCCTTGGATGTATTCCATCTAAACTTTGTGTTTATTAAATCTATTAAAACTTGAAAACATATTTAACTTTCTCACTGAATTAACCAACTATTAGGTAAAGGTCCATTCATTATAGTGTCACTACCATCTACACCTGCCTTGTTTACAGAGCAGAAAATGTTATATTTAACACATCTGAATTTTCATTATCACTATTGATCAATCTGCTTCACTGAAATATTTGCTTTTTTAGTTCTTTTGTCATTTATATACTTTAAAGATAGTTTTATTATTCTTTCCTTTAACTTTTCTTATGCTATTTAAACCAATCCAAATGACCTTCTTCTGTATTTGATACAATCTGTATACACATGTAATGCCTTATTTCCTTATTCCTATATAACTTGTATGCCTGATTGTTTTTTTTTCTTTTTCTCCTTTCATATCACCTTGTTAAGCCAAACACAAGTCAGTAAAATACACCCTCAGCCAATCAGAGAATGGAATTCATATTCATATTTTTCCAATAGTCGAGTGCTTGTTTTGAAAGCACCTTACCAAATTGAAAAGTCGGAAACTTAAAATTGAAAGAGTAGACAACACAATTCTGACCAGGCAGCCACAATCAGAACAATAAAATCCAAACATCCAGGGAAAGAGCATAGTCCTACCACTAATGTCTTAATTGAACACGATACAACACATTTATAGGAAAAGATGACATTCAGTGGCTGAGCTAGTGAATGGAGGTATCTATTATATCTGCTCTTGCAAACAATCATTTTTAATTACACCTATATAGACCAGGTCACACATTTTACCTTGAATTACCACAAACTATTTAGAAAACAATACATACAAATATCTATAGCAAGCAGAGCCGGTTTAACCATTTAGGTGCCCCTGGGCAGTGAACTTTAAGGTGCCCCTGGAAGCATGTAGCGTGCAACATTTTTTTGCTTTATGTGTGTGATATCTATATTTTGTATCTATGTTTATATATATATATATATATATATATATATATATATATATTATACACACTTGGCATGACATCACAAAAACTCATTTACACTAGATCTGTCATATGTCACACTCACTGTCACATCATGCAAACACTCAGCCTGTCACATCACACTCAGCCTGTCACATCACACGTACACAATCAGTCTGTCACATCACACACACACTCAGCCTGTCACCCCACACTCATCCTTTCAACCCACACTCAGTCTGTCACTACACACTCAGCCTGTCAGCACACACTCAGCCTGTCACCCCACACTCAGCCTGTCACATCACATTCCCACTCAGCCTGTCACACACACACTTAGACTGTCACCACACACTCAGCCTGTCACACACTCTCAGCCTGTCACACACTCTCAGCCTGTCACATCCCACTCAGCTTTACACTCCTGGGTTGAGGTGTGGTCTGTACAGGAGGGGCAGCCTGTTAGCCCCAACTCTCACTCTCCCCCTCACTCCTTCATGTGCTCGGCAGTAGGAGGCGCAGGACTCTGCTGACTCTCACATTCCTGCTTCCCTAACCCAGCTCCTTCCAAGTACACAGTAAGGCCACAATAATAAAAATGAGGCGCCTCTCTTAGTAATGCGACCTTAGGCAGACGCCTAATTCACCTAATTATAGATCCGGCCATGATAGCAAGCTGTTACATACAAATATAATGCAGTATTGTGAAACAACTACCTCTATAGTACAGTGGCAATTATCATGAGCTTGAGGAAGCTCAGAAGGGCAATGGCTGAAAATATGTGCCTGGTATGCTGAGGTCCAGAGGGTCAAAGAGAGTCAGATCCATCTAAACAACTAAACAACCAGAATAAGATAGCAAAGTTTAACATGGTACCTCCAGTACCGTGACTCTTTTAATCTAGAGGCCCAGTGCATAGAAAATAGTTCACATATCCTGACTGGCACATGGGGGTATATGGAACCAACCTAAGCCAAGAAGACTAGTAGGGGTCCAGTTAGGTTTTATTATTTCTATTTTTCCCTATCAACTCACTGAATCAGGGGGAGGAGGGAGAAGCTCCAATGTTTTTCTAATTTGAAAGGGGGTCCTGGAGACTTCAGCCTCATTTGTTTTTAGTGTAACCCATTTTCTTCCATGATCAGAGTAGGGGCAGGAAACTTACAACTTAGCATGGGTAGTAACAACTGTATTAGGAATGGTTCCCTGATTTTAGTGGTCTACAATGGTTAAATTGCCATAGCACGGATTTGCCTTGTTAACAAGCAAAATATTTAAGGCTGAAATGTAATATGATTGCAGGTTAACTTATGCCATGCTAAACTTTGAGGCTTAGTTTGTGTTTTACTATGCTTACTGTTATTGACTCCTAAAATCACTACGTGAAGAGAGCTTCCGAAATTACACATGGAGGACCTTTAGTTAAAGGTTCTAGATACATTTATTTTACAACAACATATAATAAAATGATTACACTTTTTGCTAAAAAAATGAATATTTGTAAAGGTTATATTATTGTAAATTATTTAAATCTGGCCAAACCACATCTAAAAAAATGGAATAAGAATATCACAATACAGGTATACCTCGGTTTGCGCTACCCCACTGAGCTCTGTTTCGCGACATTGCTCTTTCCTCTCCCAGTCCCTGTAGAGTGCTAAATCTCGCGATATTGTTCAAAATCACGTTGCAGACATTGAAATCCCCACTTAGTGTGCTTTTTTTCGCCATAGCACTGTTCAGCGCTTTGGCGATATAATGCCCTGTTTAGTGTGGTTCTCGTATAGTGCTCCTGCATGCAGGAACGCACATACCACACTAAACAGGGTATTCCTGTACTAGATTCCAGAGGGACTAGCTAATACACTTGCTAAGAAAAACTTACTTAGCAAGTGTTTTGTGAAGTTTCTAAGTTATTCAATAAAAGTTTGTGTCTTTTATATCCACACTAAGGACTTGCCCATTAAAAATAATGGGGCAATGCTGGGAGGGCGGTACCGGAAATGGTCAGTCCACAGGCGCGAAAATGAGTCTGTGGTAGGAGCCAGGAGAGTCAGGAAGTCATGAACAGCAAAGCTGCAGGTATATGCGCCTATTGAATATACCAAACGGCTTAGAATCGATGCATTTGAGCTGCACTTGATGTTATCGCTCTCTGATTAAGAGCTGAAGCTGCAAACATCTACACAGCGACGTTTGATCACACGGAGACGGTGTCTAAGGGTGAGTGTGGCTGCTACAAGCTGCTACAAGCCAGGGGAGACGACATGAGGCTAAAGGATGAGACGCTGAAACGCTGAAACGCTGATGGGTGGCTCAGGCTATGGAAGATCCCCAGAAGGTATGTCATCATAGTTATAACATGCCATTCAGAGTGGGGAAATAATAAGCCACAGCGTTACTATATATATATATATATATATATACATACCATAAACTGCCTAAAGCAGGATATATAAGGCTTCCTTTTAGGATCAAGAAATGAGATACATGATATGGTAGTAAGATTTTTATCAATATGAACAGTCTCAGAAACTTATAGTTTGATAATACTACTACCAAGTTAAGGCCTCTATACTATCGGACATAAAATGGTGAATGGAGGTATAATGGATTACTCACTTATAAACAAAGATTGAAGACACTGACCAGATACCTGCATTACAAGAACAGCCACACTCCCAGACACTTAGTGCCACCAAAGACATTATATGTAACATCAATGTAAAGTCTGTGGCTAAAAGCAGTAAATAAATATTTAAAAAGCTCAAACATCATTTTTTCTTTATATAAGAAGACTAAAACCAGCTAAGGGGGAGCAAACTGGAGTACAAATATACATAGATACAAAATATAATATATACTTGGATATACTGGGACATACAAATGGTGAAATAGAGATCTACAATCATGAAGATTATTTGCTCTTAATACCCCCCAATAAGAGATAGGCCATAGAGCCAAGAAGATAGTTCTATATATACGATTAAGTAGAACTAATAGGGGGAAGTAAGATTGCTCCAATACAAGGAGAAAATGTTTTTTAATTGCCTAAAAAATACTAGTAGTTAACTAGTAGGAGATAAAGAGCAAGTACACAGACCAAGCCATATATCCAAGCGACAAGGATTAAGACTCTAAGAATCCTGATAGGATAATAGATACAAGGTATAGAAAAGGAAGAAAAAAATGTCTAACAGAAAAAATACAGCATCTTCTAAGCCGAATAACAGGGGGAAAAAAAACCAAAACCCTGACTTGCAATTCTTTTCCCCAAAGAACAAATTAACTCCTATAGAAATCCCTCAAGCAGAATCCTCAATATTGGAACCAAATATAAATAAATCTTCAGGACTATCTTCACAATCATCATTAGATGGCGGAGAAGAATCTCATGAAGAACTTTTTACCTATACTAAAATGAAGGACCTGCTAAATGATTTTCAAATAAAAATTACACCTGATCTAACAAAACAGATGGCGATTAATACAAAAACAATTCAAGATAACTCCATAAGAATAAATGAAAATGAGTTAAAATGTGACAAGTTAATATCTGACAATATTACTCTCTTAAATTCCATACAAAAGCTTGAAAATAGAATAGAAGATCTCTCCAATAAAATTATATATATGGAAAACAGATCAAAGAAAAACCTGAGAATAAGAGGAATTGAAGAAAAAATACCAGATAAAGAGCTGAAGAAAGCTGTGGAGGAAATGTTTAGCGGGTTAATTCCCCGTTTTCCTAAGGAAGAATCAAAAATTGAAACTGTATATAGAATTCCTCTACCTAAGGGTTCCAACAAAGCATTATCAAGGGACGTTATTGTCAAAATCCTTTTTTTACCATTTAAAGAGGCTATTCTACAAGCCATGCATCAAAAAAAGACTCTAGACTTTCCCTATGAAAAAATAAAATTCTTTCATGATTTGCCATCACAAACATTAATAAAAAGGAAAGAATATTCATCTATAACAGCAAGTCTGAGAAGAGAAGGAATTCTATACAGATGGAAATTTCCTCATGGTATTACTATACTAAAAGATGCAATGTGGCATAAAGTGGATTCATTAAAAGAAGGACAATCTTTACTACACAAGTGGGATATAAAAATTGACTTGCCATATAACAAAGAAACAACATCGAATTTGTTACTTAAACAAGTGGAATGGACCCTTAATAATTGACCCCTCTTCCAGTTACCTGAGATACTTGATGCTTGCATACTCTTCTTTTTTTTTTTTTTTCTCTTTCCTAATTTTACCTTCCCTTCTTTTTCTTCACATGTATTCATATTACCGAAAGATGTAAGATAATATTGAGTGTATTCACTGAATATAATAGATAAGGAGTTTAATTTATAGCACAATATATTATAACATACCTATGGATATAAGAGGAAAATGAATCTTAAAACTAGTAGTTTATAATTAGAATTTACGTAAATTAAGAAATATAGTTTCTCTCTTTGTAATTTACAATAAATAATCACACAGATAAAAATTCTTTTTAGGGGAAGAAGGATTTATGCTTTAGCACATAGGCACTTTAAAAATAGTTGGGATAAAATGTTGCACGGATAAAACAATGAATTACAATTTATATTTGGATTAGTTATAACCACAACTCTCCAACACCAACACGTTTACAACTAAAAGGTATATAAAACTTAAGGAATACGATATTAGCCCCTAAAGAAATACACTTGACAGGGGAAGAGAGATTTTAAATAATAGCACAGTTGCACTTTTTAGGCACGGAGATGGGGGGAGTAGAAAGGGGAGGTGATGAGACAAGAAGGGATTAAGACTTACAAAGAATTCTGGGTACATAGAATGAATGTTCTTTTTTTTTAAGAACTGAGTATGGAATTTAGCCATCAAATAGAAATACACAGAAAAATGTTTAAGATGATGGAATGATAAATTTTGTTTTTTCTCTTCTAAGTTTACGACTAATAACATGAAATTTGTTGTGATTTTAATTTTTCTATTTACTTAAGCCTATTTGTATTATTGACAACGAAGGTTAATATATCTGCGGTATACGAAAATTTGATATTGTATTAGTATGACTTCATGACCATTTTCTGATATTAATATCTCCTAACATTTCCTAATATCGGCATAATTGCCCTATAACCATGATGGACATAATTTTAAGTCCATTCCCGAGTTTGTTTGTTAGTTGTATGAATGTGAGTATGTTTGGATCTCCCAAAAATAATAGTAGGTTGAAAGGAATTGGTAGGGGGATACGAAGGAAGAAATTGGAGGAGAAATTCCAAATATTTAAAAATAATATTTATAACAAAGGGAAAAATAGGAAAAGAACAGAAATGATATTAAGGGAAATAGTAATTAGAATTATTGAAGCCTAAATGATTAAGTTACTATCCCATAATGTTCATGGACTAAACTCCCCTTCTAAAAGAAACTTGGCCTTCCAAGAATATAGAAAAAGGAAAGCAGACATATTGCTCTTACAGGAGACACACTGGAATAAAGAGGCACTGAAATATATGGATAAAAAAAAATATAACCTCAGAGTTGACTCTTTATTTAATAAAAAATCTAGAGGTGTATCGATATTTTTCAGCCAAGAGTTAAAAATAATAGAAGAGTTTAGAAGCATAGACCCGTTAGGGAGATATATAATCTGGGGCGGTTAGATTAATGACAAGTATATGACCATAGTCAATTTATATTTTCCAAATACCAATCAAATTAGCTTTTTTTAAAAATCCTTAAAGAATTGACCAAATTTAGAAAAGGGAAGATAATTATAGGTGGGGATTTCAATATGATTATGGATCCTATAAATGACAGAGTAGGTAAGATTAACAAAAAAACAATAAATCAAATCACTAAGACCTCTACAGATTTAAATAAAGAGATGGGCGAATATGATTTATTAGATTGCTGGAGAATATTCCATCCACATGAAAAATACTTGTCTCATTTCTCTAACCGCCATAGATCTTATTCAAGATTGGATTACTTTTTTTTAGATATAAAGACAATAAGATCAACAAAAAATATTGATTTAATCCCGACCACATGGTCTGACCACTCCATCTTATCATTAGTTATAGAAGATAGAAAAGATAACGTTTCCCTAAAAAATACTTGGAGGATTGACCCAATAATTTTTAAGAATGACGAAATATTAGTATCTATAAAAAAAGAAACCAGAGAATTCTTTATAACTAATACAAATACGGTCAAGTCAAATGTTACCCTATGATGTGCATATAAATCTGTAATAAGAGGTCAAATAATCTCTATAATGGCCAATATTAGAAAAGAAAGAGGTAAACCATTAAGAACACTATATATAGAGTTGAATAACCAATTAAAAAAAAAAATGTGCCCGAACAAGGAAAGAACAAGTATAATTATTAATTTAAACAAGCAAATAAATAAGGCTCTGCAAAGTCAGGCAGATTCTTTGGTGTGGAGATTTCAACAAACCCACTTTTTATTGGCGAACAAAACAAGTAAATATTTAGCACAAAAACTTAAGAAACAAACTAATCAAAGAAAAATATTAAGTCTTAAGGGACCAGATAGTAAAAGTTATACTCACCCAGATAAAATAGGAGAAATCATTACAGAATTTTATAAATCTCTTTATAATAATGAAAATAAATTAAATCTTAATAGAGATGATATAAATACATTCTTGGACAAAACAACTCTACCTTCTATCGACAGCGAGGACTATAAATATCTTGATAAAGAAATCACTCCTGAGGAAATAGAAGAAGTAATAAAAAAGGTCAAATCCAATAAAGCCCCAGGACCTGATGGGTTTGACCATTTGTTTTACAAATTCCTTGGGAAAGAAATTAGAACTGGCCTTCTAGAGATGTTTAATGAAATTAAAAATTCAGGAAAAATAGAGGAGGAAATGGTTGAGGCCAAAATTATAAATATTTTAAAACCTGGGAAAAACCCGGAGAAAATTACAAGTTATAGACCAATTTCTCTTATAAACATAGATCTAAAAATATATGCTAAAATAATTGCTAATAGGCTTAATAAGATACTGCCGAAATTAATACACATAGACCAATCTGGATTTGTCCAAAGTCGACAGGCGTTAGATAACACTAGAAGGTTAGTAAACCTGATATTCCAAGCAAAAAAAATGGGAATTCATACGCTGATCCTGTCTTTAGATGCTGAAAAAGCATTTGACAGGGTCAGCTGGGAGTTCCTAGAAGCAGTATTAGATAAGTTTGGATTGACCGACTTTATATCTAAAACAATTAAAGCATTATATGAAAAATCATCTGCATATATAGTTGGTCCAAATTTTCAATCAGAGAAATTTAGAATTTCTAACGGGACCCGTCAAGGATGCCCTCTTTCTCCCATATTATTCTTACTTTTCTTAGAACCATTGGCCTCAAGAATTAGATGCCATAATAAAATTAGAGGTTTAACAATAGGACAAATAGAATATAAAGTTATGCTATTCGCGGATGACATCATAGTGACTATAACAGACCCAGTTGAATCTATTAATAACCTGATGGAATTACTGACTGATTTTGGGAAAGTTTCATACTTTAAAATAAACCAATTAAAGTCTGACATAATTCATAACGGTGTACAATTTGATGATATAACCAAATTAAAAAATAGTTATACTTTTAACTGGCATCAAAGAAGTATAATACATCTAGGTATAAGATTCAAATTTCATAATGATAAAATAATAGAAGAGAATATACCAGATCTAATAAAAGAAATTAGACTATTATTTTATGAGTGGCGAAATATAAGATTATCATGGTCAGGCCGAATAGCAACTGTTAAAATGAGTATAATCCCTAAATTAACATACTTATTCAGATGTATTCCAGAAAAAGTATCAGGTCATGTCATTAAAAATATTCAGAAATTAATTGATAGTTTTATTTATCAAAATAAAAAAGTGAGAGTAAAAAAGATAATAGCTAATAGAAACTTTGAACTTGGTGGAATTGGATCACCAGATATTAGAGAAATCTGTGAAAATATCGCATTATCCCATATAATCAATATGAATATTAAAAATAGGAATACTTGTTGGAAGAATATAGAGGAAGATCTTGTGGGCTCTCCCTCAATTAGATCATTATTGGGGGAATTTATAGACAGAAAAGATAAATGGGGCAATTTACCAAAGGGAATAAGATCATTGCTAAAATTTTGGGATAATAATAAAGTTAAACTAGGACTCTTCCATTTTCCATCTCTATCAGCTCCAATTGACATTTTGAAGAATGGAAATAATAACAAAGTTATAGTAGATCTAGAGAAAGCTGGACTTAATAATGTCATAGATTTATATGATCAAGGTTCCCTATTAAAATTTACAGACTTTAGGAAGAAATATTCCACTGATAAGATATTATGGTTAAATTATATGGGCATTGTAGAAGTACTAAAAAAGAAGGGCTATCCTTTGATAAATATAGATAAAATGTATGAGTTAGAGTTACTTTTAATTAAGGGTCATGTGACCCATCTTATCTCTAAGATTAATAAAATAAGGGAAAAAGGTTTGCTATATATAAAATCAGAGAAGGTAAAGGAATGGGAAAATGACTTTAAAATACACTATGTAGACAATGATTGGATAACAGCTCTAAGATTAATTAAGAAATCATCGGTAAACAGTTCCCTTAAAGAATTATATTTCAAGCTAACTCAAAAGTGGTTCCTTGTTCCGACCACAATTAATAAATTTAATCATTTGTCTTCCCCACTATGCTGGAAAGGCTGCGACCAAATTGGTACTGCAGCTCATATGTAGTGGGAATGTACAAAAATTCAAAACTTCTGGAAAGAATGCTGTAGTCATTTAACAACTATGCTAAAAACTGACTTCCCATGTATACCAGAAGTAATCCTATTTCATTTTCAATTAGATAAAATTTTTCCAAGGGATAAATTACTGATATCACATATTTTATTAACTATTAAATACCTTTTAGTGAAATACTGGAAACTGCCTACAACTCCACCTTGGAGCGAAGTTTCTAACAAAATCAACTACAATAAAGAATTGATGAAGTCTAATTATATCTATGGGCTTAGAGATAAAAATAAAATCAATTGGAATACATGGGAAAAATATAGTCATTAACACTAGAAATGACAAACGAAATGAAACTCCTTTGGGGATTATAATTATAGGAATTGGCTGAATTCTTCTAGGTTCTTCCTTCTCTTTTCCACCCTCTATATCCTTTCTGTCTCTCATTTATCATTATCGATTGATGGTGAGGAAGATTGAGACAAGGTGAATAGAATATCACAAGTTTTATTTTGGGAGTTGAATGAAAGCTTATATATGTGATATATGTAAATGTTTTTTATGTCGTATTCTATAATAAGTAAAGGGAAGAAAAAAAGGGGAAGGGGGAGAAGAAATAAGGGTAAAAAAGTGAGTAAACACTAGAAGAAGATAAGGAGAAATTATAAAGTATCTTTACGAACTTATTATATTTCCTTTGTCTCCCATCTCACGGATATTGAATACGAATTGTTTTATGTGTATTTGTACTGTTAATATTTATGTTTTATACAATAAACAAAAAAAAAAAAAAAAAAAGAAGGTGGGAGGCTGGGGGATGGGGGCAGATAGATGGATTCTTTTGTGCTGTTTTAAAAATATATGTGTAAGGAGAAAAAAAGGGCCTCAGCACTAAACAACCAGGGTGCACATATATGTATTATTTGATGTGAAATACTAATTAAAGGGATTTGCTTTTCCTGCTTCTCCATGAATGATGTGCATGAACTGGCATGCTGGACACTGAGATGAAGACAAAATCACAACCTGGAGATTGCTAGAGTTAGACATACATGTGGACCCCTCATCTCAGGGTAGTGACAATAACCTTTGTATTCTACCTGGTAATACATGATAAAGAGTTAACATTGCTGCACAGAACCTAGTCAAAATGTATCATCACTTCTTTTAAATTGTAAGATTTCGGCCATCATATATCTGGAATGGCTATTGTAGTTTATATAATAGTTTATCTGCATATAAAATGTGAACAAATGTAATAACCAAGTCAATTCGAATATAGGATCCCCACTAACAAAGATGGCATCTGTATTCTGTGCAGGCTTTTTTTTTTATTAATTAATTTGTTTTAAAGTCTGCTTTGGTGACACTCTTCCTTTATTCAAGTCTATCTGTCTGTCTCTGTCATACCACCCATCTGTCTGTGTCTCTATAAATAAAATATTATAGTCTTTGGTGAGCAGTGAGAGCAGTCACTAGTCCATAATAAGGTAGAGATCCCCTTAAAAAAAATAAAAAAAAATAATGGGGCAATAAAATGTGAAGCCATGGCAATGCTGTTTGCCGCAAAATGTAAAGCTTTTACTACTCTGAGGGAATTTGGCGCTCATTGCAAGCCTCGCTCTGAGCGCCTTTGGCTCTCATCGTGTGGCTCGCAATGAGCGCTTCGGTGCTCATTGCGAGGCTCTCCTCTTGTGTATTTTTGCTCCTCTGAGCACCTTTGGTGCTCATTGTGAGCATCTCCCCTTGTGTCCTACCAGTTTTGTGCTTTGCAACGCACATCTTCGTTGCTCATCACAAAGACAGATATATATATATATATATATATATATATATATGTTTTTTTTTTTAAATCATAATTAATTGATTAGTTACTTAATAAATTAATATATTTTACCTATTTCTAATTAATATATCCAGCAATCAATAGCCTGAAGAGCTAACAATCTCTTTTTATTTTCCTGCAGCATACAATGTACGGTTGGACTGTTGCTGCCCTGAGAAGAAAGTGTCATCAATGTGCTAATTGTGCAGTAGAAATAGGTAGCATGCGCAAGGGCAAACCGTTGGCTTATTTGTGTAAAGCGCCATTTTAGATTCGTAATGTTACTAGTTGCAAGTTAGTGTCGTAAAATGTTGTGTATTGTCTATGTGTTACGCGGCTCGCAAGCATTTTTCGCCCTTTGTAATAATGTATGTTGTACCTCGTACGTCCCTGGGTAAAAGTTCTACGCGGCTGGTGGTGTTTTGCTCGCTTCGGGGTCATGTAGGCTCGTTTTCATTTTTTCCAGAGGCATTTTTTCTCTTGCTTAACAGATTTTCGACCTCCGAAATTCGGCTTAAATTCACGTCTAACCTCACTCCCAGACATCCTGGCTGTCCCCCCGTGCTGTGTGTGTGTGTGTTTTTTTTTTGTATTTTATGTCTATATCGTGTTTTTGGATTTGCGCGGTTCAGCCGTTAACTTCGTATTTTCCTGACATCGTATTTTCTTTTTCTAAGTCCTGCGTCTCGTAATTTTTTTCAGCATACCTATATATAATTACAATAATATTTATCAATCAAATAATCAACAGTAGCTGTACATGCTATTTATTGGTGGAGAGAGCAGGCACAACATTTTTACTCTCTGCTTATGGCTTTCACATGTGTAGGATCCCCTCACTATATTTTGCATTACTACTAGTGATGTCGCAAACCTAAAATTTTCGGTTCGCGAACCGCGAACGCGAACCTCCGCAAATGTTCGCGAACCGGCGAACATCGGCGAACCGCCATAGACCTCAATGGGCAGGCGAATTTTAAAACCCACAGGGACTCTTTCTGGCCACAATAGTGATGGGAAAGTTGTTTCAAGGGGTCTAACAACTGGACTGTGGCATGCCGGAGGGGGATCCATGGCAAAACTCCCACGGAAAATTACATAGTTGATACAGAGTCTGGTTTTAAGCCATAAAGGCCATAAATTACCTAACATTCCTAAATTGTTTGGAATAACATGCTTTAAAACATCAGGTATGATGTTGTATCGATCAGGTAGTGTAAGGGTTACACCTTACATGACTGGGGGTCTATAGGTGACATTAGTACTGACCTTTATCTGACTGGGTGTCTAAAGAGTGACATTAGTACTGACCTTTATATGACTGGGGGTTTATAGGTGACATTAGTACTGACCTTTATCTGACTGGGTGTCTATAGAGGGACATTAGTAATGACCTTTATATGACTGGGGGTCTATAGAGGGACATTAGTACTGACCTTTATCTGACTGGGTGTCTATAGAGGGACATTAGTAATTACCTTTATTTGACTGGGGGTCTATAGAGGGACATTAGTACTGACCTTTATCTGACTGGGTGTCTATAGAGGGACATTAGTAATGACCTTTATCTGACTGGGGGTCTATAGAGGGACATTAGTACTGACCTTTATCTGACTGGGTGTCTATAGAGGGACATTAGTACTGAACTTTAGCTGACTGGGTGTCTATAGAGGGACATTAGTAATGACCTTTATCTGACTGGGTGTCTATAGAGGGACATTAGTACTGACCTTTAGCTGACTGGGTGTCTATAGAGGGACATTAGTACTGACCTTTATCTGACTGGGTGTCTATAGAGTGACATTAGTACTGACCTTTATATGACTGGGAGTCTATAGGTGACATTAGTACTGACCTTTATCTGACTGGGTGTCTATAGAGGGACATTAGTAATGACCTTTTTATGACTGGGGGTCTATAGAGGGACATTAGTACTGACCTTTATCTGACTGGGTGTCTATAGAGGGACATTAGTAATGACCTTTATCTGACTGGGTGTCTATAGAGGGACATTAGTACTGACCTTTATCTGACTGGGTGTCTATAGAGGGACATTAGTAATGACCTTTATCTGACTGGGTGTCTATAGAGGGACATTAGTACTGACCTTTATATGACTGGGGGTCTATAGAGGGACATTAGTAATGACCTTTATCTGACTGGGTGTCTATAGAGGGACATTAGTACTGACCTTTATATGACTGGGGGTCTATAGGTGACATTAGTACTGACCTTTATCTGACTGGGGGTCTATAGGTGACATTAGTACTGACCTTTATATGACTGGGGGTCTATAGAGGGACATTAGTACTGACCTTTATCTGTCTGGGGGTCTATAGGTGACATTAGTCCTGACCTCCTGCTGCAGTATTATTACTCCCAGTACTCCCAGGCTTGCTACTATTAGATATAATAACCTCAGTTTCGTTTCCTTATCTGTTGGTGACATCAAAATATGATTATTAAATATTTCATATTTGTTTGTTTTTTTCTCCCAAAGTGAACCCCTTTGTGTGTGTCCCACAGATGTGGCATTTCTGCTCTGCGTATGTTGGACTTGCACCGCTCAAAAAGTATGAAAAGAGATCCCCCCCCTTGAAGCCCATTAATGACATCATCAGTAAATTGTATGTAACAGATTCCAGTGTTTAGGGTTTATGACCCAATACTGCGATCATATCACTTATGACAAAAATCCGTATTTGTCGTATTATTCAGACGCGCGTGCATCTTTGTGTTACATTTCCTGATACTTTTATTATCTTGATCTTTATATATTTACTAGCGACTTGCCCATCAAAAAATGGCGGCAATAAGATTGTAAGGCAGGTAATGGTTTGGACGAGACATTCATTCTGTTGGCGGTCAGAGATCCTTCGGCGCTCATTGCGAGGCTGTTGGTTGTATTTTTTTTCTGATAGGCGCTTTTGCTGTTATTCTTTGGTCGGCGGTGATGTGTTTTTTGCGCTTTTTGCAAGGCTTTGTATGCTATGAGCAGCATTGGCGCTCGTTGTGAGGCGCGCAGTGAATGGCTTTTATGTTTAATGTGATAATGTTTTTTTTGTGTATATGTATTTTTGTATGCTAATGAAATAATTACTAAATGAATATACTTTACCTATTTTTAAGTAATATATGCAGGAAGCATTGTGCTGAAGAGCTGACAATCTGTTTTCATGTTCCTGCAGCATACAATGTAGGTTTTCAGTGCTGTGGAGCTGCTGTGTAAGTGTCAGCAATGTGTGCAGTGTGTAGTGTAAATAGGCTGCGTGCGCAAGGGGAAGCCTTTAGGGTAGCTGGGTACGTCCGCATTGTGTAAGTTAGTGTTGTAAAATGGCGGGGAATGTGTATGTGGTACGCGGGTGTGGATGATTTAGCGACCTTGTTAATAGTGTATCTTTACCTCGCTTTTTAGGAAAATCCGTATGTGTTTTGCGTGTTTAGGGTCCTGTAGCCTCGTTTTATTTTTTTCAAGGGACATTTTTTCTCTCACTCAGGTGATTTTCGGGTGTCTAAACTCATGAATTTGGACTTAAATGGAGGTGTAACTTCACTTGCAGAGGTCCTCGGTGCCCGCCTTGCTGTGGGTAAGCTTTTTATGTGTTTGTTGTGTGTATTTATTGTGTTTTTAATGTTTTTAAGTGCGTGCGGTTCGGGCGTTAAGGTCGTATTTTTGTGAGCTCGTAATGTTTTTTTTTCTAAGTCCCGTATTTTGGATGGTAAGTCCGTAAATTTGATGGTGTAAGTCCCGCCTGCGGCTCATTGCAGCCGACGTGGGAACCTTCGGTGCTCCTTGCCAGCAATTCTGGCCCTTGCTTCGCAAGCCCGCAGCGTTAGCAACAACCCGCCTGCTCACAACTATATATGTGATATCTGTAACGTCTTCCCCAGTTGGCACTTGTAAATCGGCTAAGCGACAAAAAAAATGGCGTCCGGAAAAAATTAAAATGAGGCTACACGACCCCAAACCGCGCAAAACATCGCCAGCCATGTACGACTTTTACCTAGGAACAGACGAGGTACAAAATACACTATTATAAATAATGGAAACTGCTGGCGAGCCGCGTAACACATACACAATCGCCGCCATTTTACAACACTAACTTGCAACTAATAACATTACAAATCTAAAATGGCGCGTTACACGACTATACAAGCGGTTTCCCCTCGTGCACTGCGCACATTGCTGACACTTACACCTCGGGTCACCAACAGTCCAAATGTACACTGTAAGCTGCAGGAAAATCAAAACTGATTGTTAGCTCTTCAGGTTATTGATCACTGGATATATTAATTACAAATAGGTAAAGTATTTTAGTAATTAATTAATTCATTATTATTAAAAAATATATATATAAAAAAAATACGCTTAATAGCATATTTTACACTGCGGTTACTTTACATACATTAACGCTTCGCACTTCCTAATACATTTGTTCATTCACAATAGTTATTATCGTGCATTCATTTAATAAGTATTAATTAGTAATGGAAAATAAAAATGTAGACTTTACACTACACTAAAATGTTTTACTTTTTACTCTGCAGTTATATATCTCGATTACTGCTCATTGGCTGCCAGCGATAGCACTCTCAAAGCAGTTACAAATCTAAATCACTTTATTATGCTCTGAGACCTGAATACATTTTTTAATTTACACTGCACAAAAAAATATATATATTTAACACTGTACTTATATATCTGTCTTTGCGATGAGCGCCGAAGATTGATCGTTGCAAAGCACGAAACATGAAGGACACGAGGGAAGAGACTCACAATGAGCGCCGAAGGTCCTCAGAGTTCAAAAAGCATCACATTGTGTGGCAAACAGCATTGCCATGGCTTCAAACTTTATTGCCTTATAATTTGTGCCAGGCAAGTCGCTAGTGATATAATATAACATAATGCAATACAATATTATACAGTACACATGGGTGTTGGAACTGGGGGGGGGGGGGAAGGGGTAACCCCCCCCCCCCCCAGATTTCTTATCGTATGTATGTATGCATATAGAAGCTAACAGGGGAGGGGAGAGGGGGAGGAAACACAGGGGAGAGGGAGAGGAAGACACAGGAGAGGGGAGAGGGGGAGGAAGACACAGTGGAGAGGGGTAGGAAGACACAGGGCAGAGGGGGGAAGAGAAACAGGGTAAGGGAGAGGTGAGGGGAAGAGACACATGGGAGGGGGGAAAGACACAGGAGAGAGTGGGGGGTAGAGACACAGGGGAGAGGGGTGAAGAGACTAATGGGAGGGAGTGGTGAGGAGACACCGGGGAGAGAAAAGGGGGTAAAGACACAGAGGAAGGGGGAAGAAACACAGGGGAAGGGAGAGGGGGTATAGACACAGGGGAGAGGGGGTAGAGACACAGGGAAGAGGGGGAAGAGACACAGATGAGGGGGGAGAGACACAGGGGAGAGGGAAGGGGGAAAGACACAGGGGAGGGGGGAAAGAAACACAGGAAGGGAGAGGGGGGGTAGAGACACAGGGAAGAAGGGGGAAGAGACACAGATGAGGGGGGAGAGACACGGGGGAGAGGGAAGGGGGAAAAAACACAGGGGAGGGGGGAAAGAAACACGGGAAGGGAGAGGGGGGTAGAGACACAGGGGAGGGGGGAGTGACACCGGGAAGAGGGAAGGGGGAAAAGACACAGGAGAGGGAGCAAATAAACACTGGGGAAGGGAGAGGGGGTAGAGACATAGGCAAGGGTGGGAGAGACACAGGGGAGAGGGGGGGGGGAGAGAGACACATGGGAGGGAGTGGGGGGGAGACACAGGGGAGAGGGGGGGAGAGAGACACATGGGAGGGAGTGGGGGGGGGAGACACAGGGGAGGTCTTCTGCTTTATTATTATTCTTATTATTATTACTATATAATGTGTAATACGGACCACTTTTTGGCAATGAGCGCCGCAGGAGAGTGGTCGCCATGTTCATGTGGTGTTTATTATGACACTAGCGACTTGCCCGTCAAAAAATGACGGCAATGTTATTGTAACTGAGCTAATGTTGTTTTGTGTGTAATAGTAAACATGTAATACATTAATAAATGAATAGACTTTACCTATTTGGAAGCATTGTGTTGAAGAGCTGTGAACCTTGTTTGCACACAGACCTACAGCACCAAGCACACTGACAGTACACACAGACCCATAGCACCAAGTACACTGGCAGTGCACACAGACCTAAATCACCAAGCACACTGACAGTACACACAGATTAACAGCACCAAGTACACTGACAGTACACACAGACCTACAGCACCAAGCACACTGACAGTACACATAGACCTATAGTACCAAGCACACTGACAGTACACACAGACCTACAGCACCAAGTACACTGACAGTACACACAGACCTAAAGCACCAAGCACACTGGCAGTGCACACAGACCCATAGCACCAAGTACACTGGCAGTGCACACAGAACTACAGCACCAAGTACACTGACAGTACACACAGACCCATAGCACCAAGTACACTGACAGTGCACACAGACCTACAGCACCAAGTACACTGACAGTACACACATACCTAAAGCACCAAGTACACTGACAGTACACATTGACCCACAGCACCAAGTACACTGATAGTACACACATATATACAGCACCAAGTACACTGACAGTACACACAGACCTAAAGCACCAAGTACACTGACAGTACACATTGACCCACTGCACCAAGTACACTGATAGTACACACATATATACAGCACCAAGTACACTGACAGTACACACAGACCTACAGCACCAAGTACACTGACAGTACACACAGACTCACAGCACCAAGCACACTGACAGTACACACAAACCTACAGCACCAAGCACACTGACAGTACACACAGACCTACAGCACCAAGCACACTGACAGTACACACAGACCTACAGCACCAAGTACACTGACAGTACACACAGACCTAAAGCACCAAGCACACTGGCAGTGCACACAGACCCATAGCACCAAGTACACAGGCAGTGCACACAGAACTACAGCACCAAGTACACTGACAGTACACACAGACCCATAGCACCAAGTACACTGACAGTGCACACAGACCTACAGCACCAAGCACACTGACAGTACACACAGACTCACAGCACCAAGCACACTGACAGTACACACAAACCTACAGCACCAAGCACACTGACAGTACACATAGACCTATAGCACCAAGCACACTGACAGTACACACAGACCTAAAGCACCAAGCACACTGGCAGTGCACACAGACCCATAGCACCAAGTACACAGGCAGTGCACACAGAACTACAGCACCAAGTACACTGACAGTACACACAGACCCATAGCACCAAGTACACTGACAGTGCACACAGACCTACAGCACCAAGCACACTGACAGTACACACAGACCCATAGCACCAAGTACACTGGCAGTGCACACAGACCTAAAACACCAAGCACACTGACAGTACACACAGATTAACAGCACCAAGTACACTGACAGTACACACAGACCTACAGCACCAAGCACACTGACAGTACACATAGACCTATAGCACCAAGCACACTGACAGTACACACAGACTCACAGCACCAAGCACACTGACAGTACACACAAACCTACAGCACCAAGCACACTGACAGTACACATAGACCTATAGCACCAAGCACACTGACAGTACACACAGACTCACAGCACCAAGCACACTGACAGTACACACAAACCTACAGCACCAAGCACACTGACAGTACACACAGACCTACAGCACAAAGCACACTGACAGTACACACAGACCTACAGCACCAAGCACACTGACAGTACACACAGACCTAAAGCACCAAGCACACTGGCAGTGCACACAGACCCATAGCACCAAGTACACTGGCAGTGCACACAGAACTACAGCACCAAGTACACTGACAGTACACACAGACTCACAGCACCAAGCACACTGACAGTACACACAGGCGCTCATTGCAGGCGAGCCTCGCATAGCGAGGCGAGCCATTAATACAGACCACTTTTTTATGGAGCAAACTGCTCCATATGTATATTAATAACTATACAACTTTCCAAACATACACATCTCATTGCAATACGCTAGTAATAATAATAATGCACAAGAGTCCTTCAGCACTGCACTGGACACTGAATAAACTTGCCTAGCTATGGTTTTCCCTATTGATGCAGTATCATCCAAACTGTCCCTCCTCTCAGTAAGACTGCAAGGTACTTATGATTCCAAAATGGCTGCTGTCCATGAGGTAGAAGGGTGTATAAGGGAGTGTATGCTGCTGATTGGCTGGAATGTGTCTGCTGCCTGTGACATGCAGGGTCAAAGTTTGCTCAATGATAAAGTATTGGGGGCAGGTCGAATCTCGCATATGTTCGCAGTTCGCCGCGAACGCAAACATGCTATGTTCGCCGAAAAAAGTCCGCCGGCGAACTATTCGCGACATCTCTAATTACTACATATCATTCAGGTATATTTTGCTGTACTTGTTTAAAAAGATAGGATTTATGTAGGTGTATTGAGCACGAGTGATATGTCCTTTCCTCTCTCTAAGCAATTTGATAGATTTACAGGTAGTTTGTGTACTCGCTAACTTTTGGTACTGCAGCACTCACTGAAAGTTAGCAAGTGTCATGCAATGTCTGTTTGTACTATATGTTTTAAAAACAGTGGGGAGTTTGAAGTATTTAGCATTCTCTAAGCAGTGACTAGGTTCCCTGGTGGTACAGTGATTCAGATTCAGTGCTTTCACTGCTTGGGTTTGATTCCAGACAGGGAACCAAGAGGTCACACCACCCAGAAGCTGAGCAGGGTTGGGCCTGGTCAGTACTCGGATGGGAGACAACCTAGAGTTTTATGCTGTGGCCCACTGGAGAAGGAGCTGGCAACCTACTCCAGTATCTCTGCCTTGAAAACCAAGTGGATCAGCATGAACATGAACATAAAGATGTGCCTAATGTGTTATGGCCCATGAGGTCACAAAAAGTTGGAAACAACTGAATGACGCACAAAAAAAAGCAGATACTGGCTAAGAATTTTGATGAACACCTTTTAATTGCAGTTAAGATTTAGCTAGTGTAACTGTAAAAAAAGTATGAAATTATGCACTAGGTATTGCACTGATATCAGGTGTCAAGCAAATACAGTTACGACAAAACAAAATGCTATGAGACTACGACAGACAGGTTACTCACATTAAAATATAACTTGTGGGACTGTTATATACACATTTATATCCCACTTGAAGCTACCCCTTATAGTGCTGATTCGCTATAAGCCCTTTTTCCTGTAATTCCCTTCTTATCGCTAAACCCTGCTGTAGCTTTGTTTTTGGCAGCAGATCCCTGTTATCACTGTACCCCTATATAATGTTGTTTTCCCCTTGCCAAACCTCTTTTAATGCTTCGAACCATATGCCATTTAAAATGGCCTGTTCAGTTGTTTGCTATTTCTTTAAATTGTATTTAAAAATAAATTTACAATTGTGTTTTTGTTATGTTTGCTGTTTCTTAAAAGTTCATTTAAAACCCCAAAAAATCAAATTTCAATTGCTTTTGTGCATTTTTTTCTTCACCTTCTGGACTGCTACCTTGTCATGGTGAAGGGGCTTGTGTACCTCCAATGAAGCTGTGATCTATACCATGTAGGGTCACCCAAGATGGACAGGTCATATCAGAGAAGTCAGACAAATAGCGGTCCACTTGAGAAAGAACTGGAAACCCACTCCAGTATCCTTGCCAAGAAAACCATATTGATAAGCAGAACCAGAAAAACATATCTGTACCTGGCGTCCTGCGTCCATATGGTTACCAAGAGCCAGAAGACTGAACAACAGCATTTATTTTTCAATATATTCATATCTACCCTATGTAAAAATGATTAAGGGTTACCAAGGTTAGTCGACGTCTGGGGAGTGGCTAGGCGCTTAAGGAAAGGTGTGGATGTTCCGGACAAATCTATTTCGAAATTTCAATTATTTTTGTAAACAATAAAGGAGCAATTCTTCTTGTTCTTATATCGGGATGATTGCAGTTTCTCTGGTTTACGCCGTTCACATAGACGCCGCCTTAAAAGGCAGAAATAGAAAAAAATGGGGTGGGCAAAAGATCTTGTGGTGCAGTTAATCTGATAAGTATTTATCGGATGCTCTTAGTTCAATAGATGAAAAAACCCTCACCTGGGCCGACCTCAAAACATGTGAGGTATTTTACGAGCCTAGATGGAAGCGATATTCAATCTCATTTTGTATCACGAGCCCGAAGCACCGTCAGTTCCACGAGTACGGCTTGTAGCTTTTCTCTCAATTGAGATTTTCTCTCAATCGTATGTATAGTATAGTGTTTGCTACTGGTACATTATACAAATCATTTTGTCCAACTCGTAGCATTTATGGCAATATCCTTCAATTCTTTATTCAATTTAAAGTATCAAAACATGATAAAAGCTCTTATAAAGGCTCTTTGCCAGAAAACAAAGTATTGTGTACATAAAAATGTCATGATAGATGAACTTCTATGCAAAATCAAATATTGGATGTGCAAGTACATAGAATAAAAACATATATGTATAAAAAATTATCCAATATTTGGTTTTGCATAGAAGTACATCTATCATGACATTTTTATGTACACAATAATTTGTTTTCTGGCAAAGAGCCCTTATAAGAGCTTTTATCCTGTTTTGATACTTTAAAATGAATAAATAATTTAAGGATATTACCATAAATGCTACGAGTTGGACAAATTGATTTGTATAACGTACCCGTAGTACACGCTGTACTATTCAAAAGATAACTTAGAAACATCAGCACTGCATCAATTGAGAGAAAAGCTACAACCAATACCCTTGGAACCGACGGTGCTTCACGGCGCGTGGTACGAAATTAGATCGCATATCGATTCCATCTCGGCTCGTAAAATACCTCACATGTTTTGAGTTTGACCCAGGTGAGGGTTTTTTCATCTATTGAACTACGAGCATCTAATAAATACTTACCAGATTATCTTCACTAGGAGATCTTTTTTCTATGTTAAAATTACGTTTAGCGCTATTTCGCATAGCACTCCTATTGCCTGGAAAATATCTACAGCGGATAGCTGTATACCTATTTTCATAACATATTAACATAGATAAATTATTACCTAATATATTATAACAAAATAAAGAAGTAAAACTTTACACATTTAAAAGAACAGTATATATGCATCTTTTATTAAATCAGGTTCTCTTGCAATTTCTTTTATTAACGAGCTTCACTTTGCAACAAACTTCTTTGTATTGATTTTCTTTGGTATAATGATACGACCATGACCATGATTCTGTTTCAAATGCTTCACTAGAGTAATAGAAACAACTAAGGCATAAATAATAAAGCAGTACATTGATGAGGACGAGCAGGGACATAGCAGCTAAACAGTACATGCATAATTGCGTATTTAATGCAAAATCACTTAGAGGTGAAGAAAAGATTGATGTAGCAAATTAAAAGATGCTAGTGGGCACATTTTGAAATAGATGTTAAGTGAGTATCTTTTAAAATAAAAAGGTCAACAGCAATGCCATTACAGTAGTTTACAAGTTTGCTAATTGCTTTAGCAGTAAAATAAGATTAGCATGTTTATTAAATATCAAAAGAGAATATAAATAAAGTGTGAATGTCACCAGGGCTTACATAATTATTTTAACAGTGCCTCAAAAAGAAGCTATTAGGAAATGTAAAGTACTATATACTGTAATATAGGGATTATATATATGAATATATTGTATCCATGCTTTTTATATTAAATACAATATTATTTCATAATGGCTTTATAAGGATATAAGACAAATATAAAGTAATATCCTTTACACACAATTATATGTTTTTATCAATGATATTCAAAATCCTGTTTCTTTTAAAATGACTGATATTTTATATCATAATTCATAATATTCTCAATTCACTAAACAATGAAAGGATTACACATTAAAAGGGACTTTGTGCAATCAAGAGGACATTTTAATTACTCATAAATAGGACAGTTATTCTGGAAATAATGTGACCTGACAGCTTAAGGTTTATTCAGCTTTTCACAGAGACTACTAACAATTTTGACTTGAATAGACAGAGTCCATGAGAGTCATTTCAGTTTGAAATACATTAAAAAAGCTAGTGTGTACAAATTACACAATGTCATTGTTTCTCTTAATACGTCCATTGCACTAAGAGCCAGTGTGCAATGCTTTCAACTTCCGAGAAAACATATAATATCATGCTGTCCTGGTCATTACTGAAGAAACAGAGATTACAAGACTTCAAACTACAATCTTTTATCCCATACACTTTGTGTATAAAACACAAAGTCAGCTTCCCTTTGAAGTACTAATTGACTGTCAGTGCGTAATCCCTTCTCTGCATGTATTTGGATCTCCACAGTAACTGAGCCAGCCTTCTTTGGCCCATGTAGTAAAGCTTTTAAACAACATATACTGTTGTAATAAATGTTATAAGTGTCTGTAATTAGACTCATGGCAAAAAATGTACTAATCATGAATTCTCTCACTATCTATCTATCTATCTATCTATCTATCTATCTATCTATCTAAATATAACAATCATTTATTTTATGGTGGGCAAAAGAGCGATAGAACCCCCCAACCATATAGTAGTACACATTTGAACATCTAAAACTAGTTAAAAAATTAAAACTACTTCCCTGCTCAAAATTCTGAAAAATATAGTTATTACACTGCATTCTGGGAACCTCGGCAGGGAGATACAAATGTGCCCCAAAACCATTTTAAACATGGCTGCCTTTAATCATATGCATGCTTTATTACACAGTTTTAAGCAAAGCTGAGGATGGATTAGGCACAGGCCAGGAAACCTACCCAGAGACAGCTGTTTCGAGGTTACTGCCTCTGATCAGTGTGTAGTTGATTTTGTGGGGAGGTAGTTTACCACAACAATAATTTATTTTATGATGGGCAAAAGAGTGATAGAACCCCTCAATCATATAGTAGTACAGTAAATAAATAGTACATTTCTGTTCATTTGTATCTGTCTGGAGGCAGTTTGTGACACATGTAAACACTGATTTGATTTGATATCTCAGTGAAAAAGGCAAGCATTAAAAATGTCTAAAAGTATTTCAACATGATTTTAGGAGATCTTTAATGGGATGTGGTCCAAATTGGGCTGAATCAAATAGCCCTTTAAAGACAATTTGTATGGTAATGCATAGCATGACAGCTGTAAGTATCACTCGTAATAGAGATATTGAGATCTTGCTGTTGGTTCATATGGGGACAGCTAGCCATTCAAACACTGCACAGACTGACTACCTGATTACTAATTTGCTCAATTTAACTGCTCATTCTCAACCATTTCATGTTTTTCCGCTGTCTCTTTCTCAGCAGTGTTTAAATTACTCCATTATCAGTTGTATCATAGTTGAAAATACATGCTTGTTTTTCCTTCAGTTGCATCTTTCAAATGTAAGGAAAAAATTATTTCTGAGCTTTTTTTTTTAAAGCTATATGCACAGATTACACAAAATAGTGCCTTATAAATATATATTTTCTAAATTAGCATTTTTTGGTATTCATGAATCACATATTCCCAATTTTCTTTGATGTATTTGATTTGATAAACAAAACAATGTAAAATACTCACATTTAGCATCAAACTTTCGATTTTTTCTTTTATTACTTTTTTGTTTCTGCTAAGAAAGGTACATTGTATGTATGATTCTTTTAAACAAAATCAGAGGATAATAAAAAAAGTGTTTGGTGTCTAAGTCCCGCGTGTTTCATTGCCTTCACTGCGAGGTAAACGCTGGATCACCAGCCTACAAGCAGTTGACAAACGCAAGACTTTGGAAAAAAATAAATTACGAGACATGGGGCTTTGAAAAAAAAAATACAAGGTAGGAAAAATATGAGTTAAACGGCCGAACCGCGAAAACCAAAAAACACAAGAAAAATAATAAATACATAAAAACACAACAAAAACATCACACACAGCATGGGGGAACAGCCAGGACGTCCGGGAGTGAGGTGTAAAATTTAAGTTGATTGTGATGAGTTTAGGCACTCGAAAAACGGAGAAAAAAATGACCGGTCTGGTGATTAGGGTCTGGAAATGTACATATAAGAGTACAAAGTAGCTTAGTCATTAAAGTGAGAGAAGTTACAGATAAATGGAGAATTGCTAATATTGTACCATCTCACAGAAGAATATTAGGGGACATTGCATTGACTACAGTCCAGTAAGTTTGACATCCATAAATTCTAAAATCAAATGTAATTCAAGATCCAAGATAACATTAATTGACTACTGGGAGATCATGGAAATTTAATCAAGTTGACTTTTTGATTAAGTAGTGAAAGATATATATAAGTGTGTAATTATTTCCTTTTGATGCATAAGGGCCAAGCACAGAGCAGGCAAGCAGGGTTTGTGAGATTGTTTGTGACTACCTACAATTGAGTTTACCTGGATAGGAGGTTTTAAATGCTAAAAACTTATACGATTACACTTTTGACATTGGGGTTCCCTAACTAACCCATAAATCCTACTTTTAGCTGGAAATACATTCTTAAAAATTACAAATTAGTAATACAAACTTTGGTGGTCTTAACTATTCCACTTCCTTTAGGCTAGGGCCAGAAAGGGACCATTACACATGCTAGTGTTTGAGTGCTGAGAGTCCCATTCTAATATCCCCTGAAAATGCCATTCTCTAGAGTTTCAAGGTATATATATGGTTCCCAGAGATATTTTGGGTTGGATACTTAAATATTAGAAGAAGAAAATAAAGAACTCTTGGTCTTGCCAAAATTATATAATGGAGTGTAGTTAATCCTGGCTGTATTAACCACAGATAATAGCCCAAAGAGAAAAAAAACAATTCGCTGCCGGTAATAATCAGAGCATACCACATATAATGGTACTAAGAGTATACCAATATCACACAGGCATTAAAATATAATGACAGTCTCTAAGCTCTAAGCTTATAATGTTAGTCTAACCCTTGAACTTACCCTAACCCGCACCCTAACCTTCTCAGTTTACATAAACCTTGAATCTATGATATGGCACCAGAATATCGCCATATCCATCTACCGGATGCTTAAATCCACTGCTGCTGCCTTGTGCTGTACTACCATTAAAGGTTTGGACCCATATTCTATAGTGCTGTACAAGGGTTAAGTACAAATAAAAATAAAATATAAAATTGGAGGACCCTATCTTTGAGCTTAAAATATTACATGCTTGTTGCTTTTTCCCAAAGCATTTTACAGAGAGAGACAAAGAATTTGAATGGGCCAGCAAGGGAGTGAACGTTGACAATGGTAGAGAATGAAAGAGAAGAGAAGATAATTCTGTTGATATAAGACAGGTGTAAAGTTTCCCTGTGTAAAACATGTACAAAATTAGGAAGATGTTCTTCATTTAGTAGAAAAGGGAAGAAATCTGATGAGAGGGTATTGTGAAAATGGCAATAGTATGCATTTTACTATGGTCACCTAGCGAATGCTTTGTTGCAAAGCATGGGAGAGAGTGTTGGAAGGTACCGTATATACTTGAGTATATGCCGAGGCACCTATTTTACCACAAAATACTGGGAAAAATGAACGACTCGAGTATAATCCGAGAGTGGGAAATGTGCTGTCCCCTGTGTCCCTCTTGTGCCCTCTGTGTCCCCCTCTTGTGTGTCCTTTTCTTGTGTCCCCCCTCTCTCTCACCTGTGCCTCTTCTCCCCTCTCCCACCCCTGTGTCTCTTCACCCCTTTCCCTTCGCTGTATCTCTTCCCCCTCTCCCTTCCCTGTGTCTCTTCCTCCCTCCCTTATCACCCTCCTCAACACCCTCCTCATTCTCAACCTCCCTCCTCAGCCTCCCTCCTTATCCTAAACCTCCCTCCTCATTCTCCCTCCTCAACCTCCCTCCTGAACTCCCCCATCCTCAATCCCCTCCTCAACCCCCTCCTCAACCCCCCTCTTCAACCTCCCTCCTCAACCCCCATCCTCATCCTCAACCCCCCATCCTCAACCCCCTCCTCAACCCCCCTCCTCAACCTCAACCCCCCTCCTCATGCTCAACCCCCTCCTCAACCTCCCTCCTAAACCTCAACCCCCCTCCTCAACCTCCCTCCTCATCCTCAACCTCCCTCCTCATTCATCCTCCCTCCTCAACCCCCTTCCTCATACTCAACCTCCCTCCTCAAACCCCCTCCTCATCCTCAACCTCCCTCCTCATCCTCCCTCCTCATCCTCCCTCCTCAACCCCCCCATCCTCAATCCCTCCTCAACCCCCTCCTCAACCTCCCTCCTCAACCCCCCATCCTCATCCTCAACTCCCCCATCTTCAACCCCCTCCTCAACCCGCTTCCTCAACCTCAAACCCCCCTCCTCCCCCTCAACCCTCCTCCTCATACAAACCCCCTCCTCAACCTCTCCCCCTCCTCAACCTCAACCCCCCTCCTCAACCTCCCTCCTCATCCTCAACCTCCCTCCTTATCCTGAACCGCCCTCCTCAACCACCGTTCTCATCCTCAACCTCCCTCCTCAACCCCCCTCCTTATCCGCAACCTCCCTCCTCATCCTCCCTCCTCATCCTCATCCTCCCTCCTCAACAACCATCCTCAACTCCCTCCTCAAGCCCGTCCTCAACCCCCCTCCTCAACGTCTCTCCTCAACCCCCATCCTCATCCTCAACCCCCCCATCCTCCACCCCCTCCTCAACCTCAACACCCATCCTCCACCCCCCTCCTCATACTAAACCCCCTCCTCAACCTCCCTTCTCAACCTCAAGCCCCCCATCCTCATCCTCAACCCCACATCCTCAACCCCCTCCTCATACTCCCTCCTCAACCTCAACCCCCCTCCTTATTATCAACCTCCCTCCTCAACCTCCCTCCTCATCCTCAACCTCACGCCTCAACCCCCCTATCCTCAACCCCCCCTTCACGCTCCTTCTGGCGTCTTGACCCAGCCAATGATAATGACGTGGCGCGCATGTGACGTCACGTCATTAGCATATGCCAGGTGCCAACGTAGGAAGGAGCGGAGGCCGGAGGAGAAGCTGCAGATGAAGGTAAGTGAGGGGAAAGAGAGAGGGGGAGGTATTTAGAGGGGTAAAGTGAGGAGGGGGGTTTAGAATGAGGAGGGGGGTTTAGAATGAGTAGGAGGTTGAGGTTGGGGGAAAGAAAGAGACACGGGGGGGTTAGAGAAACACGGGGGGGGGTAGAGTGACTCGAGTATAAGCCCAAGGGGGCCCTTTTTAGACTTAAAAAAAAGGGCTGAAAAACTCAGCTTATACTCGAGTATATACGGTAATTAAGATGGGTAAAGACTAACAACCTTATTAAATTGCGATTCGGCCAATTGAAAATAGCTCTATATAAGCACAAAGCATATTTTTTTTTACAGAAGTTTTTAATTAAGGTTAATGAACTTCTATCCAAAAGCAAGGTCTTCACTAACTAAAAACTTCTGTAAAAAAAAAATACTCTGTGCTTATATAGAGCCATTTTCAATTGGCCGAATCACAATTTAATAAGGCTGTAAATAGGGATAGGTGGGTCAGAGAGGTAGGGAAGTGCTCTCATGATTTTCTTTGAGTTACCCCAGAACAGGAGAGGCCTGGTGATTAGAAAAGGCTCCTGTCAGATGAATAAGAAATTGTGTGAGAGACAGACACATGGATAGAGGAATAGAGCAGGGATAGTGTGCAACTAATAAAACATGGCAGGGTGGTTTGAAGAAATCTGGGGACACTTTGGGTTGTTACAACATTTTGTAAGGGATTGATATTTAGCTAGAAATAATTTTGGTCCTTTTCTGGTGGTGTAAAAAAAATTACTGCAGCCAAAGAATTATTCCATTCTCCGATCTGGCTCATAAGGCGCTTAAACAAAACAGGTTAGTTTTTATTAAGGATTTTTAGTAACTTTAAACATTGTTAAAATCTTTAATAATAGTATATCTATTCTATTCCACAATGTCTATTTAATATAAGTAGTTCAATATGTTTCAAATGTAAAACAATAAAATAGCATCCAAGCAAAGAGGAAATTCAGTTGTGCTTTCATAGAATATGTTTAACAGAAATATAGATTTTATTTAAAACATATCTAGAACACTCTTTGTACGAAATGCAGGATTTTAGAGTACTGTGAATAATAAATATGCATATATTTCAGAATATTTATATTTAATGATAATAATGAGCGATATATAACAGAAATATGCATGTTGCCCTAACTTGAATGGCCTTTTAAAAGTGGCAAACTACATTTTAAATAATAGATAAATTAGGGAATACATTTAAAGTGTAACATCTGATTATATTCTCTGATAGCTTTCACAGAAAGAAATGCATCAGTGGGCATTTTGGAGCCCTGAAATATTAATGTATCCCTATAAAGCCTAATTTGCTATCATCCCTTATTCCCTGAACAACCACATTTGAAATAGTTGACTTAAAAGTAGATATGGAATTGCAGCTTATGACCCCCACACAGTGCTGCAATGCCAGCCCGCGTCTACAGACCTAAGAGACCAGACTCTTTGACATGCTTCAAGTATCCAGCTCACAGGCAGTGAACTATGCTGTGGGATGCTAATCATTTTCAACTCACCTTCCCCCAATGATCGCTGTATTATATAGTGCAGTAAACTATGTTGGCTTTGAAAATCATTTGAAATTCAATGTAAACTGAAGAGATGTTTAGAAATATGCACACCCATGATTGAGAGGAGTGGCTTAGTTGTTTTGTACTGTTTTGTGCTATATTAGCTATACTTTGCTGCGAATACTTCCCAAAGACTCTTCTTTATTATTTGTTATTTCCATAGGGGATGGTTGTGATGGATCAAAACGGATAAAGTGAATTACACAACCCAAAAATCCCCCAAGATACTTAATATATAAATGGATCATTGTGGAAAGATAAACAAAATAACCGCATATTGCTACGGAAAATGGAGACTGACATACAAAACTGGCATATTATTATATCTTACTTATATAGCGCCAACACATTCCGTAGGGCTGTGGTACAGTAAAACATGGGTATGATAATAGAACATTTGACAGATTGATATAAAAGGACTTGAAGCTAACAATCACAGTTTTATATCAAATGCATTTAATGACAGAGAGTTTGCAAGATTATGATGAAAAGATTAATGAAACAAAAAGTGAAGAAATTAAAAGGGAGAAACAGGGGCTTGGCACGTTATTGAAAAGAGGACAGGGTTAATTGGCGAATAAGGACCCTAAGCTAATCCCTGAAAAAACAATTATGAATGCCCTAACTACAGAGAACACTTTCATAGCTATGCTAATAACCCATCCCTAAAACAAACCGCTAGGGGTCACTGCTACCAGTGAACTTCACGACAAAGACGAAAAGCAAGGAAAAAATCTCCACTGAGTTTTGCACTGACGATAAATTCTGAGTTACTCCCTGACACTTTGACACTCAAGCCCTATGCTAATAAGATTTTACGGATCACTCACAAATCAGGGCACTGCTGGGTCTCCCAAAAGCATTTAAAGTGACAGTGTAGCACTAAAATAACTACAGAATGCTGATATGTCAACATTATTTAACAATCCAATATCAACATATGTGTAATTAAAAAATATGATAAGTTGGTAATAAGCTTTGTTTTATGATACAAAATCCAGGATAACAAACAACCCAGTTCTCAAGGGGTTAATACACGTCACAAAACCGTGTTTCCTAGGAACAAACACTCTAATGCTATGTCTATACTATCATATTTTAACACAAAATAAACACATGTTAATTTATTGAACTTATAACTACAATTGTCACATCTTCTTAATATTAAAATATATTAATAAATAAAAAAAATATTATGGATTTGAGCTGAGTGCCCTAATGTGGGGGAGTGACTGGTTTAAATTAGTGTAGAACTTAGGGGAAAAAAAATCTCCCATGCCTTTTTACTGCATTTCTCTTAAGTTAGAGCACCAGATTAGCATAGGGCTCTAAGTCTGTGGGTGTTTCAGATGTGGAAAATGGAGGGTATGGTGCAGACACCTACTCTATAAAGTACACAAATCATAGGGAAGTCAGGTGGTTAGAGGGCATGTTAGATCAGTTCAGAGGCAGAAGAGAGTGTGAGACTCTAGGTCTGGAGGTAAATAATAATAATATAAGGTGAATGGAACTGGTAAAGTTGTCAAATGGACTGTGTTTCTGCTCAGGTGGATTGTAGCAGAAGCGAATATACAGTTCTAATGTTAAAAAGAACTGGGAAATGTATCAATTGATCAGTAAATCTACTTAGGTGCATGGTATGAGGCCTAGTGTCACCGGCTTCATCCTACAGAAGTGACTGCGAAGTCCTGATGTTGAATGACACTGGGAATATTGTCAGTCTGTCAGTGCTTCGGCTCAAGTGGATGTTATGAGGCCCAGTGTCACTGGGTGAGCCTCTGCAGAAGTGACTACCAAGTCCTGATGTTAAATGGAACTGGGAAAGTTATCAGATTATTAGCACTTCTGCTTAGGTGCATGGCATGAGTCGCATTGTCATTGGCTGAGCTCCACAGAAGTCAAGTCCTGATATTGAATAAAATTGTGAAAGTTGTCAGTTGGTCAGTTTTTCTGCTCAGGTGGATGGTATGAGGTCCAATGTCACTGACTGACCCTTGCAAAAGTGACTGCCCAGTCCTGATGCTGTATGTCTTTATAGTTGAGTACATTGCACTATACTATTTTTATTGTATTTCTTTGTTTGGCATTCATTGCTTGATAATACTGCCGGCTGGAATCATACTACTGTATTACAATACCAAAATGATGGGGAGATAGAACTGTTAAGTTCTTACTTAACTTCTCTCATTCTTCTTCTAATGTGTTAGACAATCAGGTATTTGTGAATATGATTGGCTTTGTTTTAACCAACCAAAATTGATTTTTTTATTATATACTGACATTGGCTGAAAAAAGTGATGAAAGCTATGTGAACCAATGGGAAGTCTTTCAGTCACACTCAGTAAAGGTCATTCTTTTTTTTTTTTGAGCAACATTTTTTTTGGGGGGATGGCATTTTTTCTAGGGCTTTGAAGAGCGAATACAAGAGCATTGATTGACAATGCTGCAACCAGGACCTTACCGTTTTTTTTTTACTTTATTAGTTTTATTTTTTTCAGATGCCTAACTCTTTACAAGGGTGTTGGGTGCAATAGGTACGGTCCATCCCATGACCTAGGCTTTTAAACTCACACCCATAGGATAATGCTAAGGGCTGAGTAGAATTACTAGTTCCTATACCTTGGGCTAGTGTCGAGAAATGGAGATCCCTAAAACTCCCTAAGGAGTTTGTTAATGTACACCTCCCTATAGCACACTGGTTTAGTAGATGCTAGGAGAGTTCATAGGATTGGCTTAGTGGGGGTGAGGGTGATGTCCTACCCTAGCAAATTAATGAGTAGAAGGAAAGGTGGACCTTGTGAGGTAGGTGGTTCTTTAATTCAAAAATATTAATTTGGAGATTGCTGTTTCTCCACAAGAGAGATTAATCTGCCATATAGGTTGGGGTGGGATTATATTCACCATCAGAATGCTCCTATTATTAATTTTTCCTCAACTATGTACTTGGCAAAATACTAATCTTTAATATAGCCATAGTTATTTGCCCTATGGCAGATAATGTGGTGGGCTAAAATGTATTTATAAGTCTTAGTTCTTTGCATTCAGTATTATGTCAATATGCCAATATTTAAAAAAAAAGCTGTGCTTCGCTAAAATCAGTTTAAAATTCCTAACTGCAGATTGAACTTTGTAACTGCTTTTGATTTATTTTATTTTGCTTAGTTTAGTTTAGATATTAAGCCTTTCAGGAAGAATGTTTCAATGATGTTTAACTTAATCTATGCTCTTGTCATTTGTAGAACAATGTGCCCTGCTCCTTTTCTTTATCTATTTATTATTAGGACGAACATGTTGAAACTGTCATGCTCTCCTTATGACAGTTTGGCACTGCTGAAAGGAAGTACTTAAAAATACATCTGTTTAAAACAGCATGCGGCTTGAAGATCCCTTCTTTTCCTTACATGGCAACACACTTTCACAGACCGAATTACAAAGTGTTTTGGAAGAAATAAAATAAAGATGTCAGGTTTAATAACTTGCAATGGGATTAAAAAAAGAATTAAAACTGAATGGACATACTTTCAACAGGAACCTATATTTGTTTATTAAACTGTACCTCATTGTATTCATTGTTTACATTTACATTTGCTAACTGGCAATTGAAATGAAACGTAAATTAAATAAAATGTACTGAAAATATGAAAAAGGGACACTGTAGTCCAATGTTTTTATTATACTGTTCAAATGAACTTGTATAAATAATAGGTGAGATACGGTAATAACAATATAAAAAAGCCTTTACACTTTATTATTCTTGTATACTGTCATGGTCACCACCAATGTTGTCTTACCAGGCATCTCCAAACTGTGTGTATGCTTCTTGTGATGTAAGTATGAATCTTGGAGGATAAGATTAGTTCATTGATACTTTTACAATACAGACAATTGACATTGCTTATCTGCTCTTCGAGCAGGAAGATGTCTTGGAAGTTAACACAGGACAAATAATGCAGCTACAATAGATATGTTTCACATGCTTAGAATGTCCTTCTTTGATGTGTTTTAGTAGTAAGGACTGATGTTTTTCTCTTGGATTATTTGCAAACAAAGAGTCACTTTTTTTTTATTTAAGCATTTTTAGTGATGATGTGTAAATTAACTCCAACTGAAGTGAGTAATAAAATAACAAAAAGTGCATTTCAAAAGAATACTAAGAAAAAGGTAGAGAAAAAATAGAAAAGAGAAGAAGAAATGAGAGTAATATGAAAGCATCAAATAAGAGAGTAAATATTTTGGGAAGATAATTTCCTTCTCCATCAGTTTGTCTCCTCTCTCACTTCTCCAGGCTCACCTCCTACAAACAAGCTTGCCTCTGGGGTCCCTTCATGATCCCAAGAACCATAACAGATTCACAAGCCCTTTGTGTCAATTTGTGAGTATTATTTAAATGGAAAAAAGGGAATTTTGTCTTAGTCTCCCCTTTCTGGATCCTTGTCATGGTGAAGGGGCTTGTGTACTTAAGTAGAGCAGTGAGCTAAACCATGTAGGGTCACCAGAGATGAGCAGGTCATAACAGAGAGGTCAGACAAATTGAGGTCCACTGAAGAAGAAACTGGCAACCAACTCCAGTATCTTTGCCAAGAACAAATTATGGATAAGCATGACCAGACACAAGATGTGCCTGGTATGCTGAGGTCCATAGGGTCACTGAGAGTTGGATACAAGAGAAAGTCTCTTTGGAAGATACATGTAAACCAAGTAACCTGGGGATAACCCATCATATGTATCAAGTGTATTACGAAGTGTTTTACTCGGCAGAAACTATGATGTTCCTGGAGATGAAGATTAAATTTATATCTCAAAGTTTCATATGATATTATTTCCTCATCTGAGATCCGAGCAGACAACCTAGTGAGTTGACTTTCTACCATGTTAAAGCTCTATGGAGTAGTCCTTAAGGAAATTGTGGATTTGGTATAATAGGAGTAAGAAGGGGGAAAGTAGATTTCAATTGATGTTGATCTGTAACCCAGTACCACTGTTGCATTGTAATTTTTTTCAAAAAGTTGGTACTAAAAAGTAAAGGATTAGTAAATTTGGGTAGCCAAATAATTGTGTCTCATTAGTAGGGGGACATAAAATAATTTTTACATTAATACCCAGATCGATAAAGTTAAGACATTTACACAGGATAATCTGAGAAATTCAATAGTTGCTGAAAATGTACTATCACCATAATGACCAGCTGCTTCCTCTCAAGTTTATTCAATTGAACTGGTCAGATAAGATTAAATCAAATATATAATTTAATAAAATAATAACATTATATATAAAAAACGTAATAATGACAGAATAGTACCTTTTTTAGAGGGTGAAGCGTGCCTTTGCTATGGTGGCAGTGGTGGAACTGCATAAAATAATAAAGGTAAGGTGAGGACATTAAATTAAAAATAATATGCCTAGAAAATAGGAAAATATGGGTGCAAATGTAGGTTGCATGGAGGAAATAAATGCCTACCTGTTAAGTACTGACAGATTGTATTTATTTAGGTGCTTAAGTTGACCAACTGCCTGATGAGGTGATACAGTGATTATGATTATGTTTTTTTTGTTGCTCTGATCCATATCACAATCTCTATATAAAGGCTAATGAAGTAGCTTTCATATGTGAGCTGCAATGGAAGCGTCTTTATCTTTACTGAAATGCAAGCTTCCTCATTTTCTAAACAATAGCTTAATGCTTAAGGCTACAGACGCAGGAAGCTAGCCAAGAAGTAAGCAACAGCTAAGAAGGTCATTGTCAAAACAACAATATATAGATTAACCCTAAAACCAGTGGGTAACCCCTTCAAGCAATATATGGTCCCAGTAAAAAACCTGAGCAATACATAACAAAAAAAATGGTTTAGTGTTTAGCATTTTTAGGTAATACAGAATAGCCACACTTTGATGGGGTAAGGGGTATATAATGTAAGGAGTATATAAGTGGTACACATCCTAGTCACCGCACCACAGAACTTGTGAACAGCTGCCATAAACATCAACCTCCATCTTGTGTTGACTAGGGGACTTCTCTAGCTGACCCCTTTCCTGTAACAAACATGCATCAGGATAAGGAAGCCACCTATATGAAATAAACACAAGAAGGGGTATTTTAACATGATAAATGCCCACATAAGATTTAATCAAACAGACACAAGAATTAGTCAAACAGAGGTTGATCAAACTGACATATGTAGTGGCTTAAAAGATGTTAATCAAAAAGGCTTCACACCGTTTTAATAGACTTGGGGCCTCATTCTATTAGCGGCCGCAGCCGTTGCGGGGCCGCAAGGACCGGCCGCAAGCTATTCTGCTATTCTATTCCCCTCCGGCCGGGGATTCCGGCAGGCTTGCGGCCGGTGCCTTGCTATCTCTTACGGCCGCTCGCGCCGGAGGAAAGCCTTTGATCTAAAACGGCCGCAAGAGTTTCGGCCGTAAGAAATTCCTATTTGCAATTCAATTGCTCCGGGAACCCTCTCTGCAAGGCTAAAAACGAGCCGCTGCTTACTTGCAGGAAAGAGGTCCCGCTAGCACCAATTAAGCACATAAAATAGCTCAAATAAAGCCATCCTGCACTTTGAGAAGACTATAAAGGGATTTTAGGTGTTAGAAAAAATAGCACATAATTATCCTATACTCAAATCCGTAAAATATTTTATTTTTAATATCCGTAAAATATCCATGTAAAAAGTCCAGAGTGCTTGGAGCACTTCAGACCCGCCCACGCCGCAGCCGGAAAATAAACAGTTAATTTGAACTCGGGTTTGGGCTGATGTGCAAGCTTGAGAGTGGGTTACTTTTAATCCTCATGTCCCCCAATATGATCCCTAGCATTTACAGAGCTGTACAGTGCAGGCTTGAATTTATTTTTGCGTTTTTAGATTTCACAGCTTACGGCCGGTTTCAAGATATGCGGCCGGCCGTAAGAGGAGATCCTTGTGGGGCCGTATAATAGAATCGCGAGTTAACTGAACCCCCGCAAGGAATCGCAGCCTTACGGCCGATTTACGGCCGATAATAGAATGAGGCCCTTAGGGATTTACTAGAGAAGAATTAAATATAAACTTATTCTGTGGCACATTTGTTTTTTTTTAAATTATATTAATGACTTTGTCATCACCATTTCAAATGAGTAAATATGAATAAATAGGAAGAATCTTTATTTGTATTAATTATACTTGATTTGTATTTAAAACCATGTTCCATACAGAGATTTCCCAAAGTGTAAATGGTGATTGTCAAGAGAAAGAATTGACTTTCAGTCAGACTTGCAACAAAAACACTCGTTCCAAATAAAACACACTTAAAATCACATATATAGTTGTGAGCATGCGAGCCGTTGCAACGCTTGCAGGCTCGCGAATCGACGGCCTCAGTTGTTGCCATGGAGCGCCGAAGGCTTACAATTTCATTGCCGTCATTTTTTGACGGGCAATTCGCTAGTGTATAATATTGCTTAATAATTGAATTAGATATAGGAACTTTTAGTTGAATTTGTACTTACATTTCTAATTATGGGCAGTTGGTCTACCTCTCAGTTATCTCTCTTCGTCATTTAGCAGAATATACAGGATCACTATTGCATGGGAAATTCAATCCAGATGTCACTAGGACCATTTGCAGTAGGTTTGGCTTAAAGTATCAGCTGATGCAAACACATTCTGGACTTCAAACTCCATTACCAATATAGCATAGTAAACTTTTTGCACTTACTTTTTGCCCAGGACACATTTGGTATATTCAGTGTGTCTGTAAGCAATATTAGAAACAGAACGTTTCTTTCCTTTTTATGCATGGATTATAAAATATTTTCCTGACATTGTACTAGAAAGGAAGTAATAGGCTTTCTATTGTATTACTGTATTCCAAAATGGTGTCATTATGGTAACATTTCTTTATTACATGATTAAATATCTGTTTCTGTCTTTTTTAACACTAATGCCTTTTGAACTCAAGTGATAAAGAGACATATTTTTATCAACCTTGAATAGTTATTCAAAGGTATGAATGCAAGTTTGGTCTCTATTTCAGAGAGGCCAGGAGTAAAAAGCTGATATATTTTACTTGTTTTACTTAGTATGCAGCAAAAGTACAAAAACAGCCGTCAAGCTTTTTCTTCCATTTAATGAAGCCGGTACGTCTATTGTATCAAAACCATTTAGAGGTGTTACAAAGGGCTGTAATGCATTTGTGTAATGGAAGTATTGCTTATCATTTTAAAGTTTATGCTATTGCTCATTATATTGTTTCAGAAAACATGAAGGTCATTGTAAGAAGTTCACTTTTATGCAAATATCTGTGCATAGCAACTTCAGGCAACAACAAAAAATTTGCTAAATATTAGACATGTTACGCGAACATAATATAAAACAGATAATCTCTAACATTTAAAGGACCACAGTAGGCCCATATTTTAAAATGCTAATTTGAACAACAATTATTGTGCTTTAATTTATTTACTGCTATATGTATCTGTGGGAAATTACCTTGAATGTAGAGAATCATTTAGATATTACAAATACAAGTACTTCTAATAGGACTAATGAAAATGACTAATGAAATTAGGTTGATAATGCAGCTCAACATGGCAATAACTGCCTAATTACATATATATGTTAATAAGTTAAAGGGTCATTTTATTGATTAGATATTTTTTTCTGAAAACATTTTGGTCACTACTAAATGTTAGACTTCAGTATCATTTAAAGGGGAGACAGGTTGTTCTTGGCCAATGAGCTGGTGGGCTGGATTTATTTTGTAAGGAAATGCTGGTATAAAGTAGCTCCTCCATAGCATTTATTCTTGAAGGTAGGTTATTTACTTGATTATAGGAATTTCCTGGCTTAATATACTGTATATATATGTATTTATATTCCAATAACAGGACACTCTGACTGTACATTTATATATTGTTATGCTGAATATGGGCCTCATTCTATTATCGGCCGTAGGAGATGCGGGGCCACAAGGACCGGCCGCAAGCTATTCGGCTATTCTATTCCCCTCCGGCCGGGGATTCCGGCAGGCTTGCGGCCGGCGCCTTGCTATCCCTTGCGGCCGCACGCGCCGGAGGAAAGCCTTTGATCTTAAACGGCCGCAAGAGTTTCGGCCGCAAGAAAGCCCCGGTTGCTATTCATTTGCTCCGGGAACCCTCTCTGCAAGGCTAAAACCGAGCCGCAGCTTACTTGCAGCAAAAAGGTCCCGCAGACACACAATTAAGCACATTTTATAGCCATAATAAAGCCATCCTGCACTCTGAGGAGACTATAAAGTGATTGTAGGTGTTAGCATTAATAGCACAACATTCCCCTACACTCAAATCCGTAAATATAATCTTTTTTAATTTATGTCACATATCCATGTAAAAAGTCCAGAGGGCTTGGAGCACCTCAGACCCGCCCACGCTGCGGCCGGAAAATAAACAGTTAATGTAATCTCGGATTTGGGCTGATGTGCAAGCTTGAGAGGGGGTTGCTATTAATCCTCATGTCCCCCATTATGATCCCTAGCATTTACAGAGCTTTACAGTGCCGTCTTGAATTTATTTTTGCATTTTAAGAATTCTGAGCTTACGGACGGTTGCAAGATATACGGCAGGCCGTAAGGGGATATCCTTGCGGCGCAGTATAATTGAATTGCAAGGTAACGGGAGCCCCTCAAGGAATCGCAGCTTTGTGGACGATTTACGGCCGATAATAGAATGAGGCCCCATGTGTTTAATTATTGTTTAATTATAGTTGATCCTGGTTAAATATTTACATATTTGTATTATAATTATTGATGACCCTAGCTGAATATGCATATATTTGTTTATGAAGCTGGTTTAAATGTATATGTGTTTATATTATAATTATGGCTGGCCCTGGGTGAATATATGTAAATGTATATGATTTTAGGCAGCTGTGGCTGAATATATATTTAGAAAATAATAATAGGACAACCCGGGAGAATTACAATTATAGATGACCCTGATTAAATATGTATGTATGTATGTGTTTATAACTATACGTGAACATGGTTGAATATGTATACATTCACATAATTATAGGTTATCCTTCCTGAATATGTATACATAAATATAATAATTGACAATTGAGGTTGAATATTGGCTTGGCTGAGTATTTGTTTTTTATTATGAGATACTGACTAAATCTTTATATACTGTATTACTATGATTATTAAAGGTGACCCTCCCTGAATATGTATACATTAATATGATTATAGGAGACTCTGGCTCAATATGTGTACATATATTGTACTAGAGGGAACTTACGTATGTAAATATGTAAAAAAATGTATTGCCCAGGACCATGGCGGAATATGTGTATACTTATTTCAATGTATGGAACCTTAGTTGATTATGTATATATTTGTATTATAATTATAGTGGTCTTTTGTGAATCCTCATATAATATTTAGAGTTCCTAGTCTAATATGTTGTTTAGATTGTTTGAGTAAAACTGATCTTGTCTGAATATGATTACATTTTCTGTATATATAGGGAACCCAGATGCGGCTGGTGAAATGTTAAACTGGGATAGCGGTAGACTTTAGAATGTATTTCCAGAGGGCTCAGCTAAAAACTAGCTGTATGACTTTTTTCCTCATTATTTATGCTCTTAGATTGACTCAATATTTTCAAACAATTTCTGTTTTCATTTTGCAGTGGCACTTTAACGCTCATAATTACTCAGGGGTTCCTCTACTTCCCTTCCCAGGGGCTACAAAATGGTAGATCTGGCACTGACCGTGCTGCTTTAAGGCATTTGAAAGAGTAACAAGTTTATGGCATTAATGCTACAGTCTTTTTTTTTTCAAACTGTATTCATGCAATATTATCTGAAAACTTTGTGTGTATCAGTAAAAGAAACAAATTATTGCATATTCTTATCTGTTAAACTAAACAAATGTTTAAACTTCATCTTGAATTCCATTCCTAATTTGAAGAAAGCATGTTTCTTTTATTTTTGGAATGTATTCAAATTTAGGGGTAGCTCCTTCAATGTTTTAACAGTTTTATTTTTGGGGGGAGTATGCAAATTGGTTGTTTTTATAAGTAAAAAGTGTCTAAAACCAGAACAAAAAGTGTATTGCATATATTTTATTTACACATAAGAACTAGAGTAACAATTAAGCCAGTTTTAATAAATTATTTAGATTATTTTAAATGCAAATGAGGAATAGGTAATGATATTTATGAAATGAAAATGAAAATTTAATAAAGCATTTTTAAAATATTTATGATATCCTTTGAGTATTTATTGTTTTTTTAACTCACTAATCTCATGCTTTCTGTCTCCTTTTCTTTGTCTCTTACCATTTGCTAACTCTTGGGAAAATAAGGGAATTGGAAAGTTTGTGATGTTAAACTTGGTATCTGATTATTGCAATTCTGTACAGGTTTGTGATAAAGTTTAAAAATGCACTAAATTAATTTGTGTTATTCTTTGGAGTATAAGAAATGTAAATTTGCATTTTTTATAGAGTGCAGTAACAATCAAGTTTTCTAATACTGGACTTGATAAAATGTATTGTTGGTGCAGAGAAGCTAAAAAAATGCACATTTCCCATTACTGTACCTTCACATGTGCCTATAAAAACAACTAAGTGAGTACATTTTCTACAATTCTTATCTCTCTAAAATCCGCCATCAAAACTGAACAAACTTACTAAGAGCTGGTTTCACATTAGTCATGATGAAGTATAGAGTAATAACAAACACTTGCTAACAATTTTTATTTACCAAGTAACAGCCAAAAAACTGCCACAAATGCAGAAAAAGGGTTATAGAGATATTTAATGAGTTTTGCTAAACTAATCTCCTGTAAAGCCTGATATCCAATACTGACAATCCACGTCATGACTGCCAATCAATTTACTTGCTGTGCAAATAAACCACATTGACTGAATCGTTAATCCCAAACACTTAAACAGTCAAGTACAATCATAAAAAACAACTATCTAGGCATGTACATTTACACTCCTGCATATATCACGCATGGAGCCACACGTCTCTGGTTAAAGAACCCCTGTAGTATATGGAAAAAGGCAATTGTTTTTCAGAAATGTAAATGAAACAGTGATAACAAAACCGTCTTATTTGAGATAGAAATAAAAAAGCAAAACTGTAAGAGGCCAACAAAAACTCTCAATTTTAAAAGGGCAGATTAAGTCATGCATCATTAAATCCATGAGGCTGACAAATCACTGTCTTCAGTGGGCACAAGCTTTTAGAAGGGATAATAAGGGATAGTATACAAGAATATGTATGTTTAAACAAGGTTATAACTAAGAGTCCACCCGGATTATGAGGGATAGGTCATGTCAAACAAACCTAATTTATTTCTGTGAGGCGGTTAGTAAGAAATTGGATCAAGGCAACTTTGTGGATGTAGTCTTTTTAGATTGTTTTAAGACTTTTGATACAGTGCCACATGGGAGACTATTGTGCAAACTAAAGGATACAGGAATTGCAGTAAATATCTGCTCATGGATTGAGAGCTGGCTAAAAGACAGGAAGCAAAGGGATATTTTTGTTTTGCTGATGACACAAAGTTGTGCAAGGTAATTTAATCAGATAATGATGTACTTTCATTGCAGATTGATTTGCATAAATTAGAGAAATGGGCAACTACATGGAAGATGAGATTAAATATGAATAAATGTAATGTTATGCATCTAGGAAGGAAAGATAGCCATGCAATTTATAAACTTAAGCAGATATTGAAAGGGATTTGGAAGTGCTTGTGGACAACCACCTAGGTAGCAAAACTCAATGCCAAGCAGCAGCTGCAAAGGCAAGTAAAATATTATCATATATTAAGAAGGGTATAGAAGCCAGTGAAGCAAATTTAAATCTGCCACTATACAAATCTCTAGTACGCCCTCATTTGGAATAAGGAGTACAATTTTGGGTACCACTTCATAAAAAGGACATTGTAGAGCTGGGAAAAAGTTCAGAGAAGGGCTACAAAACTAATAAGGGGAATGGAGGGGCTAAGTTATGAAGAAAAACTAACCAAATTAAACTTATTTTCTCTAGAAAAAAGGCATCTACGAGGGGATATGATTACCGTATTTAAATACATCCAGGGTCAATATAAGGCTTTGTCAAGTGAACTTTTTGTAGCAAGAGATTTTCAACTGACAAGAGGACATCCTTTGAGGTTAGAGGAAAAAATATTTCACCTTAAACAAAGAAAAGGCTTCTTCACAGTTAGGGTGGTTAAACTGTGGAATTCTCTACCAAAGGAGATGGTAACAGCAAATTCGATAGACAACTTCAAAAAGGGGTTAGATATATGTTTGAATAAAGAGGGCATTCAAGGTTATCCTAGATAACTAGCGAAGGAATATTGATCCAGGGAGAAATTTGATTGCCAGTTTCTGGGGTCAGGAAGGAATTTTGCTTTTTTTCCCCTTATGAGACAATTGGCAAAGTTTCAATGTTTTTTTTTTTTTCTGTTTGCCTTCCTCTGGATCAATTAACAATTAATAATAAATAGTCCACATATTAAAAAGATCAATAGAGATCTAAAAAGGTTGAACTTGATGGACTAACTCATTATTCATCCTCAAATACTATACTATTAATAATTATTTAACAACTAATTAATTAATAACTAATCCGCATATTGCAGATCAGAGCAGATCTTAACAGGTTGAACTTGATGGACTGAAAGTATTTTTTCAACCTTAATTACTATGGCCCTCATTCAATTGCAATTTTGACAATTGAATAGGGGTCTAAATAAGCACATCACAAATAATTTTTAAAGAAGTTTTTAGTTATTAAGCATCTATCCAAAAGCAAGTTTTTCACTAACTAAAAACTTCTTTAAAAAATATATATTATGTGCTTATTTAGAGCCCTATTCAATTGGCAAAATCGCAATTGAATGAGGGCCTTTGTAACTATGTAACTATGATTAATGCAAAAAAAATGCAAAGACATTTACACATTGATTCATTAATTATTAATGTACATTATTTAATTAATTAATTATTAGTAATCATTATAAACAAAACAAAAAATATTTAGTCAGTGATTCATTTATTATTTATGTACATTAATTTATTAATCTGTAAAGACTAAGATTAAAAAAAGGAAAAAAATGTATCTTTTAATATGCACTGACATATCTGTGATGATGTGGATTGACTAATAGGGATTAATTCAAATATTACAAATGATTAAACTTTCAGTGAGGCTGCAGCTGAATCAACACAGAGAGTCACGTTTGCAGCCTTTCAACATCATAAACAGCATCTTTACATGTATATCATTAAATTATGTCCTTGGCAAAAGAAAAAGAATTAAGTCTTCTTAGTTGGAATTGATGAAAGTTATTGATGATTAATTAACATATATTAATATATTAATTAATTAATAATTAGTAATCAGGACCAAGAAAATGTTTTTGTTTAACAATACATTGATGAGTATTGCTTTTATGTTTTCCATCTATGCTAATATATCTGTGTTGCTGCTGATTGACTGATAGGGATGAAGCAACATATTACACATTTTTGTTTTCTTATTTGACTGTTTCAGCATACCTGCAGCAATTTTGGGCACAATTTCAAAATGCCTTTTTAGAACTGTAAAAAGTACAGAGAAGGGCAACAAAACTAATAACGGGAATAGAGGGGCTAAGTTATGAAGAAAGACTAATCAAATTAAACTTATTTTCTCTAGAAAAAAGGTGTCTAAGAGGGCATAGGATTACCTTATTTCAATATATCTAGGGCAAATACAAGTGAACTTTTTGGGCCAAGAGGGTTTCAACTGAAAAGAGGTCATCCTTTGAGGTTAGAAGTAAAAAGATTCCACTTTAAAGAAAGAAAATGGTTAAACTGTGGAATTCTCTACCAAAAGAGGTAGTGACAGCAGATTCGATAGATAGCTTTAAAATGGGGTTGAATTTTTTTTTGTGCAAAAGGGCATTGAAGGTAATCCTGGATAATTAGAGAGGGAGTATTGTTCCAGGGAGGAGTCTGATTACCAGTATCTGGGGGTCTGGATGGAATTTTTTTCCCCTTTTGAGACAATTGGCAATGTTTCAATGTTTTTTTTCCGGTTTCCCTTCCTTTGGATCAATTAACAACTGAACCGCATATTGCAGATCAGAAAGTTCTAAAAAGGTTAAACTTCATATATTCAGTTTCCTAAAAAAGAAAAAAATATCAGTGGAGATGCTGTATAAATTGATGCTCATTCAGCAGAACTTATTTATTTACTAGCGACTTGCCCGTCAAAAAATTACGGCAATAAAATTGTAAGGCAGGTAATGTGTTTTGGTCATCTGCGATCCTTAGGTGGTCATTGGGAGCCTCTCGCTGGGCGCCTTTGGTTGGTGTATTTTTTGCTATCAGAGGCGCTTTTGCTCTTATTGTAAGGTCCGCGCTGATCTCCTTTTAGTGCTTATTGCAAGCCTCTCCCCTGGTGTACTTGTGTCCTATGATCACCGTTGGCGCTCCTCATGAGGAGCGCGGTGAAGGTCTTTGTCGTTTATTGCGATACTGTGTTTTTGGTTTTCTGTATATTGGTATTTTTATGATAATTAATTAATGAAATGATAAATGAATATACTTTACCTATTTGTAATTAATATACGCAGCAAGCAATGTGCTGAAGAGCTAACAATCTGTTTTGATGTTCCTGCAGCATAGAATGGAGATTTGCAGTGTTGTTGAGCCAAAGTGTAAGTGTCAGCAATGTGTGCAGTGTGTAGTGTAAATAGGCTGCGTGCGAGGGGAAACCGTTTGTGTAGCTGTGTACTTTCACATTCTGTAAGTTAGTGTTTTTAAATGACGGCGATTGTGTGTGTGGTACGCGGGTGTGAAAGATTTAGCGTCCTTGCTAATAGTGTATGTTGTACCTTGTATGGGTTTTTTGTAAAAGTCGTTTGTGCTTGGTGGTTTTCTGCGGCTTTAGGGGTCGTGTAGCCTCGTTTTTTCGACTGCCATTTTTTCTTTCGCTTAGGGGATTTTCGAGTGTCTAAACTCTGTAAATTGAACTTAAATTGAGGTGTAACCTCACTTCTAGAGGTCCTGGGATTCCCCCCTTGGTGTGGGTAAGGTTTTTATTTGATTTTTGTGTGTATTTTGTGTTTTTTTAATGTTTTCCGGTGTGTGCCGGTCGGCCATTAATGTCGTATTTTTGCAAGCTTGTATTTTTTTATTCTAAGTTCCACAGCTCTTATTTTTTTTGTGTAAGTCCGGATTTTTTTTTTTCTAAGTGCAGCGGCTCGTATTTTTTGGTGTAAGTCCGTATTTAGTCATTGCGTGTTTTTAATTTTTTTTTCAAAGTCCCGCTTCTGTAGCTGTTTGTAACCGCTTGTGAGGCACCGTAGAGCCTCCACCTCCGCAAATGCGGCCCCTCGCTTTGCGAGGGTCAGCATTTGTGGCCTGCAATGAGCCTTTGGCTCATTGCAGCCGACATGGGAGCCTCCACCTTCGCAAATGCGGCCCCTCGCTTAGCGAGGGTCTGTATTTGCGGGCCCAAAGTCGTACGGGGTCGTAAGGATGAGTGCCTATGGCGCTCATCTCCACCAACGCAAGGAGCACCTTCGGCGCTCCTTGACTGCCCACAATCGCGGCCCTCGCAAAGCTTTGCAAGTTAGCAGTTTCGCCGTTGCGTTACCAACGTATTTTGGCAAGCCCGGCTGCTGACAACTACACTGCTCAAAAAAATAAAGGGAACACTAAAATAACACATCTTAGATCTGAATAAATTAAATATTCTTATGAAATACTTTGTTCTTTACATAGTTGAATGTGCTGACAACAAAATCACACAAAAAAAAAAAAATGGAAATCAAATTTTTCAACCCATGGAGGTCTGGATTTGGAGTCACACTCAAAATGAAAGTGGAAAAACACACTACAGGCTGATCCAACTTTGATGTAATGTCCTTAAAACAAGTAAAAATGAGGCTCAGTAGTGTGTGTGGCCTCCACGTGCCTTAATGACCTCCCTACAACGCCTGGGCATGCTCCTGATGAGGTGGCGGATGGTCTCCTGAGGGATCTCCTCCCAGACCTGGACTAAAGCATCTGCCAACTCCTGGACAACTCCTGCAGAATCGCTTCTTTATTGGGGGTGTCTTGCTAATTGCCTATAATTTCCACCTGTTGTCTATCCCATTTGCACAACAGCATGTGAAATTGATTGTCACTCAGTGTTGCTTCCTAAGTGGACAGTTTGAATTTACAGAAGTGTGATTGACTTGGAGTTACATTGTGTTGTTTAAGTGTTCCCTCTATTTTTTTGAGCAGTGTATATATGTGATTTAGTAGTGAAGACCTTGTCTTAATTAATGCTGTCAACCTATGCAAAACCCCTTTGTAGTTTAACGAAGTCTCTTATCACCTCAATTTCTTTGTCTCTGTATATACTTTATTTTGGCAACCTTATTGTATTTTACCGCACCATCTGTATATTGGTATCGATGTTGAAGTAGCCTTACGACTTTTTTCCTGTCTAATTATGATCTTAGTCAAATTCACAGTTTTCAAACATATATTTTTTCATTGTACAGTGACCTCACAAACTCAAAGCTTTAGTCACTGATAGTATGTGTGCATACTCAGTGGTTTCAGTGGTTTTAGTATGAATATCTGAGTTTAATAGAGAGGCCAAAGTGGTATGAAAGATATGTGAGGTTGAGACAGGAAAAATACAGGAGACGTGCTAGATAGGAGAGAATGGCAATGAATTAAAAAGTGAAACAGATCCAATGCAACTTCGGAATCATAAGAAAATATAACTGACATCATCATGCACTACTTAAATAGAGTGTTAATATAGAGAGGCCTCAAATTTACAGCACATATTCAAAAAAATTGACACAGTAATACTCATGCAGCACAGAACTCAGTGCACAGGGCTCAGACAGAATAAGGTAACCACAAAGTAATAACATTAACATCATCTAACTCATACACATATTCAGATGGAAGAAAAAAATACTGATGGATTAAATCAATTTGCGATTTTACAGTGAAAGATGGTATTAAAGAGCCACTATGATTTGGGAAAAACTTCCCATGCAAGACTGTAACTAGCTAACAACATTAGCAGCTATGGAAGTAAGGAACATAAAAGCACCTTTCGAGAAAAACAGATATTTAGCTATCTCTGCATGTGCTATGGGGTATTCCATCTAGGATTCTTCCTAAATGTGATTTGAGATGGAACATTATTCTACGGGAGCTTACACATACATTTTTATTTTAAAATGTTATTAATTCCATTTAACTTGGCCAGGGTTCACAAAATTGTGATCTCATGCACTGTAATCCTTTGATTGATACCTTGCTAGTAAAAGTTTCCTCATTTAAAATTCTATTGGATTTGATGTTTTCAAACACTGTATATCCAAAAATCAAAACAGTCCAGGGGTCCACTAAGCAAGGGAAAATGTGCTAATTGTGGTAAACAGTTTGGTAAGATTTACCCAACTCTTAGAAGATTTGTAAAATGTTCATTGTTTGTTAAAATGTAAAAACTGGGGTACTTTATAGGATACATTGCTTACATGTTATAACAGTACTTTACTCCCTTCAGGAAAGCAAGCCAGAAGGTCTGGTCATAAATTCTGTACAACTCTTGTGAAAGAATTACCTTTTCCAATTTCTAACGACTTCTGAAAAGAAGGTCAGTTGATCTCTCTTCAGTACTAGTTTTCTAATCTTGTATATAGTAAGCTAATTACCCAGCAGAGCTTAGGGCATTCAGTGGTAGGACCTTTCCCAGGCTCTGGACGGCACTCATTCAATTTATCCTGCCAGTCTATCAGCTGTTAGCTGGACCTTCAACAACAGCTGCCAGCAACTGCAAACATCCGGCCTCAACTGAGAGACATAAAGAACCAATTGATAGGAACAAACTTCACAATGCATATTGATTCTTTCACAATTATGTTTCAATGCTTTTTTATTTAGATATAAACTATAAAAAAAAAATCTCCATACAGTATAATAGCTTCAGATAATAGAGCAAATATGTATTTCATTGCTAAATGTGAAAAATATAGTTCTTGAATTAATCCTTGTTGACCTTTACTTCCTAAGCAAGGAAATTTGTGGAAAAAAAACTTTTGTAAGCTGCTTAGTAAAATGGCAGTTGACTCTAACAGGATTTTGATTTGCTTCCAGCCTGTGAAGGGCTAGAAGCTTTTCTTTGTCAAAGCCATGAAGTGATGAATGAACATAGATTTAACACATTGTATACTCTCAACATACCTATTGTCTAGTTAGAAAGCTACAAGAAATAAAGAGAGAAGGGAATATCCCAAGAGCAACAAATGACATAATGATATGCTACACATGTCCAAGGAATATGCTATTCACATATTCTAGTACATAACCCCCTGGCATTTTAATGCCTCGCCCTTTCAGTGGCAGGGATTTGGAGCATCTTTCTGTGACAAGTGTTCAGACACATTTTCAACATTTTGATACATACATTCTGTGAGCATATTTATACCTAAATTATAAAATCTATCATTTATTTTGTCATCATAAGTTTGTGATGTGTTTTCTTCACTTGTACTGAACATCATCATTTGAACATATAACAAATGTTGTAAAAATATCTTTTTTTGTATTATACTGTGTACCAAAACTAAATAATCTTCTTTTTGAATGTTAGGCAAATTAATAAAAGCCCTGGATGTATTTAGCATGTCAATACCAAATATTTACATTTCTTTACGACATGACAGCACAGAAACTGACAGGAGTATGACAGGTTTTTTTTGTTTGCTGAATACAAAATACAAATATTGGTCTTAAACAGGTTTTAAATCTCCATATATAAAAGAATATAAAATCATTTAGTTTTAGAAAGATTAGTTTTACAAATCACAGACCACTTATCTTTATGCAAAATCAGTCTTTTACAAACAAAGATAAATATCCATTTCAAAACACCCACTCTCCTAATAAGAAACCAATAGAATACTGAATAAATGTAACAAATGTGTAGGGGTTCACCAAACATTTGTGTACAACTAAGACCTGGTAATTGTACATAAATGATAATATTTGTATGGCTAAATCTAAAACACACATCCTACAATTTGATTTGTAGAAACTACCCTAGCACATAACAGATTTGCTTTACACCACAAAACGATTTATACATAGGTTTTATAGAAAGTAAGTTATGCACATATGTGAATATGAAAATGAATTGGTTTGCTCTGAATTGTGAAATGATGGAATCTTGAACAAGAAGTAGTAGAGGGGAATATTACTATTTCATTTCCCACAAACTATTGTAAAAGATACTCACTTGTCATAAATGATAATGAGATGTATATCTTTCAAGGTACTTTATGTAAATAATAATGCCCTAACCAATAAACATCCTGTCTATCACCACTGTTTCTGCCTTGACAACTTAATCTCAAAATATTACAGCAATGTGCATACAAAATGTACAGCAATGTGGATACATTTATATTATTTTACAATTTCAATTTTCTCCCTTTGTGTTAGCTGGACCCAACTTCGCATGACCATGTGGACTAGCTGGAAATTGCTGTGAACATCAGAAGATGCTATACTGAAATCCCCTGCCAAGATCAAGTGACACTCTCCAAGGATTGAGAGAAAAGAGAGAGGCAACATAGTAACTTGGAGGTAAGAAGAAGGACACTAAAAATAGTAATGTCACAACTTTATTTAAATGGGCTAACACAGCTGTCAAACTAGATTCATATTTTCTGGATTGCCCCCTTGTCATGGTGAAGGGGCTTGTGTACCTCAATAAAGTTGTGAGCTATACTATGTAGGGTCACCCAAGATGGGCAGAGTGGTCAAGACAAATTGCAGTTCATTGGAAAAGGAACTAGCAACCGACTCCAGTGTCTTTGCCAATATAACCTTATGGATAAGCACAGCCAAGAGACATAACAATTTGGCACATGGAAATGAGCCCCTCAAATAAGAAAGTGCCTACCACATTACTGGGACAAATCAGGAGTATGAGTAGCACCAGATCTAGTGAAATGGCTGGGCCAAAGTTGAGAGGTCAATCTACTGCTTATGTGTCTGGAGGGAAAAGTCTGCTGCGGCAAAGAGCAATTCAGCATAGGAACCTATGAAGCAAGGAATAGTGAATGTGGGCAAACATGAGATTACAATATTAAATATTGATATCCAGGGAATAGTAAACTCAAATGGACTGGAATGGGTAATTTCATATCAGAAAACCACCAGATCATCTACATGTGTCAAGATCCCTGCAGAAGAAATGGAGTAGCCCTCATAACCAATCAAAGGGTGTCCAAAGCAGTGCAGTTAACACCAAAAAAATGACAAAATGATTTAAGTTCAAATCGAAGAGAAGCCATCACAGTGATCCAAGTTATGCTCAGACCATGCATGCTGAAGTTGTCAATTTTCTACAAGGATATTAAGCACCTATCTTTAACACCGAGAAAATACAGTGGATATAAAAAGTCTACAGACCCCTGTTAAAATGGCAGGGTTTTGTGCTGTAAAAAAATGAGACAAAGATAAATCATTTCAGAACTTTTTCCATCTTTAATGTGACTTATAAACTGTACAACTCAATTGAAAAACAAACTGAAATCTTTTAGGTGAAGGGAAGAAAAAAAATAATAATAATATGGTTGCATAAGTCTGCACACCCTCTTATAACTGGGGATGTAGCTGTGTTCAGAATTAAGCAATCACATTCCAAATCGTGTTAAATAGGAGTCAGCATACACCTGCCATCATTTAAAGTGCCTCTGATTAACCCCAAATAAAGTTCAGCTGCTCTAGTTGGTCTTTCCTGAAATTTTCTTAGTCGCATCCCACAGCAAAAGCCATGGTCCACAGAGAGCTTCCAAAGCATCAGAGAGATCTCATTGTTAAAAGGTATCAGTCAGGAGAAGGGTACAAAAGAATTTCCAAGGCATTAGATATACCATGGAACACGGTGAAGACAGTCATCATCAAGTGGAACAAATATGGCACAACAGTGACATTACCAAGAACTGGAGCTCCCTTCAAAATTGATGAAAAGACAAGAAGAAAACTGGTCTGGGAGGCTACCAAGAGGCCTACAGCAACATTAAAGGAGCTGCAGGAATATCTGGCAAGTACTGGCTGTGTGGTACATGTGACAACAATCTCCCTTATTCTTCATATGTCTGGGCTATGGGGTAGAGTGGCAAGACGAAAGCCTTTTCTTACGAAGAAAAACATCCAAGCCAGGCTACATTTTGCAAAAACACATCTGAAGTCTCCCAAAAGCATGTGGGAAAAGGTGTTATGGTCTGATGAAACCAAGGTTGAACTTTTTGGCCATAATTCCAAAAGATATGTTTGGCGCAAAAACAACACTGCACAGGACCAAAAGAACACCATACCCACAGTGAAGCATGGTGATGGCAGCATCATGCTTTGGGGCTGTTTTTATTCAGCTGGAACTGGAGCCTTAGTTAAGATAGAGGGAATTATGAACAGTTCCAAATACCAGTCAATATTGGCACAAAACCTTCAGGCTTCTGCTAGAAAGCTGAACATGAAGAGGAACTTCATCTTTCAGCATGACAACGACACAAAGCATACATCCAAATCAAAATGTGCCATGCTGATAAACTCATACCCAAAAAGACTGAGTGCTGTAATAAAATCAATAGGTGCTTCAACAAAGTATTAGTTTAAGGGTGTGCATACCTATGCAACCATATTATTTTATTTTTATATTTTTTCTTCACTCTACCTAAAAGATTTCCGTTTGTTTTTCAATTGAGTTGTACAGTTTATAGGTCACATTAAAGGTGGAAAAAGTTCTGAAATTAATTATCTTTGTTTAATTTTTTTACAGCACAGAAACCTGACATTTTAACAGGGGTGTGTAGACTTTTTATATCCACTGTATGTTATTCACATCATAGGAGATTGAATACTAACATAGGGAACCAAATATACTCGGAATAACAGGCAAGTTTCACCTTGAAGTACAAAGTGAAGCAGGTCAGAGATTAGTCAAATTCTGTGAAGAAAATTCTCTGGTCATAGTAAACACCCTCTACCAAAAGCTTCACAGATGACTCTACACATGGACATCAAAAGATGGACAATAAAGAAATCAGATGGACTATATATGGTGTAGCCAACGAAGGAGGAGGTATATACAATCAGCACAAACAAAACCTGGAGCTGACTGCAGATCATATCATGAGCTCCCTATTTCAAAGTTCAGAAGTAAACTGAGATAAATAGGGAAAATCATCAGACTAAGCAGATATACATTACATAATAAGCCCTGTGAATATGCTGTGGAGGTAAAGAATACATTTAACAGACTAAACATGGTAGATAGAATACCTGAAGAACTTTGCACAGAAGTTTGTGGCATTGTCCAGAAAATAGCAAAAAAGAAAAGCCCAAAAGCTAGGGAAATCCCCAAAATCTAGGAAAGCAAAATGGCTCTTTGATGGGGCTTTTAAAGTAGCCCATGAAATAAGGAAAATGAATGGTAAAGAAAAGAGGAAAGTATTTATCTTACTGAATGTAGATTTCTAGAGGATAGCAAGAAGAGACAAGCAAACTTTCTATAATGAACTATACAAAGACATAGGACAAGGCAAGATAATGAAAAAGTCAATAGATCCCTTAAAAACATGGATGATCTGAAGGGATAAAGTGGGCCTGATAAAAGACAAAAGAAAAGGAAAGGAAGCAGATGAGATTAGTATAGGTAACAAGAATACACAGCAGATCTATACTGGAAAGATCTTAACAGCACTGATAACCTCAATAGTTTGTCCATTGAGCTTCAGGATGTGATAGTTACAGCAATTAGATATATTATATATAAATATATTTACTTTTTAAGCTATTAACAAGTAAATATATTAACCTATCATAAACGATCTACATAGATTGAATTATAAACCAAAATAATAAAATCCACAGTGGTTACTTCTCTAACTTAAGGACTGGAAAGGGTCCGTGAGAAAGCATAGATGGGTGTGACTGGTGATTCACATAGTTGGTGTATAAATATATGCATTAGAAGAAAGAGAAATAGTGGCAACTAATGATGTGAAGAACCAAACAGTATAATCCTCAATCATATACTGGCCAATAAACATACTGTATGTCTTCCATCAGCTCATAAGGTTGACCACAAGATTACTTGATATACCAACTTGTTAAACGTCATGGAAATACCAAATCATAGCTGATCACATGGACTATGTTCTAAGGTGAAACTTTAAAAAATAATCAAGCATAACCTTCAATAATGATATTTAAAAATGTGTCAAGGAAATAAAAAATAAAAACAGTGGGCGTGAGGCTGGAGACCTAGTCCTATCCCCAATTGTTGATAAAGTTAATTAATTCACACTAATTACTAGTCACCTCATAACTAAGGAGAGATGTCATTCACAGTAAGTATATACAAATTGAACACAGGATTAACACAAACAGCACTATGTACTTAACCAAAAACAAACTAGAATAAAGTCCCAACGTTGGCACAATAGTATAAAGTAATGTATTGTAGGCCACAAATAGCCTAATCATCAAAAGCAGGTATATTAAATGTACCTGATATTTGAGTAAGTTAAGAAAAAACTGCACTTACCTGGGGTATAAGCCTGCACTGATTACAGCTGCTCTCGCCGGATAACAGCATATACTGTAAGCTGGTTTCTTTTGCCTTAAAAAAGAAAACGATTTACCTTGCTGTGAACGGACATCATATAACTAGTGAGTATCCATGCTGGTAGACCACTCACTGATGCCAAGCACAACCAGACACAGCGTCACTCGTCAGTGATGTCCTGTGTGCATGCGTGCGTCCTCACGCCCGCGCATGTGCACAACCTGGCCAATAGAAACCAAAATGGCCCGCACATGCGCACAAACACTGAACGCAAGTTTCGGAACTCTGTGCTTCTACTGGGGCTTTTGGTATATCAAGCAATCTTGTTGTCAACCTTATGAGCTGATGGAAGACATATGTTTATTGGCCAGTATTGGGGATTATAGTGTTTGGTTCTTCAAATCATTAGTTGCCACTATTTCTCTCCCTTCTAATGCATAGATAGAACTATGTTATTCCCAGTAGTAACATGCTTATGTGAGAGCGGGGACATATACAGTAGAAGTCTGAGCACATAGAATTGATGCCTCTGAACTGGCTGCTGGAGAAAACTGCTTATAGTCCCTTGAACTGCAAGAAGATCCAATCAATCAATATTACAGGAAATCAAGCCAAACTGTTCAATGGAAGATTTTATTCTTTGGCAATATTATGAGAAGACAGGATACTAATCCACATTCTCTACTCCCTTGGCATCCATGAAACTACTCTCTCTTTGTTCACATTTTACCTACAAGGCAAATTTTTTGTGTCTATTTCTCCTGCACCACTTCTACTCCTCTACTTCCGTCTGTTCGCATACCCCAGGCCCCCTCCTTTTCACTATCTATACATTCTCCCTTGGAATCCTAATTAAATATTTTGGATCTCGGTTTTATCTCTATGCATATGACACTCAAATCTGCCTCTCAGCACCAGATCTATCCCCCTCTCTTCTAGCACACATTTCCAACTGCCTCTCAAGTACATCCTCCTGGATGTCTGCCTGAACCAAATCTTTCCACCCTCTACTACAGCTTCCATTCCTCATATATCTCTCACTGTCGACAATGTCATCATTACTCCCATCTCCCGGTCCCGCTGTCTTGGAGTTCTATTGGACCCTGCCCTCTCTGTCATTCCTCATATACAATCATTAACTAAATCTTGTCTCTTCCATCTAAAAAACATCTCCAAAATAGGTCACTACCTTACACAAGACACAACTAAAATCCTAATTCACTCTCTCATCATATCACATCTCAACTACTACCACTCGCTCCTTGCTGGCCTCCCCATCACCCGTCTGTCTCCACTCCAATCCATAATGAATGCTTCCGCTAGACTCATCTTCTATACTCATCACTCAACTGGCTTCCCGTATCCTCCAGAATAACATTTAAAATCATGACCCTAATTTACAAAGCCCTTAATAACAATACATCCCCTTATATCTCTGCAATCATCTCAAAATAGTACCCTCGGCTAACAACATTCTTCTCTCCTCCTCTCTTGTCACCTCCTCTCACTCCGCCTTTAGGACTTTTCTCTTGCTGCCTGTGAGGAATTGACTCTGCTGGGTTTTGAACCCTGGTCCCCAGGCTGCTATACCTCTTCCCTACCACTGCGCCAGCCTGCCTTTTGTGAATTCCATTAAACTAGAAAAATGTGAGTTTGAACAAACAGAAATTCAATTCCTGGGGTATGTCATAACTCCTAAAGGTTTAACTATGGACGCAAGTAAAATTAAAGCTGTGCTGGACTGGCCCATCCCCAAGAATGAAAAAGATGTCCAGAGATTTGTGGGGTTTGCCATTAAGAATTTCTCTGCCGTTATTACACCGATCACTGAACTCACACGTAAGGGGACTCTTTTTCAGTGGTCTGATAAGGCTGATACCGCATTTTCCCAATTAAAGACTCTGTTTACATCTGCCCCCGTCCTGGTACATCCTCAGCCAGAATTACCATTTATTGTGGAAGTTGATGCTTCTGATTCAGCTGTTGGTGCTATACTGTCTCAAAGGACTGGACCTAAGATGCTGTTACATCCATGTGCCTTCTATTCCCGCCAGATGGTGCCAGCAGAAAGAAATTATGACATAGGGAATAAAGAACTATTGGCTATAAAAGCTGCCTTCAATGAATGGAGACATCTCTTGGAGGAAGCTACCCATCCAATTACTGTCCTCACAGATCACAAAAATCTGGAATGTATTCGATCAACTAAGAGACTGTCAGCCAGACAAGCACGCTGGTCCCTATTCTTCTCAAGGTTTAATTTTTTGGTTACATACCGTCCTGGCTCCAAGAATGGTAAGGCGGATGCCTTGTCTAGAATAGCTGACCCCCTCCATGCTACCGTAACCAAGACCACCATCTTGCCGGAGGATATATTTACAGGAGTTGCTTTTCCTTCTGATCTGATGTCTCGCATTAAAAAGGGCTACGCTGAAGACCCAGTTCTTCGTGATCCTCCTCGTGATCTCCATATGACGATGCTTAATGGGTTTTGGATTTTTCAACGACGTCTGTTTGCTCCGGAGTCAGTGCGACTGGACCTTTTACGTCTCTACCATGACTCAAAACCAGCAGGTCATCCAGGAATCCGAAAGACGCAAGACCTACTTGCCCGATCCTTTTGGTGGCCGAAGTATCATGAGGATGTTAAGAAGTATGTGTCCTCTTGTGATGTGTGTGCCAGACATAAGACTCCTCGCTCATCCCCTGTTGGCTTGCTTCAGCCTCTTCCGATTCCTCATCGTCCCTGGGGATCTATATCCATGGACTTTATTGTGGAACTACCCCCCTATAAGGAACACACTACCATTCTTGTTGTTGTGGACAGGTTAACTAAGATGGGTCATTTCATACCAGCTCGTGGTCTCCCTTCAGCTAAACAGACGGCTGACCTGGTTATTCTGCAATTTTTCGCTTGCATGGAGTGCCTGATGAGGTAGTTTATGACAGGGGAGTGCAGTTTACGTCTCGTTTTTGGAAACATTTTTGTTCTAATCTAGGTATTAATGTAAATCTGTCGTCAGCTTTTCATCCGCAAAATAATGGACAGACTGAGCAAACCAACCAGACCTTGGAGCAATATTTGCGGTGCTATATTAGTTACCTGCAGGATGACTGGCTGGATTTTCTACCCATGGCGGAGTTTGCCTATAACAATGCCCAACACTGCTCCACTTCTTTGAGCCCATTTTTTGCCAACTATGGTTACCATCCGACCTTTCTAGTCAGTCTCCCAATTACTACTTCCATTCCTGCTGTCACTGACCGGCTAACCGCCTTATGTGATTCCCAAGCACTGTTGAAAGAGACTCTTTTGGAGGCTCAGGAATGTTACAAAAGAACTGCTGATAGGCATAGAAAGGAGGCCCCAGTCTATCGCGTTGGTGACAAGGTGTGGCTGTCAACAAAGAATCTTAAGCTTTGGATTCCTTCTCATAAATTGGGTCAAAGGTTCATGGGACCTTTTGAGATCATTGCTCAGATCAATGCTGTCACCTTCCGTTTGCAACTCCCGAATTTCATGAAAATACATCCAGTGTTTCACGTTGCACTGCTTAAACCTGTTCATGAAAATACTTTCCCTGGCCGAGCCCTGCCTGCCCCACCTCCAGTTCTCGTGGATGGTGAGGATGAGTACGAAGTCGACAAAATTCTTGACTCCCGGATCTTCCGTAACAAACTTCAGTATCTGGTTCGCTGGAAAGGCTATGGTGAGGGGGAGAGTTTGTGGGAACCAGTGGACAATATTCACGCTCCTGATCTACTTCGGTCTTTTCATGTGCAGTACCCTGCTAAACCAGGTAATAGGGCATCCAGAGGCTACACCTATAGAGGCGGGGGTAATGTGAGGAATTGACTCTGCTGGGTTTTGAACCCTGGTCCCCAGGCTGCTATACCGCTTCCCTACCACTGCGCCAGCCTGCCTTTTGTGAATTCCATTGAGACCTTATAAGCTTGACTCTGCTAGCAATTTTATCAGTACCTAAGTCTATTCAGCTGTGTCTGGTCAGGTGTCTGGTTCTTGGCCTATATAAGGCACTTCCTGTCTCTGTATCCTTGCCAGATTATAGTTGGTTCCTGATCCCTTCAATAAAAGTTGTTCCTGTTTAACCTACAAGTTGCTGAACCGGATTATTGCTGACCTTGGCTACTGGTCTCCACAACTTTGTGATTCCTATATCATTACACTGCCTCTATCATCTGGAACTCCTTGCCTCCTCCACTAGACTATCCTCCTTCAAAATCTTTAAAACCTGACTAAAACAAATCAGTTTAAAGGTCTTAAATTTCACTTACCCATCCCATCATTAAGTTGTAAGTTTGTGAGTTTTCAATCTTGTAAGGTGCTTCAGTATAAGCTCCACGCACACTAGATTCTAAACTCAATGACAGGGCTCTCTATTCTTTATAATGTGTCAATTTTTGTTTTTCCTCATACTTAAACCTTGTTCAGCGCAACAGAATATGTTGCAAATAAAGATAATAATAAAGATACTAATAAGAGAGAGTGAGAGATAGAGTGGAGGAACAGTGAGAGATTGGAGAGCTTTCTATTCTTTCATTATTTTAAATAATTATTCAATGCCGTACACTTAATTTTACATTACACAGATATACTGATATCACATAATATACTGTAGATACACAGAGGATAAAAATACAGATAGATACACCTATAGCTAGGTCACAGCATCCACACACACCCACTCCCAACCCTATACCCAATAGACATAGGACATACATATTTATTTTTCTTCAAAATGCACAATATTTATTTTATTTATCCTTATATTTTTTTATTGGTCATTGTGGGGGCGGTGGGTGGAGCAAAGAGGGGAGAGGATGGGAAGAGGTTGGAGAAGGGGAAAGTATAGAGGGGGAGGGAGGTACAAGGAGGGAGGAAGTGGGATGGAGAAAGAGAGATGGAGAGAGGAAGTGAAAGCAAGGAAGAGGGAGGGAGGAAGTGGGGGGATGAAGAGAGAGGGAGGGAGAGGGGTAGGTAGAGGGGTTAATGAGGGAGATGTGGAGAGGGTCTGAGTTTAGGGGAGGAAAGGAGATGTAGGGAGTGGAGTGGGAGGGCTAGGAGAGGTAGGTCTGTGGGGAGGGAGCGAGGTATTTTGGGGGTGGGATGAGCCCATAGACTTTTGCACATGTAGTTCAGGGTCAGAGGAAGAGGGGTCTGATCTCAGGGAGGTAGTGGTTGGGAGGGACAGGCCTCAGAGCAGGCCAGAGGAGATGATGGTACTCCTCAATGCCATCCGTGCAACACCCACATTATAACGCCGGGAGAGGGATATTAAGGCCGACCCCAGGGCAAAGCCTGGAAGGAGGTCTGTAAGGCATTGTTATGACAGCTGGGCAAAGGTCAGGAGGAGATGGAGGAAGTGGCCAGAGGAGCCACAGCCAAAAAATGACTGCCTGCTACTAGCAGGTTTTTGAAGGAGATGTGGGAAGCAGGGACCATTCCAGGAGCTCCAAGCTTTGCTCAACCGTCAGCCACTCCAGTGGCATTCAACCCCACTGTCCCCCTCCTACCCCAGATCAATTTACCACTCAGGTCCTTATATTGGATGGATTCAATACCATGGAACCGTCACCACCACAACCACCATGTCCGCCCCCACCCCCAAGGATACCAATAGTTCCTCAAGACCTCACTACTTGGCCACCACCGCCGCCTCCTCCCACAACTATGCCCGGTCAAAAAAGACTTCCATTCCCAGGTCTACCATTGGAAGCCACAATGGGGAGATGCTGGTCCTGATGAGAGAGTGTAGAGACTGTATGTGGGGGATTCAGGCCAGCATCTCCTCCCATCAGGCCTCAGTGGTCCTCAATAAGAGGAGGCTCTACAGGGAGGCGAGGAGGTGCCACCAGCAGGTGGAGTCCTATATGACCAGGCTGCTCCAGGGGGTGCAGAACCAGATCAGCATGGACATCGTCCAGAGTGCTCTGGTTCTCAGGACCGCTTTCCCCACATACCTGGCCTCTCATTGCCTCCCTCCATGCATCCGTTTTTACCAGTGATGATGCCTCCCCCTACAGTAGGGACTGAGTGGCATTGGGGGTGTGGCCCTGTCAGAAAGCGGAGGGGAGATAGGGGCTGCATCTAGGATTTTACCTTCTCAACAGCACTCCTCAGTAACCATCTATTGGTCCAAGTGTTGGCATAATCTAGCCTGGCTACAAAGTAGAGGAGCATGGCCTATGTGATGGTGATATTTTGTAACCAGTTGGCTACCCCATCACATGATCCATGTCCCTCTTTTCTGTTGACATGTAGGTTTTTCTTTAACCTTTCAATAACTGATGGTCACTTAGGAATGCTGTTGAGAAGAGATGGTGCAGTCCCTATTTTTGTTTTTCCCTTAGGAATCTTTTTTTATCCTATTTTTAGCCCAATTCAGGTTCATGAAGGCATCCTTTTCATCCGCAAGCAATGCTACCAAATAATGTGAGTGGAATATTTACATAGCGGCTATCAGATGGCCATTCCATCAATGACATCCCTCCCAGCAGAATTATCTCACATGCCATTATTTATATCATGTTCAATAACACATATTTCTTGTTAAGTTCAACTCCTATGATCTGGCATGCGACTATCAAAGTCCAAAACTGGTCATTTATTCCAAGGCAGGATTAATACATGCATTAAGATCTCCTAGAGAGAAGATGATAGTACTCTGGCCCCACTGAATGTGGTAACAACTAAGCAAACCTTTGTGAGAGGACACATCATTACTTGTGGTGATGGCAAGTGATTTCAAATGAAAGATATAGAACGGTTTGCATTGCTTGTGGATGAAGTTCAGGTAAGTTGGTTTATTGCTACAGTTACAGTATTTTTTACTGTACTGTACATACAGATTTTTTTAGATACACCCACACCTCATCCATAATATTAATGTACGGTCAGATATGTTCATGACTGTGGTTTGTGTATTCAGTAAATGATGATAAATTGGAGGAATGGGTATCTATATGTCAGATGAGATTTAATATGATTAAATGTAAAGTTATGCATCTGGGAAGGAAAAATAGCCATGCAATTTATAATCTTAATGGAGCAAATCTAGGGTATCTCATATTGAAAGGGATTTGGGAGAACTTGTGGACAATCACCTAGGTAACAGTGCTCAATGCCAAGCTGCAGCTGCAAGGGCAAATAAAATATTAGCATGTATTAAGAAGAGTATAGAAGCAAGGAAAGCAAATATAATTCTGCCATTATACAAATCCCTAGTACGCCCTAATTTGGAATATGGAGTACAGTTTTGGGCACCATTTCATAAAAAGGACATTTTAGAGCTGGAAAAGGTACAGAAAAGGGCATCACAACTAATAAGGGGAATGGAGGGGCTACGTTATGTAGAAAGACTAACCAAATGAACATAATGGGGCTACACTACCATCACCGAATAATTGGTTAAAGCAGGAAGAAATCCAAAAGAGATTGGAAAAAATAAATGTTAATAAAGCCCCAAGTCCTGATGGAATACATCCAAGGGTACTGAGGGAACTGGGTTTCGAAATAGCCAAACCATTATATTTAATTTTTCAAGATGTACTCAACACTGGGTTGCTACCAGATGACTGGCAAAAAGCAGAGGTGATACCTATATTTAAAAAGGGAGCAAGAGCAAATCTGTGGAAATATAGACCAGTGAGTCTCACTTCTGTAGTGGTAAAGCTTATAGAAGGGTTAATACGGGATGATATACAAGAATATGTTTATTTGAACAGGATTATAAGTAGGAGTCAACATGGATTTATGAGGGATAGGTCATGTCAAACAAATCTAATTAGTTTCTATGAGAAGGTTAGTAGGAACTTGGAACAAGGCAACTCAGTGGATGTAGTCTTTTTGCATTTTGCAAAGGTATTTGATACAGTGCCACGTGGAAGACTATTGTGCAAACTAAGGGATACATGAATTGCAGTAAATATCTGCTCGTGGATTGAGAGCTGGTTAAAAGACAGGAAGCAAAGGGTTGTTGTAAATGGAACATACTCCGATTGGACTAATGTGGTAAGTGGGGTTCCTCAGGGCTCAGTATTAGGTCCTCTCCTTTTTAACATATTTATTAATGACTTAGAGGTGGGACTGGAAAGTAGTGAATCCATTTTTGCTGATGACACAAAGTTGTGCTAAATAATTAAATCAGATAATGATGTAGTTTCCCACCAAAGGGATTTACATAAAATAGAGGAATGGGCATCTAAATGGCAGATGAAATTTAATACAAATTAATGTAAAGTTATGCATCTGAGAAGGAAAAATAGCCTGCAATTTATAATCTTAATGGAGCAAATATAGGGGTATCAGATTTTGAAAGGGATTTGGGAGTACTTGTAGACAGTAACCTAGGTAACACTGCTCAATGCCAAGCAGCAGCTGCAAAGGCAAATAAAATATATGTATTAAGAAAGGTATAGAAGCAAGGGAAGCAAATATAATTCTGCCATTATACAAATCCCTATTACGCCCTAATGTGGAATATGGAGTACAATTATGGGCACCACTTCATAAAAAGGACATTTTAGCTGTAAATGTTCAAGAGAAGGACTACAAAACTAATAAGGGGAATGGAGGCGCTAAGTTATGAAGAAAGACTAACCAAATTAAGCTTATTTTCTCTAGGAAAATGGTGTCTAAGAGGGAATATGATTACCTTATATAAATACATCCAGGGTCAGTATAAAGATTTGTGAGATTTTTGTGCCAAGAGGTTTTTAACTGACATCCTTTGAGGTTAGAAGTAAAAAGATTCTACCTTAAAGAAAGAAAAGGGTGGTTAATCTGCATAATTCCCTACCAAAGGAGGTGGTGACAGTGGATTTGATAGATAACTTTAAAAAGGAAATGGATGTATTTTTAATTAAAAAGGGCATTCAGGGTTGCTCTGGTTAATTAGAGAGAGAGAGTATTGATCCAGGGAAGAATCTGATCGCGAGTATCTGGGGTCAGGAAGGAATTATTTTTTTCCCTTTTTTAAGACGTTTGGCTAGGTTTCCCTTGTTTTTTTTTCTGTTTGCCTTCCTCATAAGATCAGAGGAGATCTTAAAAGGTTGAACTTGAGGTGCTAAAGGTATTTTTTTCAACCTCAATTACTATGTAACTATGTAACATTGCTATACCATTATCCATATTTCTTTGTGTTTCTAATGTTAATAAATTTGGGCCATAAACATACAAAACAATTAATACAATATTGTGTTTTAGTATAATGGTCATCATCCTGTATAGTCATTCCTTCATGCAATGTATGATCCCAGAGCATTCCAGTTACACAAGCATGGTTTACAAGTGATCACATGTCTTAATATGTCCAATATGTGTTCACACACTTTTTTAAAGCATGGGTGAACAAGATCATCATTGATTATTGTGAGTTAATACTTTAAAACATATACATTGTGAGATGTCACCATTCCACTGAAGGGTTGTTAACCATCTTACTTGTATAATTAATGACTTCCACTAAAACTATCACTAAGATGGCAAAGAATAATCTTGAGGTCTCAGGGTTATCCTTTGCCATCTAAGATCAATGTAGAATGTTTCCGCGGCTCGTACTGCCAGCCAGTTCACAAGGTCCATGCATCCCAACAGGAAGCCCATCTTTTATAATTTACATCAAGCTATGCTGATTTCATAATCATTAAATAAATATATTATTTGTATTATTATTATTATAGTTTATTTATAACGCGCCGACATATTCTGTATCACTGTACATAAATTAGGTTCAGACCATGATAAATACAGATTAACATTTAGCAAAGGAAGGAGGGCCCTGTCTTTGAGCTAGGAATCCAATGTCCATGGTGAATTCCCAAAGTATTTAGGATTGAAACTTGCAGACTTACAATCTAAGATATAGTGAGTGGTAACAGAGGGAGAGAGAGGTGGTAAGTGTGTTAGATATCATATTATATTATATCTTAAGATATGAGTTAGATTGGAGTTAATCAAATCCATGTTGAACCATTCATTGAGCAGTAGGTGATGTTTCTCGCTAAAGTCTGTAGGAGACCAGTGTTGGACTTTTACTGGTATATCTGCAGCAATAGTTATATTTTTGGTAATCCACCAAGATAACAGGGATTTTTTATCTGTTTTATTAGCTTCTTCTTTTTTCACTGGTCTTATATGTAACTTCTGTAACCTGAGATATATACACCTGCTTTATATCAATAGTTGAGCTACTGTGTATGTATAATGCATTTTGTCAGACATCAATTTATACCCAATAGAAACTGATTGAGAAAAAAATATCTAGTGTAGCAGACCGCCTTTGTCTGGTGTGCATCACTGTACTATTTATGTTCTATTTCCTATAAGGCAAAAAATGTATTGCCTAAAGTATTTGTGTTATCATAGTAAATAGCACCTATAATTAGACAATACTGTAGACTTAGCAGAACAAAATGGTTTTCTGCACACAAAACATTTTAATACAAAACTTGCAATTATAGCATTGGGCAATACTCACTACAGTTCTATGTGAATGTCCTCATTAGATAATATCAGATTTATGCAAATCTTTGTGATATACATCAAACTATACTATGGCATGCGATATACTGCCTTATAAATACTATAACAATCTAAAATTTACTGTATACATAATATAGAAGAACGTTTTGCTGCAAGTGAGGTATCACAAAATAATGAGTATGAAACCTCTCATCAAATAAAGCTGGAGTCTTTTTCTGTATAAGGAAACATGATGACGATAGTTTCTTGTGAATAAAATATATATATATATATTTTTTAATTAGTTGATCAAACAATAATACACATATCATTAAAAGATATTATAGAGAACATAGTTCATGGAAAACATTGCAAAATATCATGCCCTTTTAATAAAAAAGATACCAGTAAGAATTAATATTATGCAACAGCAAAGGGAAGAGATAATCAATACCTTTCTGCATGCAGATAGCTGATCTCCAGCACATTTAATTAAAAAAAGTCCCTCTGCGGCAATTTATTAGATTTAGAAGCAATTGCAGCAGTTTGTAAGACTTTCTGAAGCAGTGCCCAGAAGTTGAATATGCGTTTTTGGACATGATGGAGGTTTTCTTATTGCTTTTAATACAGAAAGGAATAGACAGTTTGAGGAACCAAAATTTAGTGAATATTCTAAATAAACTGTCTACGAATCATCTGTCTGTGAATCACTCTTTCGATTGTTACAGTGTTGATTTTACTGAAATACATAGAATTAGAGTTACACATTTTACTATCCTTTCATTTGAGACAGACCTTACACATATTGTCAGCATATACTGTAGACTAAGCAGTAGACAGTCCTTTCCTTTAGGTCCAATGCACTCTCAATATTACAGTATGGCTATATGCACCCAGTATGCTTGAATGCAATGCACCGAGATAAAAACATGCAGACATGTCATGTTATGTACAAGTTTCTCTGAGCGTACATGTAATTATTACATAATGTCAGATTGTTGCAAATCTATGAAGATCCCTTTACTGTACTCACAAAGACTGCATTTTACAATAATCTTTAGATGCTCTCTTCACCCACTTGTAACTGGTAATGGAGTGATTGGACAATAAATAGTAATACAAAGGGGTTAATGTGCAAATGTGATTCACGTTAATAGAAATAATAAAAAAAAATCCAACCAATACAATTTTAAAGCTAAGACTATTAGTATACTGGAAAATGTGTAAACATTGACTTGCAAACTTCAATACCTTCCACCAATTTAGCTATGAATGCTGATACGTTCCAAAACTGCTGGCTTATCTCCATATCACTCTATCTAATTTTTTCAATTGATCAGCTGTACCAAAGCAGTCAGGGAACAGCAAATTCTGGGTCAATATTATAAAACATTTTCTCAGCTTTCATATATTAACTTTGAAGTTGGTAAAGGTTTTTGACCATTTTAACCTGTTTGCATATATGTCTCAAACTTAATTTTTTAATGCTTTAAACATTTTTAAAACATTTTCTTCAGACACAAAGGTTTCTCAGCTAAGATATCTTTCTACTTTTTAAACACGGAAGATAATTTAAAAAATGAAAGCAGAATACAAAATACATTTCTTTATTATGTTACCAATTCATAGTTACATAGTTACATAGTATTTGAGGTTGAATAAAGACTGTTAGTCCATCAAGCTCAACCTTTTTACATCTCTTCTGATGCTTTTAATATGTGGACTGTTTGTTAATAATTGTTAATTGATTCAATGTTGTTTTATATGTTATATTATGCAAAGCATGAATTTATCTGTGCAAAAATCATGAGATGTTATATGTATACACACCACCATGTTGCTCCACCAGCAGCTCTAGTTCTAGTCATTCAATTGTGCTGGATTAATTTTACTTATTACTTATTTATATACATAAACCTACTTTGAAACAAATCAGGGGCCCCATTCAATTGGCCAAATTGCAATTACTTGAACTCGAAAAGCAGCTCATAAAGGTTATTGATATTCAATTGTCTACATTTAGCTACTCACTTTACAATTGTAAGTTACCTGTCCACAATCATGGCAGGCCAGCCAAATATTTAACTCAGCCATATTTCCTCCATTGATTTTTTCAAGCCTGCAAAAGGTAACAGTGATAAAAACGCCAAATCGATATTCAGTTAACAGAAGTTCAAGTAGCTTGCAAATCAAATCTGACCCTCAACTTGAAAATGTATCAAAAAATATTACGATACTAGATAGCACTCCCAAGGTGGTTAGACTAGTTATCACAACTGCAGCAGCTATTAAACACATTAGAATTAGGCATTAGAATGAATTGCACAACAGTCTTAAGCTTGCAAATCTGCAATAAAAATAATTATTTTTAACTTTTATTTCCATGTTATCTGCTGCAAGGACAGCAACCCAAAAATCCCTTGAAGTCTATGGCGATTCGCCGGGTCCGCCCGTTCGCGAACATTTGATGGAAGTTTGCGTCCGCTGTTCGCGAACTGAAAATTTGATGTTCGTGACATCACTACCAACAAGGGTTTTGCCACCAAGTACTAAGTCGAAGGGGTCAAATACTTATTTCCCTCATTGACCTGCAAATCAATTTATAACTTTTTTGACATGCGTTTTTTTCCTGTTTTTTTTTTTTGTTATTCTGTCTCTCACTGTTAAAATACACCTATTATTAAAATGATAATTTCTTTATCAGTGGACAAATGTTCAAAATCTGCAGGGGATCAAATACTTTTCCCCCCCTCTGTAGATCCCGGGAATCAAGGGTTTAATACAAATCATGGAACCCACATGGACTAGAACAGTTGCTTTAATAATTTTTATTGATTTCTACATTGCTGGATTGCGAGTCACAAATTCTACTTCTAAACATTAATTAATTGTAGTATAAACTCTATCAGTAGTGATGTCGCGAACATCAAATTTTGGGTTCGCGAACAGAGAACCCAAACTTTACCAAATGTTCGCGAACGGGCGAACATCGGCGAACCGCCATAGACTTCAATGGGCAGGCGAATTTCAAAACCCACAGGGACTCTTACTGGCCACAATAGTGATGGGAAAGTTGTTTCAAGGGGACTAACACCTGGACTGTGGCATGCCGGAGGGGGATCCATGGCAAAACTCCCACGGAAAATTACATAGTTGATGCAGAGTCTGGTTTTAAGCCATAAAGGGCATAAATCACCTAACATTCCTAAATTGTTTCGAATAACATGCTTTAAAACATCAGGTATGATGTTGTATCGATCAGGTAGTGTAAGGGTTACACCCGCTTCACAGTAACAGACCAATCTCCCCGTTTAATGCACTGCAAACAACCGCAAACAGTCCCTTTGCACAACCGCAAACTCTCCATTTGCACAAGGTTGGATACCAAGCTAGCCATGTCCCGTTCCTTGTCCTCACTGATGTCATTGAAGGTCTCTTCCTCCACCCAGCCACCAAGGGTCCCTGAAAGGTGACAACAAGCCCCCTGGGACGCCTGCTGTGTTTGGTCTTCCACCTCCTCAAAGCCACCTTCCTTCTCTGACTCCTCTTCTTCAGACTCCCAGAGTCTGGGGGCTTCCACTGCCCAGCATGGAAGATTATACACAGGTCAGAGTCTGGGGGCTTCCACTGCACAGCATGGAAGATTATACACAGGTCAGAGTCTGGGGGCTTCCACTGCACAGCATGGAAGATTATACACAGGTCAGAGTCTGGGGGCTTCCACTGCCCAGCATGGAAGATTAAACACAGGTCAGAGTCTGGGGGCTTCCACTGCACAGCATGGAAGATTATACGCGTTGCCTCTGTCTGCGTTATTATAAGGTGTGTACTGTTAAGTAGTACTATTCCTATCGGTTTAATCCCTGTTACGTCCACTATCAGGGGACGTGTATATGTCATGGATTTTTGGAAGCGGGAGATGGAAAAAGATGCTTGGTCGGTCCTCCCACTTCAAATTTGGCGCACTGCGCGTGCAATCTAAGGTGCCACCAGATATGAGTGTCACTGTGCACTGGCAAAAGTTGGCAGAGTAGATGCAATAGGCTTCACACACACGCCTGTAGGCAGGCAATTGCTATTCAATCTATTACAGTCAAAAAAGTGTTGTTTTATGTCACTGAGCACAATATAAGCTGTGAGCCTGACACAGACAGGCAACTGAAATTAGATTACAGGAAAAAAATGGTTGTTTTCAATGTATGTTACACCACCAGGTATGAGTAGTGAAAATAAGCACAATAGGTCAGGTTAGGTGTTAGCCTGTCACACACACACGCTGGCAGGCAGGCATAGATTACACACAAAAAATTATAAAATAAAATAAATGATGTTCAAAGTTTCCTCAATGATAAAGTATAGGGGGCAAACCGAAAAGCGCATGTGTTCGCCGTTCGCAGCGAACGCGAACATGCGAAAATCGCTGCAAATAGTTCTCCGGCGAACTGTTCGGGACATCACTAGTAATGGAAATAAGTAGAACAGAAAGTAAAGATGGAGATGAGCAAGTAAACTGAGTGTAGATGCACAGAGATCATTTCTAGATTCTGTAAATTGCTGCATATTAAGTGAATCCCATTTTTTGACCAGCTTCTAAATTTATTCAGGAAATTTTGGATGTTTCTGTCCTCCCTTGTGTGAATGTGCCAATGTGTGTATAGGAACGTCTGCTTGTACATGATATGTTGGAGAACATTGGGATATTTTCATAGCACTATATGATAAGTTGTCTAATGGCAGGCATCACAAGGCAGAGCTGGGAACTCTGGGTAACAAACAACTTCTGACATCAGAGATGTGTCATAATAGATGATGTCACAGAGCTCAGGGCACTATATGATAAGTTGTCTAATGGCAGACATCACAAGGCTGAGCTGAGAAATCTGGGTAACAAACAACTTCTGACATCAGAGAGGTGTCATAAAAGATGATGTCACAGAGCTCAAGGGACTATAAAAGGAGCTGCCTTGAGAAGCAAAGTCATTCACTGCATAAACATCAAGAGATGAACAGCTGGATAACCAAGTGGCGGTATCCTATAAAGGCTATAGGAAATCTTAAAGGAGGAAGCTATACCTTGCACATGGAGATTGAGAGATTACATAGATAAAGGTAAGGTTTAATAACTGGGGCATTATATTAATTGTACAGACAACAAAGTAGATTATACCATCTGAAGTAGTGATATAAACTGACTTCTTCTTATGTTACTGTCTTGAAACTTATTGTTAACGTATATTTAAATCAGTATAGTCATGAATCCCATGTATTAAAGGTGCCACTTGCATTTTTCTTCAGATAATGGTAGCACGGTATAAAAATACAGCATGAATAATTTCATCAGTGAGGAGATAGCACTACGAGGTGAGAGGTGAGTATAGAATTTGCTTTAGTTTATTCATGTGTAAGTACTGTATATACTTAAGTGTATGAATGTTAAGGTGCCACCCCCCCCCCCCCCCCCCCACGACTGGCATGGCAGGGAAGAACTAAGTTTTAAAGCAGCCCTGAAATATTTGTTTTTTAGAACCATCCCCATAAAAGTGGATGTTGTGTCACTTTAATGCATGAGGGAGTATTGTTATTTTTCATTATGTATAATCTTGTGTAATTATGTGAGGAGTGTTGTCTTAGTGAGTACTATAGTTATGTTGCCAACTTCACCAGGAGACAAAGCACCAATCAGGGACCATTATCTGCAGTCTTTTTTTGTACCTCTATGTATATAAAATCATTACATATCACAATAGATGACATCACAAAGCCCAGTTACTAGACAGAAGTTCTGCAAGTCCATATGTCTAATGTACAAAAGCCTTAAAGAGATATTGTAGCTCCAAATTTACATTATACATTATACTCTTGAAGTAACTGACTTTGGTAATGCACAAACTATAGCCTTTAATTCATAATTTATCATTTGCAAATTGTCAAAAGTCTGTAAAATCTTGCAGGGCGTAGTTGCGCTAGCGACTGTTTTGTGTTAATTTGAAAGTTGTGTAATAATAGTGTACGTTAATTTCACTGTGTTGTTCTTCTTTTTCAGAAATGTAAATGCATTAAGACAACAAACCATAGACTGGACCTCACCCCCTACTCCTCATTACTCGAGACTGTTGTCAAGGATAAAGGAAAGTCAGAATGGCTTCATGGAAGCTCATGTTGCAAGGTTTCAAGCCCCTCACCATAAAAATGGGACTCTTCACAGCCCTCTTGTGAGACTCGCTGCATACACGCTCTGGCCACCATAGTGGCTATAATCCCCCTGGTCATTAGTCTTGATGTGTGGGAACAGTGGCACTTCACCTGTGTAGCCGACAGTACCTGGCCTCCTTGCAATTGATACCAGCTTTTCTGTTTGCCGGACCCAAAGATCTGCTGCCTTCCACTGGTAAGATAACAACTGCTGGCAAGATAACGGCTACCTGAGAGTTGTGAGGCTCTGTGGAGCCGCCCTGAATCCCATCTTCCTGTTGAATCTGCACTCAGGTTCTTTCCAATGTAATTAGTCTTTACTGGGGGCAGACATTTTCTTGTGTAGCTTCTTCGAGGAGGGGACAAGGCTAGTAGACTTAGATTTACATTAGTCCAGCTGTAAGCACTTAATACTAAGGATTGCCACACTTTGTTTTACATTCACAGGTAAACAGAAACAAACATGGTGGCTTCTACAGTATTCTACTACTGCTTAAAATATTTAAGGCTATATTTTTTACATTATAAAACATTTGTCTGATCATACACACACCTTCCTTTTCGTAACATAACACATGTAATGTTATACAACTACATTGTGCTTTAACTTTGTTTCCCTTCTCTACAGAACTGCAACCAAAGACTCAAAAGAAATGTAAGCCAAATGGAACTGAATTTAGGAAACCCAGAATATTCTCTACATTCTCTGACATTGTGTGAAGCTTTGAAATTATAACATTTGAGGAGATATCATGAGAGCCACAAGTTCTTCATGCAGCTACATCGCTTCTCCTTTATTCAAATAGACAACTATTACTGGCTTCATCTTATCTGCGTAAGAAGAAATTGGAGTGTGTTTGTAATAAACAATCACTGAGAGACTAGAGACTCTGCATTATGTCAAAGTAATGCAACTGCCCAAGTAACAAATATGACATATAGACACACACACATACACTGAATTATATACACACACACACACACTGACATATACACACACACACACACTGACATACACTGACATACACACACACACTGACATACACACACACACACACACTGACATACACAGAGACACACACACACTGACATACACACACTGACATACACACACTGACATACACACACACACTGACATACACAGAGACACACACACACTGACATCCACACACTGACACACACACACTGACATACACATACTGACATACACGCACATACACACACACTGACATATACACACACACACTGACATATACACACACACACACACACTGACATACACAGAGACACACACTGACATACACACACTGACATACACGCACACACTGACATACACAGAGACACACACACACTGACATACACACACTGACATACAGACACACACACACACTGACATACACAGACAGAGACACACTCTGACATACACAGACAGAGACACACACTAACCACACTGAGACACTGACATACACAGACACACATAGACACTTACACACTGATTTACGCACATTGACACACACAGACTTTGACATACAGACACATACTGGCACACACACTGACATACACACAGACGTACACACACACACTGGCACACACAGAGACACACACTGACACAGACACACACACACTGACACACACAGACACACACTGACAAGACACACACACATTCACTAACATACACACACACACACACACTGACACACACACACATACACACATAAACTGACACTCAGGGCTGGATTAACTATTTTGGAGCCCCTGGAGCACCTGCCAGTTCATCACTGGTTTGGCCTTCCTTGTCAGGGTCACACTGCCAGTTCATCACTGGTTTGGCCTTCCTTGTCAGGGTCACACTGCCAGTTCATCACTGGTTTGGCCTTCCTTGTCAGGGTCACACTGCCAGTTCATCACTGGTTTGCCCTTCCTTGTCAGGGTCACACTGCCAGTTCATCACTGGTTTAGCTTTCCTTGTCAGGGTCACACTGCCAGTTCATCACTGGTTTGTCCTTCCTTGTCAGGGTCACACTGGCAGTTCATCACTGGTTTAGCCTTCCTTGTCAGGGTCACACTGCCAGTTCATCACTGGTTTGTCCTTCCTTGTCAGGGTCACACTGGCAGTTCATCACTGGTTTTAATAATAAGAAACAGCATTGTGTAAAGATGGACAATTTATAGGATGGAAATAACCAGCTAGCTCAGTCAGGAACAAAAGCAAAGTATCCATTCACATAACAGCATCGGAGCATCGTGGTGTAGAATATTATTAATTTTCACTATAAAATGTTAAGGTTGATCATTCTCAACAATTTGTCACCACAAGAAAAGTAATTGTATTGTTAAAAACACAATACTAAAGTTGTAACAGGGACATTTTATTGCTGCATTTTTTTCTTCATATTTGTCAATGAATTTATTTTATATGTATAATTGTTTTCTATTTGTATATCTTTGTACTATAAAAATAAATTAAACCAAAACATTAAATTTTGTGGCTAATTTAAATTAATTTATTTTCAAAAATATAAATGTGAAAAATAATAAGTATATTCCTTAAACTGTTTCATGCATTATAAATAAGTGAGCCATAATTATTACATGGGAAAGATCACATTCACAGTTGTTCTTATTATGACTTCAACCAGACTAGTGCAGTGTATAGGGTTTAGAAAAACATAAATATTGTCAAAAATACTTGGCAGAGATGAACAATTATGTAGAAATCAATTAAGTAGTAATTAAATGAAAATGACAACTGTTTACCATCTAGTATATCCTCTGCACGGTCTGTGCTCCGGTGCAGGGTCCGGCAGCGCTGTCTGCGCAAAGAGGATGCAGACACTGCAGAGTATAGCACATCCGAGGAAGGGATTTGGAGGGCGTGTCTGTTGAAAGATGGGGTGAAAATGAGGCGCCCCTCTCAGAGATGCGCATGTAGGCACGAGCCTAACTTGCCTAATGGATGATCCTGCCCTGGCTATGTGGAGAGAAATGCAAAACGGTATTAAAAACACACAGCCACCTCTTCCAGTATGTCCTGCCTGCTGACTGAGGAGGCACATGAACTACCCTGTATCAGAGACTTTGTCTTATTATAGTATATATATTGATATTATTTGTAATGTTTAGGTTTAATACAAGCCAAGTTTTAGCTCTGTGATGTGGTCTTTCTTTCCTTTTAAACATATATCAGGCACCTTGAACTCCATTAGGCATCTTGTTCTTCTACTTCTACTCTGCTCTATATTGGTCAAGAGAATCATAGACCAAAATAATAGTGAGAAACATTTTTAAAAAGCCAATGGGCGCTACACTAGGCACTATTCATATAGTCCTGCAATAGTACTGATATATAAAGTATATTATAGCAAGTTCCATATAGTCCTCCACATTACAGATGTATAAAAAGCTATCCACGCACAAGTATATAATCAGTAGTAAACTCTGTATATAATAAAAATGTATATATATATATATCAAGCTCCATATATTGCTCTGTGTATTACTGATATATAAAAATGATAGTAGGATCATACAGCCCTGCACTCTGCACTTATCAATGGTACTCATCTCTTTCCACCCTCCTCTCATGTAAATTCCTCCTAGGCATGCAGAGTGGTTGGTGATGGGAGAGAAGGTTTAAGTGACCTCTGGAACCAGTAAACATTCCCACCAAGGCTTGATTGCTAATGCATAGCTGCACCATTTTAGCTGCACCATTTTTAAACTTCATGATTAAAAATCATTCTTACGAAAAAATAGCTCTGGGGCCCCTTTGGCTCTGGAAACCCCTGATGGTTGTCTGTCTGTCTGTCTGTTGTTTCGTCCCACCCCAAGATGAGTGTGCGCTGTCTGTGTCATCCAGTCAGCTGCCACATACTACTCTACAACTAGTGTGAGCAAGCACAAGGTGGAGGAGTCGGGTAAATAAGCAGAGCTCTGGAATAATTGCCTCAGTTACAATGAAGATTATTTTTTTAAAAGCAGGAAATGAAACTCTGCCAGGGGCAGAGCCTACCACCTTCTCTTTTTTCTTTCCTTTTTCACTCTTCACCACCTTCTCTTTTTTCTTTCCTATTTCACTCTTCTTTCCTCTTATCGTCTGTCCTATCACTCACTCCCTTTTCTTCTTCTGTCTCCCCCTCTATCCTACCGTCCCCATTCTTGCTCTAATTGTTTCCCCCTTCTGTGATTCTCAATTTTTTCTCTCCCCTTTACTATCCCTTGCTCTTCTTCCCCCCTCATCTCAATCGTTCTCCCTTTTCTCACTCTTCTCTTTCCCTTTTTTCTTTCATCTCATTCTTTCTCTCTCTTCTCTTCATCTTTTTCTTTGCCCACATTCTTTATCCCACAATACCTTACTTCCTTCTCTATTCCCTTTACCCATTACTCTTCTCCTTTCTCTTCCCTCTCCCCTTCTCCCATTTTTGGCCCCCTCATGACTCCTTCCCTCCATTTCACCACTCATCTCTCCTTCTTTCTCTTCCTTTCTTTCTCATTTCTCTCTTTGTTCCTCTTCTCCCCTACTCTCCTTGTTTTATCTCTCTAGACTTTTTCCTTTTTATCTTTCCTCCTTTGTATCTTCCTCTCCACTCTCTCTCCCTCTCTCTCTCTCTCTATCTATCTCCCTTTGTCTCTATTTCTCTATAACTTCCTCCTCTCTATCCAATTGCCCCTCTCCCTTTCTCTCTTCTCCCTCCCCTATCCCTATTCCTTTCACCTCCTTTTTCTCAAACTCTCATTTTCCCCCTTCTCTCTCTCCAATCCCCCTTATAACATCTGTTTATCCTTTCCATTCCCCCTTTTTCTTCTCATTTCCTTTCTCTCTCAATCTTTTACCCCCCCCTTCTCTCACCCCTTCTCATTTCCCTCTCCTCTTCCTAATCTCTTTCGCCCCTACGCTCTCCCACTCATCTCTCCTCTACTACACCCTTTTTTCTCACCCTTTCCCCATGTCCTCTTTCTACACTTTCTCACTCTTGCTTCAATTTCTCTCTTCTTCCTTCTCCCTCCCCCTTCTCCTCTATATGCTCTCTCCCCATCTCCATCCGTTTTCTCTCTTTACTTCTCTTCTCTAACTCTTCCACTGTCCTCACCACAAATATCGCCAAAGTCCAGAAAGGGCGCAGGGGGGACTGCCTGCGGCCAAGAGATTGCTGAGAGGGGGCCCCATTGCCCCAGAGCCCTCCATTTACATTGCTCCAGAGCCCTCAATTCACTAGCTCTGGTACTGGGTTCATGAATGGAGTAATAATAGGAGGTATATGGAGTAATGATAAAGAGTAAAATAGGGAGTTTTTGAGTGTTTGATGTGGATTAATAGGAGGAAGTATAATTAGGCATTTTATACACAAATATATGGAGCTGATATAGGAGTAAATCCACCATATACCATAAAACAAGATTTCAGTCTAATGCATCATGCTCAAATATCACATTATCTAATTGTCAAAACAAAAAAAATCAATCTGCAGATCTCTAACGGAAGCAAAACCAATGTATAAAACCAATGTTAGGGCTACATGGAGAAAACCACTAGAAGTAGCAAATAAAACGTAAAGGAACAGCACAGCAAGATATTTCTGTGATAATACTAATTATTTGTACATTGTTGGTTGCTCAACAAAAGTAGATGAGGGTCTGGTGTAAATACAGGAGTAGTGCTGAGGTGTTGTAGAAGCAACCAGCCACAAAATCTTTCTGACTTGTTATCTAGCCACATTTAAGTACTTGGTGCTATATGGAACAAAGCAGAGAGGAAGGATGAGACACCTCTGAATACCTAGAGTGATAGACTCGCTGAGTCCTTGTTAGGTCAACAAATTGGATAATGGAGAGAAGTGCCTCTCCATGTCTCGTCTCCTCCCATCTGTATTGATGTTCTCTTTCTTCTCACCAGGACTTTAAGTACCCCTTGGTCTCCTTCCTTGTACTGCCCAGGATCTAGACCCTTAATTCTCACCTTGCTTCTCACGAGTGTTCTTTTTTTAACCATATGGTCTCTTTACAGCCCAGTGCACAGAGAAGGGAGATCATTGGCAGACATAAGCCACAAGGGCTTTAAGGATAGCACTTGGAGGAGGAGTGATATGGAATACTTCTGTCCCTCTCTCTACCTAACTCTATACTCTCTCTGTATCAAATAATCTAATCCCACTCTCTATACTCCTATCTCCTTCCCTCGCATCATTCACATCCTTGCTACCTCCATATCTACTTCTAGTGCAGTTCTTCCTCGTATCTGCTTCTCCTGAGACCCAAATCTCCATTCTACTCTCTATTTACTTTCTCCTTCCTATCTCCTTATTATTATTACTCCCTTTTCTACATATGCTGTTTTTCTTTTTCTCTCTACATTTGGACTTACCCTTTGGTATTACTTTAAACATACTGTAATGCTTGTAGTGCAAAACAACTTGGGGTCCTATGGGACTGACAGTTGATGGACCGCCCCATAAAATCTATCCTACAAATCAGGTCCACATACTAACCCCTTTCTGTGGCAGAATATATAACTAGGACAACAAGGCAGCTACCTATGGGTGCCTCTCTGGTAGGGGTCCCTCATTTGCATATCAGTACATTTATATTGAGCATGCTTATGTTTTACACACATAGACCCTGCCTCTCTAGCCAGGGGCAAGTACTTTAGTGGGGGGAGGAGGTGAGTGTGTAGTGGCAGGTGTTGTTGTAAAATACAGGTATCCTTACATTTTTTTGTGTATATCTATAGCATTTATCACTTTTTGCAGCAAGTGTGATATTTGGCTAAGATGTAAGCTGCGAACCAGTATTTTCCATTTTGTAAGATATAAGTTATGAAATAGTTAAATCTGCATGACCCATGTGTAGCTGAGAGGCAATATTCCCCAGGGTATCTCCGCTTATAATCCCAGTGAGGCTCAGGAATAAGTAAATGGTAAATCCACAGGCAAAGTTTCCACAGGTAAAATGATAGCAATATCCCAACCGCAATCCCAATAACTGGACGACACACAGTTTCAGGAGCAGAAATACTCTTTAATTTGTTATATGCAGAAATATTTATACACATCTCTCCCCACAGGCAATACACATGCCCATATTTGGCCACACAATACACATAAAGAGAACAATAGGTGTGGTCACACCTCCCAGGGACTAGCCGGCTACTTTGATACAATAACAGACATTGATAAGATAATGCTTCTCTTTGTTCCATCTTTCACAATCTGAACACTTTACACAATAGGGCTCTCCTGCCTCTAGGAGATCCTAATAGGATTATGTATTCTGCTAGGGGTCTGCAATAGTCTGGCTAATATTCTGCAGAGCATAATACAACATACATATAGTAGGATCATATTTTAACCATAATAATCATAAAACAGGGTAAAACAGTGATGGGTTCCGTTACACACCTCCCCCGTGACCATAAGCCAGCATACACGGTCTGATCCCAGCGGATCGGCCTGGGGATGTCCGGACAAAACGATTTGTTGGTCACTTCTACAGTTTGACAACCCATCAGCATTACTGCAATTCACATTTCCTCACATTTCAAGAATTAAACAAACGCACACTTCATACAGCATTCACAGCAATAAACATTTCAAGGAGAGGGAAAATACATTTTACAAACTGGTTTCAGACAATTAAATAATGAAGCAGAGAAGCATCAGCCTTCCAAATGAACTGAAGTCCTTTAGCAAAACCATCCCAAGTTGTAGAGTACATTCCTCCCCCAGCTCGTGGTCGGGCCCCTATTGCACAGGGCACACTGTTCTTCCCCTGTACACCCACCCAAAAAAATCCAGGATCCCATCCCAACAATCCAGGATCCCAGTGTCCAAAAGGTGGGCCACAATCTCTGTCCCATAGAAACTCCTTTCCATATAAAACGTTCCCACTCATCCACTCTATCGTCGGCTAATGCTTGGTACTTTTGGAGGTTGGGGTCATGTCTAGTTTCCCTCCCAAGGTCTTCGGGGTTGTCCCACGCTATGGGTCTCTCTGTGGCATTAGTGCTAAGTGTCTGCTTGTGGCTTACCTGGGTCTCCCGACCTGTTGTAGGATCGTCCTCGGTACGGGTCTGTGAGCGTGTGACCACAGTGTAAGCTTCTCCTGTGGTGGGGGTCTGGGGCTCAAAAGCAGTCGTGAGCCTCCCCAGATCGTTCCCCAATAAAACCTCCGCTGGTAACTGCGGCATCAACCCCACCTCCACATGCCCTGCCCCCGCTCCCCAATGCAAATGAACCCTTGCAGTGGGTAGCCGGTATACTGCTCCCCTGGCTACCCTGACGGCCACAGTCTTGTTAAGTTTAGCCTGGTCTGAAACCAGGTGACTTTTTACCAAGGTGATGGTAGCCCCTGAGTCTCGCAGCCCTTGGACCGCTTTACCCTCCAGGTATACGGTCTGCCTGTGATGCTGCCGATTATCAGCATTGGCCTGGACTGGATTTGCCTCGTGCAGCACCTCCCATTGTTCCACGGTTGTAATGGGAACAGCTGAACCATATGGCGTGGCTACTATGTCCTGGTAGTGGTGGGCTGCGGCTGCTCTCGGTGGTGGTGGTGGGCCTGGACGTATCCAGGTGGACCGGTCTCGCAGCTGGGGACATTCCCTTTTATAGTGTCCCCATTTCTGGCAGTGGTGACAGGGGCCAGAAGCGGGCTGGCGGAAACGTGGCTGTGCAGCGGGCGGTGGTGGTGGTGGCAGTGTTCTCGGTGGGGCTGGGGTGTAGCTGGTTCCCCCAAAGGTTTTAAAAGGAGTCTTTGGTGTTACAGGTTTTTGCTGCCTGCGTGCATCTAGGTACTCATCTGCCTTCCTGGCAGCTTCGGTGAGGGAGGTAGGGTTTCGGTCTCTTACCCACTCTTGTACCTCGCCAGTTACTCCCTCATAAAACTGCTCCAACAGCATCATCTGTATCACATCCTCCATGGACCGTGCCTTGCTCGCTTGTACCCACCCAAGTGCTGCCCTTTGTAGCCTGCATGCCCACTCTGCGTGTGAGTCTTTTTCCACCTTCTTTAAGTCCCTGAATCTCCGCCGGTATGCTTCTGGTGTTATAGCATACCTGGCCAGAATAATTTCCTTTACTTTGTTATAGTTCCTTATTTCCTCATTAGGTACAGTACGATATACCTCGGCTGCCCTTCCCGTTAGCCTTCCTGCCAAAATCGGTACCCAGTCCTCTGTGCTGATTCTATGCAGGGCACACAGTCTTTCAAAATCCTGCAGGAAAGCGTCTATATCTTCCTCTGCCTCGACATACGTTTTAAAAGCCTGGTATGGTATCTCAGGCTTACCTTCTTGTGGCATATTTATTGCAGAGCTGCGTTCTGGGGCTGTTTGTTTCCTCAACATAAATTCCTGGACTTCTGTCATGGTCCTTGAAATAATTTCTGTTGAAGGTTGTTCCCCATAAAAAGACAGCCTAAATTGTACCTGCCTCCGGAACTCCACTTGTTCCGAATTTTCTCCCGAATCCCCCTGTTCGGGAACCAAATCTCCGTCCATTCGGTACTCCTCCATCAGCTCAGTAATGAGTACCGCTTTCTTCTTATTGCTGGCTTGTATACCCCTTGCCTCCAGGAGGTCTTTTAGCGTGGAGCGTTTTAGTGTGGCAAAATCAATCTCCATCCGTACTCCATTTATGCTTGTTCCTCTGTGAGTCTGGATCCCAGCGCTGCCAACCAATGTAGCGGAGAGGCAATATTCCCCAGGGTATCTCCGCTTATAATCCCAGTGAGGCTCAGGAACAAGTAAATGGTAAATCCACAGGCAAAGTTTCCACAGGTAAAATAATAGCAATATCCCAACCGCAATCCCAATAACTGGACGACACACAGTTTCAGGAGCAGAACTACTCTTTAATTTGTTATATGCAGAAATATTTATACACATCTCTCCCCACAGGCAATACACATGCCCATATTTGGCCACACAATACACATAAAGAGAACAATAGGTGTGGTCACACCTCCCAGGGACTAGCCGGCTACTTTGATACAATAACAGACATTGATAAGATAATGCTTCTCCTTGTTCCATCTTTCACAATCTGAACACTTTACACAATAGGGCTCTCCTGCCTCTAGGAGATCCTAATAGGATTATGTATTCTGCTAGGGGTCTGCAATAGTCTGGCTAATATTCTGCAGAGCATAATACAACATACATATAGTAGGATCATATTTTAACCATAATAATCATAAAACAGGGTAAAACAGTGATGGGTTCCGTTACACCATGATTTACCAGTTTCAGCTAAAGCCATAAACAACTACTTTAGTCTAAACAATATGTCCTAGCATCTAGACCCAAAGTTTAATAACACTTTATTGACTGTGCAGAATATAAAATATAGAGAGAGGTTCATATAGGCACTGATTTAGCTAGGTACGTGTTTTCATTATAATTGGCCCAAATAATGAAAATTATCTTTCATTGGCTTAGCGATTGGATAGACCATATTTCTAGAAGGTGGGGATGGATTATCCCATTGTCTTTATGCAAACATAAAAGCTGTGTTTTGTTTATTTTTGGGCCCAGTGGTCCAGTGAGCCAGTAGCAGGGGACAATTGTAACTGGTTTTATGTTGCTAATTCATGTTTTTCCAAATAAACCAAACATAATCAGAGGCCTCTGTGTTTTGAGTATCATGACTGAGTTTCGGAGTAAAAAGTGGTTTGTGGGTATGGGTTTTTCTACAACATTTGACGAGCCGAGCCAGGAGTGCACTAATTTGTCCATAGGTAACACTCCTAGCTAGTGATGTCGCGAACATAAAATTTTCGGTTCGCAAACCGCGAACGCGAACCGCTGCAAATGTTCACGAACCGGCGAACCCAGCGAACCGCCATAGACTTCAATGGGCAGGCGGATTTTAAAACCCACAGGGACTCTTTCTGGCCACAATAGTGATGGAAAAGTTGTTTTAAGGGGACTAACACCTGGACTGTGGCATGCCGGAGTGGGATCCATCTCAAAACTCCCATGGAAAATTACATAGTTAATGCAGAGTCTGGTTTTAACCCATAAAGGGCATAAATAACCTAACATCCCCCTCCATCATCATCCTCCCCTGTATCTCTTTACCCCCTCCCTCATCATCCTCCCCTGTGTCTCTTTCCCCCCTTCCTCATCACCCTCCCCTGTGTCTCATCCCCCTCCCTCATCATCCTCCCACCTCCCTCATCATCCTCCCCTGTATCTCTTTACCCCCTCCCTCATCATCCTCCCCTGTGTCTCTTCCCCCTTAAATCATCATCCTTCATCCTCCCCTGTGTCTCTTTCCCCCCTCCCTCATCATCCTCCCCTGTGTCTCTTTTCCCCCTTCCTCATCACCCTCCCCTGTATCTCTTTACCCCCTCCCTCATTATCCTCCCCTGTGTCTGTTTCCCACCTCCCTCATCATCCTCCCCTGTGTCTTTCCCCCTCCCTCATCATCCTCCCCCCTCCCTTGATGATAAGGGGGGGAAGAGACACAGGGATAAGTATGAGGGGTGTTAGGGTAAGGGGTGTTAGGGATAAGGGTGAGGGGGTTAAGTGTTAGGATGAGGGGTGTTAGGGCTAAGTGTGAGGGGTGTTAGGGTGAGGGGTGTTAGGGATAAGTGTAAGGGGTGTTAGGGTGAGGCATGTTAGGAATAAGTGTGAGGGGTGTTAGGTCTTAGGGATAAGTGTGAGGGGTGTTAGGGTTAGGGTGAGGGGTGTTAGGGATAAGTCTGAGGGGTGTTAGGGTTAGGGTGAGGGGTGTTAGGGATAAGTGTGAGGGGTGTTAGGGTTAGGTGTTAGGGATAAGTGTGAGGGGTGTTAGGGTAAGGGGTGTTAGGGATAAGGGTGAGGGGGTTAAGTGTTAGGGTGAGGGGTGTTAGGGCTAAGTGTGAGGGGTGTTAGGGTGAGGGGTGTTAGGGATAAGTTTAAGGGGTGTTAGGGTGAGGCATGTTAGGAATAAGTGTGAGGGGTGTTAGGTCTTAGGGATAAGTGTGTGGGGTGTTAGGGTTAGCATGAGGGGTGTTAGGGATAAGTGTGAGGGGTGTTAGGGTTAGGGTGAGGGGTGTTAGGGATAGGTGTTAGGGTGAGGGGTGTTAGGGATAAGTGTGAGGGGTGTTAAGGTTAGGGGTTAGGGTGAGGGGTGTTAGGGATAAGTGTGAGGGGTGTTAGGGTTAGGGTGAGGGGTGTTAGGGATAGGTGTTAGGGTGAGGGGTGTTAGGGATAAGTGTGAGGGGTGTTAGGGTTAGAGTGAGGGGTGTTAGGGATAAGTGTGAGGGGTGTTAGGGTTAGGGTGAGGGGTGTTAGGGATAGGTGTTAGGGTGAGGGGTGTTAGGGATAAGTGTGAGGGGTTTTAGGGTTAGGTGTTAGGGATAATTGTGAGGGGTGTTAGGGTTAGGGTGAGGGGTGTTAGGGATAGATGATAGGGTGAGGGGTGTTAGGGATAAGTGTGAGGGGTGTTAGGGTTAGGTGTTAGGGTTAGGTGTTAGGGATAAGTGTGAGGGGTGTTAGGGTTAGGGTGAGCGGTGTTAGGGTTAGGTGTTAGGGTGAGGAGTGTTAGGGATAAGTGTGAGGGGTATTAGGGTTAGGGTGAGGGGTGTTAGGGATAAGTGTGAGGGGTGTTAGGGTTAGGGTGAGGGGTGTTAGGGATAGGTGTTAGGGTGAGAGGTGTTAGGGATAAGTGTGAGGGGTGTTAGGGTTAGGTGTTAGGTTGATGGGTGTTATGGATAAGTGTGAGGGGTGTTAGGGTTGGGTGCTAAGGTGAGGGGAGGATGATGATAAGGGGGGAAGAGACACAGGGGTGTCCTTGCAGCAGAGATCAAAAGAGTCCTTCAGGACTGTATTGCACACTGTGTACAGTAGCCTAGCTATGGTTTTCCCTATTGATGCAGTATCACCTACACTCAGCCTCCTCTCAGTAAGACTGCAAGTTAGTTATGATTCCAAAATGGCTGATGTCCATGAGTTAGAAGGCTCTGGAAGGGAGTGTATGCTGCTGATTGGCTGGAATGTGTCTGCTGACTGTGACATGCAGGGTCAAAGTTTGCTCAATGATAAAGTATAGGGGGCGGGTCGAATCTCGCATATGTTCGCAGTTCGCCGCGAACGCGAACATGCTATGTTCACCGGGAACAGTCCGCCGGCTAACTATTCGGGACATCTCTATCTATCAGCCCTTTTAAATTCCCCCAACGTGTAAACCCGTAGCCCATAACGGAGCCCGTTAGACTTACAGCTATTAAATTGCCCTCGTAAATGATCTGCGGGTTAAATGCGGAAAAACCCAGAAAAGCCTTTGAACTGTCAAGCCCATATATGTTATGGTCACAAGTCACTATTAATTTGCTACAAATCCACTGGCGTTCTAACCCATAACTTGCAAATGTAGGCAAAAAGCCTACGGGTTCTATAGAGAACACGCAAGGGGGTTAAAGTCCTATACGTAGCACTATAAATGCATATATCAATACACTACTGTATTTATAATGAAAGGAAAAGTTATGTTAGGTGTTAAAATTAATAGCACAACATTCTCAAGCTCGCAAATCTACAATATACATTTTTTTTTTATGTTTAATTTCTGTGTTATATCGATCCTGGCAATCAATGTGTTAATACATATAATGAACTTGCATGGACTAGAATATCATATTTACTGATTGATTTATTAATATTGCATTATTTCTGGAATGCGGGTCCAATCGTAACTCGTAATTGAAACCCATAGTACTTTGAAATCTAACCTCTATTTTTCAGTGACGTAATGATCTCATTTGCCATTGGCTCCATCTAAATTCTTAACTATGGATTTGACTAATTGATCATGTTCACGGCCGCACATGCAACATGCGCAAGAATGGTTTACGGGATTGCGTCTCCATCCCGTTGGCCGTGGCATGGTTGAATGTAATAGCTCTATAACTCCTGCAAATTTCAAGCCTGTAGGCTTTGCGGGTGTACCGGTGCTGCTACAGGCTTTGAATTTAATATGACCCTATGTTTTACTGATGTCATGATGACATTCTCATTTACTACTGGCTGTTTTAAGGAGTATTGGGAATGTTTAAGAAGTAAATTACAGGCTTGCTTATATATTGTTAGATCATATGATCATGCTCCATGAAATCCTACTTACTAGTGTATGGTTTCCTTGTGGAGTCAGTGAGAGGGTAATTGAATGAGGTTAAATGTTTAGAAAAAATGTAATTGGCAGCCACAATTTTGGGTTACAGCCAATTATGGGCTTGCAATTGAATGGGGTCCCAGGTTATTAATATGTGCAAGATTGTTTATGCATATATGAAATAAATGTATGCAAAATGTATTATTAAATATATAAATATACATATAAAAATGACTTTGTTTCTTGGCACATATATCACACACACATTGTTAAATTACTTGTTCACACATAAACAACTGTTCATAAAATATTTCATTTATTATTGACTTATTAGTTAACATTTCAATCTATTTACCTCATGGTAGTGGCTGGAATAACAGGTATGTTATTGGATCAAGCATATTTTATTCTATGCATTATATTATTTCCTTTTTAAGAGCTTTATTAGTTTGTTAATGTTATATTTTTCTACAAAATATATACATTTTAAGAGAAGTAGTGTAATAGACTTTAGTACAGGTACATATGTATAGAACCCCTAGAAGTCTCATCTGTCTGATGGAAAAGGAAATAGTGGAGTGGAGAAGTGAGAATGGGGATTTTCAAAAAAATAGAGGCACAAACAAAACATAAAAAAACTCAGACTTGTTAATTCAACAAAAATATAAATCCTAATTTCTCTTAAGGCAAAGGCAAGACGCAATGTTTTTTACCAGTTCTAAAAAGTTGGAATCCTATTTGGCCACTCTGGAGACTCATGGATAAGAGGAGCAGGACCATGCTGTGCTTTTTGTGGAAGACAGTCAGTGAGTTGATTATGCTGCTTAAATGTATGGCAGAGATAGTAAAATTATCTGATACCTCCTCCATGTCAATATGCACTGAGGAACAGGGTGGTGCAGACACATGAAATTGTCTGTGAGCTCCCATGCTATGTTTGGTTTGCTATAGTGCAGCACATTGCAAGCCAAATACTTCACACTCTCCTCCTCCCTCTCCCCCACAAAATAACTTTCTCTCCTCACCCTTTGTTGTTCTTGTACCAGAGCTCTACATCCTCCATTGAATTTTTTTCATCAAAAACAACATTTCCATATTTAATTTTGCTATTCATACAGCCCTATTAAATTAAAAGATTGTAGGGGATTTGGCAAGCCTGCAAGGCTATTAAATTAGAACATGCCTGAGTTACGGGCTTGAGACGCAAACCCGTAAACCATTTTTCGAACCGTTGGATGCGTTGGAGCCAATGGCAACCAAGATCTTCCTAATTGCGTCACTGAAAAATGGAGGTTAGAAGTCTTACAGGCTTCAATTACGAGTTGCGATCGGACCCACATTCCAGAAATAATGGAATATTGATAAAGCCGTAAATATGATATTCAAGTCTATGCGAGTTCTATTATATGTATTAACCGGGATCAATATAACAGGCAAATTATATATTAAATTATTTTATATTGCCGATTTGCGAGCTTCAGAATGTTGTGCTATTTATTTTAATACCTAACATCACTTTTGCTTTTAATATAAGTACAGTAGTGTGTGTATATGTGCATTTGTATTTGGACTTTACCCCTCTCTGGTAACCGTTAGCTTCTTGGCTCCATTTGCGGGATGCAGGCTTGAAGGCCAGTGAATTCTTTGCAATTTAATAGTATTGGATTGGAAAGTAAAAGTTACGGGCTTGACAGATCAAAGGATTTGCGGGTGCGCAGGTCAAATTTCCACATTTCGTAGCCTTTTCTCGCCCTTACCCTGCAAGTTGTGGATGGGTTGATTTACGGATCTAATTTAATAGCAGTAAGACTTGCGGGCTACGCTGCGGGCTACAGTTTTCAAAGTTGAGCTAATTTAATAGGGCTGTTGGTAGCCAGTCCTACTTACTTTGCATGAATACATTTTGATTTTGCTAAAAAGAGCATATACAATGCTGAAATATGCATGGAGCTATCTGTTTCTTTATGGATGTTAGAGGATCTGAAAGTTATTTTATTTTTTCTTTCAGCTTCACATAATATAATAATACTTTCATAAAACACAATGTGTAGTTTTTATAGTACAAATAAAGATAATAAATTAGTTCATTAAAAATGTTCTCACTATAATAAAACCGCAAAAAAAAAAAACCCCACTGGAAATGTATGGGCAAAACTGTCTTAACCTAAAGTTAAGGTTACAGCAAAATATAGAGTAAGTCAAAGCTGGAAAAATACAAGAAATTATAATTTTAACCTTAACACTTCTCCCTCTCGTTGCAAAGGCATTCATGTTATCATATAAGACATTAGGTAACATCACATAACACATTTTATATAAATATTGACATCAGCTATTACATCATATTTAATATGAAAAATTACATATTCATGGATATTATTGTTACACTAGACCCCCTATGATGTCAGTTAATCCTAATACTATTGTTAAACATTTTGTTTTTAATGTATTAAAAAATAATGAAAACATCAATATTTAAAACTATTGGTAATATGATAAATAAATTATAAATTATTATCAAATTATTAAATTATAAAATTATTTAGGAGCAAGATGTACATGTTTTAGGAGCCCAGGCTCTCAGGAAATTCCCACCCTATATATATACATATATATATATATATATATATACCGTATTTATATATATACCGTATTTATATATATATATATATATATATATATATATATATATATATATATATATATAACTTAAATACATATCTGATATTTATACGTTTTTATTTAAGTTAAACTACATGTATATATTTAGTATCCTATCAATTAGTATAAATACGATAATCCAGAACTAAGACAGACAGGGATTTTTTTCAATACACAGACTAACAGTGGCTCCATTGCTTTTTGGAACTGATAATTGCTTTACCGATATTCGAATATGAGTATTCCCAATTGCTTACATGTCTTGGGTTTACTCAACACTGTTTTGGGAACTACTAATTCAAATAATTTCTTCTTTGGATATCAATACAGATATTTGTAATTGCAAACTTAAAGCAAATCAATCCTTTGATAAGTTAGCTGCTTTCTTTCCAATTAAAAAGCCTTTTATTAACCTCCTCAGGGAAATAAGCTTTCTAAGTAGAACATTCAGTCATTTCAGTGCTTTATGATTGTAAAACACATATGACCTTTTGGAAAATGATTGCATACAGCTATGAGTTTCCTTACTGCATCAAAAGACCATGGAAGATTCATTGATAGTAAATTACGTTAATGAACTTAATTTGATAATGGCCAAAATGTATTTAGAACATTTTAAAACAAAACCATTTGCTTTCTTTCCTAACAGGATCAATCACATGATTTGCTTCTTACATACAATCAAGATCTCTATTCAATTATATTAAAAGGCAGCCATATTGCTGTGACACTTAACAATAGGATAAAATGAAAAAATATATATAATTAAAATAATTCCCCACCTCAGACACCAGCAGTGCAGTTCCAAAATATAAGCTCAAAGACATAAGTATTACATACTGAAAGAGGGACCCTAAATAGAGGATAAGCCTCTTTACCGTGGCTCCTGTAAGAACTCCCGTAAAGGCTGATTCATAGATACCATATATTTGCTGAGCTATTCCATCCTGCTAAAAAGAATTACATGGATGATCAGTTGATGGGGATTTATAGTGTATCAGCCAACATGAGGCAATACAAAGTATAGACTGGGACAGAGAACTGATAGGTAAAAATACTGAAAATAAATGGATAACATTTAAATCCTTACTAAATATACATACTTATCACCACATACCAAGTGGGAATTAAAGTAAAAGGAGTAAATCACATCCAATGTGGCTTAAAAAATATTTAAAAATCAAGATACGGAGTAAAAAACAGGCATTTAAATTATACAAACAAGAGGGGACAGAGACTGCTTTAAGGGAGTACAAGGAAATCAACAAGGCTTGCAAAAGGGCTATTAGACTGTCTAAAATAGAAAATGAAAAATTAATTGCAAAAGAGAGTAAGAATAACCCTAAAATATTTTTTAAGTATATCAATGGGAAGAAGGCGATAAAGGAGGCTATAGGAACATTACAATGGGACACAGGCCGTCTAAAAATTAGAGACCAGGAAAAAGCAAATGAGCTAAATAGGTTATTTTCTTCTGTATACACAAGGGAGGTACCAGTGGTTGGGTCACTGCAACATAATGGGGCTACACTACCTTTGCCGAATAATTGGTTAACGCAGAAAGTAATCCAAAAGAGGCTGGAAAAAATAAATGTTAATAAAGCCCCGGGTCCTGGTGGAATACATCCACAGGTACTGAGGGAACTGGGTTCTGTAATAACCAAACCATTATATTAAATTTTTTAAGATTCAATCAACACAGGGTCTCTACTAGACCCTTTGATACCTATATTTAAAAAGGGAGCAAGAGCAAATCCAGAGAATTATAGACCAGTGTGCCTCACTTCTGTAGTGGGGAAGCTTTTAGAATGGTTAATAAGGGACAATATACAAGAATATGTCGATTTAAACAGGATTATAAGTAGGTGTCAACATGGATTTATGAGGGATAGGTCATGTCAAAGAAATCTAATTAGTTTCTATGAGGAGGTTAGTAGGAACCTGGATCAAGGCAACTCAATGGATGTAGTCTTTTGGATTCTGCAAAGGCAGTGCCACATGGGAGACTATTGTGCAAACTAAGACATACAGGAATTGCAGTAAATATGTGCTCATGGATTGAGAGCTGGCTAAAAGACAGGAAGCAAAGGGTTTTTGTAAATGGAACATACTCCGATTAGACTAATGTGGTAAGTGGGGTTCCTCAGGGTTCAGTATGAGGGCCTGTCCTTTTTAACATATTTATTAATGACTTAGAGGCGGGACTGGAAAGTAGTGTCTCAATTTTCGCTGATGACACAAATTTGTGCAAGGTAATTAAATCAGATAATGATGTGCTTTCCCTCCAAAGGGATTTACATAAAATTGAGGAATGGGCATCTAAATGGCAAATGAGATTTAATATGAATAAATGTAAAGTTATGCATCTGGGAAGGAAAAACATCCATGCAATTTATAATCTTAATGGAGCAAATGTAGGGCTATCAGATATTAAAAGGGATTTGGGAGTGCTTGTGGACAACCACCTAGGTAACAGTGCTCAAAGCCAAGCAGCAGCTGCAAAGGCAAATAAAATATTAGAATTTATTAAGAAGGGTATACTGTAGAAGCAAGGGAAGCAAAGATAATTCTGCCACTATACAAATCTCTAGTACTTTCTCATTTGGAATATGGAATACAAAGGACCTTTTAGAGCTGGAAAAGGTACAGCGGAGGGCAACAAAACTAATAAGGGGAATGGAGGGGCTAAGTTATGAAGAAAGACTAATCAAATTAAACTTATTTTTTCTAGAAAAAAGGCGTCTAAGAGGAGATATGATTACCTTATATAAATACATTCAGGGTCAGTATAAAGATTTGTCAAGGGAGATTTTTGTGCCAAGAGTTTTTCAACTGACAAGAGGACATCCCTTGAGGTTAGAAGTAAAAAGATTCCACCTTAAAGAAATAATTAATTAATTAATAACTCATCTGCTTATTGCGGATGAGAGGAGATCTTAAAAGGTTAAACTTGATGAACTGAAAATCTTTTTTCAACCTTAATTACTATGTAACTAGTATGTAACTATGTAACCTGTACATTGATGGAATGATAGTGTTTGTGATTTCTGTACAGTGCTTCCTGATCTCTAGGAGGTATCAATGCTACATGTGTACAATCTATGGCACTGAACACATTGGGGATACCTCCTATTCGAAAGAAATCGGCTTTGACCTTCAAGATCTCTTCCACAGTGTGGGGGAAACTGATGTATCTGGCAGCTTTTAGAACAATATCATGGAGGAATTTACTCAGGCACCTTGAAAGGCTTGCCTGAGACATTCCTCCTACTAATCTAGCAGTAGTCTGACACTAATAGATGATAGGGAGTGTATGATGTGTCATACCTGGGATGGCTCTATTCCATAGAGCTCCTCCAGGCTTGAACGGGTTAGCCTAAAACACTCATACACTTCCACACCAGTTAACCCCTCTAATGTGACTCTCTCCCTTTAAACCCTTGGTGTGAGATGCCTCCTGGCATGCTCCTGGGCCTGCTCCTCCCCCGTGGGTCTGTCTGGGCAGGAGTCCCCACTTGATTTGCCACCACACCCTCCACGGGTCCCTCGTCTGGACCCCCAACAGTTGATCACCCACATCAATGTCCTCCTCCCTGTCTGCAGGTGCCCTTACATCCTCTGTCTCTGTGCCACTGGAGCTCTGCCCCCTACCTGACCCCCCACCATGACCCTAGGCATATCCTGTGATGAGCCACTTGCCTGGTTTGGTTCCAGACCACCATGGATCACATTAGCATGCTCACCAACATTCAATCCCAGCCACCTCTCTCTGTCATGCCTCAGCCACACCTCTGCTACATACTTTGCATCCAGGTGTCCACTCTGCAACATTCAAAACAACCTTTCATGCCTGCACATTAGTGATGTCGCGAACATAACATTTTTGGTTCGCAAACCGCGAACGCGAACCACCGCAAATGTTCCCGAACCAGCGAACCCGGCAAACAGCCATAGACTTCAATGGGCAGGCGGATTTTAAAACCCACAGGGACTCTTTCTGGCCACAATAGTTGGTAGTTGGACTGTACACTCCGTGAAGTGTCAGTTTGATGACATCATGGCTGCGGTGAGGAGGAAGCTGGCCTCAGAGGATCAGGGACGGAGGGTCACTTACCGGGAGTATGAGACGTTCGTAAGGGAAATTCTGAGACCCTCGCTCGCAGCTGGAGCTTCAGCCCCAGAGGCCCAGCAGGACCCAGCCTCCATATCAGGTGAATATGACATACACCAACGTGCAACCACATGTGCATTACACACACTACACATGTACTTGATGATCAACAAGGACAGTCACATGTCAGCTCCATGGAATTAACAAGGGATAGATGGACACGTCATTAAATTCAAGAAGCTGACAAATCACTGTCATTCCTGGGCACTACCACAGTAATCAAGGAATAGAGAGCTGTGTCCAAACTCGGTCCTGGAGGGCCAAACATCCATGCCTGGATTTGATGATAACCCTGCTGTGCACAAGTGAGTCAATCGCTTCTTCAGTCATCCTGATTGACTCACCAGTGCACAGAAAGGATATTCCAATCCAGTTTGGACAGCCCTGTAATGGAGAGTCCATGCAGTCTATGAATTACAGACAGCAGCCGGAATACAGATAGCGTGAGGAGCCGAGAACCATCAAGACCAGAAACCTAAGAATAGATAACAGCTAGTATAAGATAGCTAATCAGAGTGCAAAGAGGAGAATCATCCATATTGAAGGCTAGATGTCAGATAGTTAGAAATTAACACATAACAATTCAACATACAAATGACATGTACCTTTTTTCTCTATCTCTCAGCATCCAGGAGGAGGTCTGGGTCCTATGACCTGCCAGAAGCGGGGAATTGGTCCTGACCATGAGGAGATGGCACAGGGGGAGGAGGAGCATCAGAGGGCCCTGATTCTGAGGATGGGCAGGTCATTGAGTTGGGGGATTCTCCTGCTACATCGTCTAAAACCTTTAACCCGACCTTTCCAGTCCTCGAGAGATTTTGCATATCTCTGGGGTCCTCCCACACTGTGGAGACTCCACCACCTTCCCCACACAGCAGTGTGCCAGCCTGGCCGCCACCGCCACCAGGGCCAACACCACTGTCAGCCCTGGCTCCAGCCAGGTCCCAAACCCTTTGCCACTCCACCTCCTCACCAGGTCCACCCAGCAGGAGTGACATCACCACCGAGCCAGGCTGTGCAGGCGGAGATGCTGGCCGTTATGCAGTGGATGGAGACCCTTATACAGAAGCAGCTGGCCAGCTCACAGAGGGAGGAGTCCAGCTGGCTGAGGATGGAGGACAGCCTGCTCCGGAGGGAGGCCAGCATCTCTGCCCACAATTCGCAGGTGATGCACAGCCTGGCCAGGCTGTCTAGGGAGGTCAGGAGGCACCACCTCATATCAGAACATCTTTAGGTCCGGCTCCTCAGGCAGGAGATGGTCCCAAGCCCACCATCCACGGGGATCTCTGAATCCCTGCTTCAGGAGCAGCCTGGCCCCTCCTCACCTCTCATGCCTCCTCAACCGCCACCTGTTGTCCAGCTGCCTCAACCCGCCCCCCCCCCCCCTCACCAACACCACCAGTGGGGAGACGGAGGAGGCGCACTGAGGAAAATATTTCTTTTACAGATGTTTTTAGTTAGTGAACTTCTATCCAAAAGCAAGGTCTTCGCTAACTAGAATCTTCTGTAACTAAATATATGCTTTGTGCTTATATAGAGCCCTATTCAATTGGCCAAATCGCAATTGAATGATGCCCATAGGGTCTGCAGACATGTTTTTGCCTTTTCAACCGCACTCCTCAGTGACCATCAATTGGTGACAGGTTAAATAAAACCCAACGTGTCCAAACAAAAGAGGATCATGGACCATGTAATGGGAGGTAGCCATTTGCATACCAAGGGCCTCATTCAATTGCGATTTGGCTAAATTAATAGGGCTCTTTATAAGCACAGAGAATTTATTTTTTACAGAGGTTTTTAGTTAGTGCACTCCTATCCAAAAGAAAGGTCTTTACTAACTAAAAACCTCTGTACAAAACATGTGCTCTGTGCTTATATTCAAATGCCCAAATTGCAATTGAATGAGGCCCAAAATATCACCATCACATAGGCCAAGATCCAAAACTCTGTAGCCAGGCTATATTCAGTTAAAATTGTGACCAATAAATTGTCACTGAGGAGTGCTGTTGAGAAGAGATGTTTCAGGCACTATGATATTTTCAGGCCTTATTTTGTAGGTTTTGTCTTTTTTTTCTTCTCTTGCTTTTTGTTTTTTTTTAGGTTCAGTTCAGGTCCATGAAGGCATCTCCTGCATCTGCAAGCATTGTGGGGGAAATGCATGAGGTGTAAGGTTTTACCAGTGGCTCTCAAGTAGACATTCCTTCAATGACAGCTTAACATGTAGCTCCCACAATCTTAAAGCTATCATATAGCCAGATATCTCAGACATGATTGTTATTAGCTTCAATGTAGACTAATACCACTATGGCGGTGGACTTGCAAAGTCTCACAATGGTATGTTAATGACAACAAGCCTTAATGTAAGCACTAGTGAAGCATGTGCTTTTTTTAAGAACAGTATCGGTCTGAGAACAGATCATTGGGTCTGATGTAAGTGACAGTGAATGTGACTGCTGACCTTTGTGTCCTCTCCGTATTAATGGCTATTTGGCCATATTAATGATTATCCAGAAGCCTAGCTAATTGTAATGCTTTCAGATGGGAATCAGGTGAGTTGGTATATTGGTACAGTATTAAGCACTGCACTGTACATGCATTGTGATTTTTTTTATCCTCCTCCGTCTTTTTTTAGTTGACCACTTTTTTTCAGATTTTTGTTTTGTCAACACTGTATGTGTGAAACTGGATTGGATTACACAGTCCAAAGGTTGAATCATCTGTTTCACTGAGCAGATCCAGACAAGTTGTGCTATGCACATAAATAGTTTCTTTAGTTAAATGGAGTGATTTGTGATGATCCTTTTTTTCATCAGATTCCAGTTGTTTGGGGTTCTGGGACATCCACATGCATTACATTCCTGTAGATGTAAACTAATAATTCCCTAGTTAACATGCAATAGATCAATACATATCAAACTGTTTAATAGTCATAATAGCTTTAAATATCATATGATTCCAAATATCAGATCTACTAATAATACAGGTTTAATACCCAGGACAAGTCTGATTAGCGATACTGTGGAGTAGGAACATTCCCCTGAGGGCCTTCAATGAATAGGACAGGTGACACTGGAGTGGCTTGCCAGTTCCTTCTCTAGTTGATGAGTCTGACATCTCTGCTATGACTTACCAACCTACACTGGCCCTACATGGTATTGCTCACAGCTTCATTGAAGTACACAAACCCCTTGACCAACACCACTTAGCATATGTGTGAATGCAGTTAGTTGCCCAATAATGCCCCAATAATAAAGGCGCATTGGCTAAATATACTTTGGTTATCATATGTTGTAATGGTCATGCACATGCCAATATGACGAACCATGCTGCAACATGCAGAATATGATTAAAGCCACACTACCCAATTCAATAGCAGCAGTAAAACATGAGAGTCAGGTCATATGAACCCTTTGCCACTCCCCTTTGCCACTCACATGAGCTCTATTATGAGCCCTGAAATCTCAATCTAATTGCATATACATCTCGCTCATCACACCTACATTTGGGAACACAAGTATTGGGTAAACTACACCGCCACATGGCATATATCAAGTAGCAGGGAAACATTTTAATATATGTTGTTCAGTTCTTCAGTTGTGTCTCACTCTCTGTGACCCTATGAACTGCAGCACATTCAGTTAGGTCTCTACTTGTGCTGTAATACATGGTTTGCATGCCAAAGATACTGGTGTGGTTTGTCAGTTCCTTTTTGAGTGGATTGGACCTTGTCTGACCTCTCTGCTTTGACGTGCCCACCGACAGTGGCCCTACATGGTATAGCTCACAGCTTCATTCAGGTACACAAGCCCCTACACCACCACCTTTTAGCAATGCTGAAGGGGACCAGGAGAACATACACCACACTAATCTACTCTGACCCATCAGGAAGGGCTGCAAGAACACAGGGAGACTGTCCAGAGGCTCGGGAATCGACAGCCAACTCACCGCCATCAGTGATGATCTCCGCTATGCCCATCCTGAAATGTTCCACGCCAGATGTCTAGCCATTCCCATTTGGTGACCTCCCATTCTGTTCTGCTATTTATCAATTTAAATGTGTGAGGGTTGTTAAGTGGTGGTGGTGAAGGGGCTTGTGTATCTGAATGAAGCTGTTAGCTACTGTAGGTGGACCGGTCATAGCAGAGAGGTCAGACAAATCCCAATCCACTAGAGGAGGAACTGACAACCCACTCCAATCTCTTTGGCATGCAAACTCTGGAGAACAGCACAGGCAGAGACCTAGCTGAATGTCCTGCAGTCCATAGGGTCACAGAAATTCGGACACAACTGAAGAACTGTACCACATATATTGAAATATTTCCCTGGTACTTGATATATGCCACATGGCAGTCTAATTTGGCCACTATTTGTGTTCCCAAATGTGGATGTGATGAGCGACAAAGTAAATTCTATCGTACCACAACTTTAGAACGTGCATCGAATGACTGCCGTCATCTGCGTGCCGACACATGCACACAACGACAACAGCGCACCCTACAGGAGGCTAGGGGGTCTAAGGGTTAGGGTTAGGCTACGGGGTCTAAGGGGTCGAGTTAGGCTGCGAGGTCTAGGGGTTTGGGTTAGGCTGCGGCTACAAGGGTTAGGGTTAGAAGGGTTCATGGTGTTAGGCCATACCACTTGCACCCTTTCATCTGCACGCATTAGTCACATACTTTAGAACTAAGCGCTGTTGTCCCCATGTTGATGCCCCACATTTGACTTGCCCGCCACTGACGGGGTGCTATATTCTATTATATGGCTGTTTTAGGGGCTACAATGGAGCCTCTGTGAGTGGGAAAGGGTTAATTTGGCCTGAATTTCATGTATGGGTGTTGACCATTCCAACATATGAGGAATATTAAAATATTGTCATTTAACAAATATTTATTTGGGGATTATTGGCCAAGTCATTGTAATGTCTCTCCATGCTTTGCCAATGTTTTAAAGTGCACTGGGGTTTGGACTCCCCTTTACAGTATTGATATGTGCTCTGTAAATCCTTTGCGGGTCCCATTTGGAGGACGTAATGTTTGGGCCTCCATTTTAGGGTTACAGGCTTGAGCGCCATGCAGTCTGCAAAAACAGTTACCTTCAACCTCCAAGCCCGTACAGGCTTGAATAATGAGCTATGGGCTTGGAGGACATTTACCCTCCAAACCCATACAGGCTTGAATAACGAGCTACGGGCTTGGAGGTCATTGAAGGCCGTGAGACTTGGGACAGAAATTAAACCTGAAATAAAAGATTTGATTTTGGCGATGTGCAAACTTGAGAATGTTTTGCTATTAATCCTCATGTCCCCCATTGTGTTTCCCATCATTTACAGTGGTTTGCAGTGCTGGATTCAATATATATTTGCATTTACAATGCTTCAAGTTTGCGGCCTTCAACCTTCAAGCCTGTAAAGGTTTTAACAACGATTTACTGGCTTGGAGGACATTGAAGCCTGAGGGACTTTGGACGGGAAAAAAAAAATGAAATTAAAGATTTGATGTTGGTGATGTGCAAGCTTGAGAATGTTTTGCTATTAATCCTCATGTCCCCATTGTGTTCCCCATCATTTACAGTGCTTTACAGTGCTGTCTTGAATTTATATTTGCATTTTTAGTTTTGTAACTTTGCGGCCTTGAAACACGATGTACGGGCGCGCGGCAAATGCATACGGCCGATTGCATGATTTGTGATCGGCCGTAAAAGGGGCCTCCTTGCGGCGCCATCCATTTGAATAGCAGCATAGACGTAGCGCTACTTGGGGCCGTAAACCGGCCGCAAGGAATCGCTGAGTTACGGACATTTTAAGGCCCCTATTTGAATGAGGCCCCCAGTATGGGAAATGGACAACAAAGTAGAGGAGTGTGCTTCCATTAATTATTCTTTGGGACATAAGTTTCCAAACACTGAGTTCATTAATGTAGCTGATATTAAGGATCAGAGTTAGTTGGTGTTTGTGGTTCTTAAAGGGCCACTAAAGTCTACCATCAGGTAGAGACTTGAAAATTGTCGTAAGCCGGTTACATTTTTAGAATGGTTAAATGATTGACTTAGATATTGACATGTTTAGCTATTGTTTCTATAGCCCTTTAAGCCCTCCCAAGTTGAAGCCTGTGACTGTGATACAATTATGTATTCTAACATATAACCTCTTATATATATGCTATTTTGATTACATTGAACCATCATAAAGTTAAATAATAATAATTTTGATAAGGGTCTGATGTAAAAGACCAAAACATTCATTCAAAACCACAGTAGTAGCACAAGAGTAACAATGCAGTTTTCAATGTGTATATATATATATATATATATATATATATATATATATATATTTATATATTTATATTTATATTTTTATATATATATATATATATATATATATATATATATATATATATATATATATAAATATATATATAAATATATATATATATATACAGTCTTAAAATTTCAGCATCTGGACCAGGAATGTAACAGGTTATTGCGCCATGTGCAGGAACACTCACCCCCCATGTATGCAGAGATTAGTGATTTCAATTTAAATCCCTTAATGTTTAGATAACATTTTATTTATTATTAACACATGAAGTGTTCTTTAAATGAATAGTGCCACATGTACTTTGGGAATATGGTAACAAGAAACTTTTTCTTCTACTTTTACTGTGTATTACCTAACCATGACTCATTATGTGTTTAAAATTTGGGATTGTGGTATTTGGCATGGATTCATCTGTTCCTTTGATAAGTAGTTAAACAGGATGTCCTTGCAAATTAAATGGAAAACACCACTGGAAGTTTTCTTCACTCAGGAAGAAGTATTACGATTGGCACATGGCTCATATAGAAAGACAGGAATTTGCTTTAACCATCTTTTAAAAAAAATCTAGTACAGACATCACTATTTAAAAAAGGTGCTTTGTGCAAGTCTATCTGTACATACATTATAAAATGAGCTTTCGCAACTTTGGAGGAAAATAAGCCTGCAGTATTTATAATAGACATCCACAACCTTATTAAATTGCGATTTGGCCAATTGAATAGGGCTCTATTTAAGCACACAGCATATTTTTTTACAGAAGTTTTTAGTTAGTAATCTTCTATCCAAAAGCAAGTTTTTCACTAACTAAAAACTTCTGTAAAATAAATATGCTCTGTACTTATATAGAGCCCTATTCAATTGGCTGAATCGCAATTTAATAAGACTGACAGTACCTTGAGGCCTACAAATTAGGCCAAATTAGACTGCAGCACTGGGGTGAGGTGTAATTTCCAGAAAATATTTTGCACATAAAATAAAAAGTATTAATATGTATAATAATTATGTTGTAATGAGGATTTGTCGTGAGTTTCAGGGTCCAGTTGTAATAAATTTGGCTTTTTTCTTTTTGGAAGCAAGCATTCTAAATGTATTTTTTGCTGTTAATTTATAACGACAGAGAAGTGTATTTATAATCTATATATGAATATTGTAAGCTACTCTAGGAATATATGCTAATTACCATGAAGCAATAAACAAACCAGAAACATCCAGCATAGTACTGGTAAACAAAGCAAATTTCTAAAATGTACCTAAATTGCCAATAATATCTTGGTAGGCTAGTTATTTCCCAATATCTTCTTCAAATGAGAAAACAAAAGCCAGGTCCAAAGTTTTAATTCAGGAATATTTGCTCTGAGAATATTCTCTCAGGCCAGCTCTAAGGTCACAGGTGTTATTAATATTTTTCATAGCTATGTTTGTTTGGGTACGCCTTGTGTAACCTTGAATATACTTAAGCACTTCAAATGCTGGTGTACAATTCCCGAGATTGATATAAGACGGAAATTAAGCGTAAAAAAAAATGTATTGCAGATTTGCAAGCTTGAGACTGTTGTGCAATTAATTCTAATGTCTATCATCACTTTCCCCCCGTATTTGAAGGTCCAGTACTGTGTTTATATTGGCTTTTATAGTGTTAAGAACAGATGTTTAATCCCCTTGCAAGTCCTCTCTAGTACTTATAGATTTTTTTGCTATATTTGCCATTTACGGGTTTGAAGGCAATTGCGGGGGCTTGGGGAATTGTTGCAATTAAATAGCGTTTTGCGATTTTAGCAATTGTAACATTTGCGGGCAAGAAAGATCAAAGGCTTAGATGGGTCGGAGTTACGATTTTGACAACCGCAGGAATTTTCAGCCTGTAACACGTAAATTGAATGCAGGTAGCTAGAAGAGGCCAATTAAATATCAGTAACATTTGCAGGCTATATTGCAAGCTTCAATAATTGCGATTTTGATAATGTTTTATGTTTTTGGTTGGCTTCAGTGCTCTCATCTGTACCTTTTTGACTACACTACTGATTGACCTTCTGAACTTTCTTTTTTGCCTGTATATTTTTTTCAGCAATGGACTCAATGCTAGGGAAAAGCCTTACTTGATATTTCTGCTGAATGTCCTATATGTTGGTATCACATCAAGGCTTGATATACAGTATTTTGATTTTGATTAACATTGTTTCAGAAATATCTTCAAAATGCTATTGCATCCAAGATTGTTTTTAAATATTGGCCATCCTGTTAAAATGTTGAAAAGTTTAGGAATATACCGTGTTTGAAGAGAAATGTTACCCTTGTACATTTTGTTATGTATTTGAGATGCACTCCTAATATTTTATTGGTGTTTTTCAAAGTAGTGATACTCTCACAAAAAACCCTTCAACACTATGAGGCATGTTTATCCAAACTGACTTATGGTATCTCATGCCAAGTATAATCCACAGTAACATCATGACTCCAGTGATAACTATAAATTTATGCACACACACAGATGCACAACGTTTCTGGGTGCAAGTTTTTTTCCTCAGACACTTGCTCCATTTAATGTTGTTCACCTTCTTGCATAAATTAAATACAGGTTTATAGACCTCACTGAAGAGATATTGTTTCTGTGGAGTTATTTAATTACTTTTGTTGATTATTTGCAATATATGTGGCCGAGCATATCTCCTTATGTATCACATGACTTATGGCATCATACTGTAGTGGAGTATAATTGCAGTGTAGATGGAAATAGTTGAACTGAATGATGCATGTAAAGATTCAGGAGACAAACATATATGTTAATGTGAAGGCTATTTGTGTGAGGAATTAAAGGGAAAAAAAAAAGGTTACAATACAAAACATATTTTTGTAGCACAGACCATGATAAACAAAGTTTTCATTTAAAGCACCACTTAATTCAGCACAATTTGGACCACATCACTATAAAGATCTTCCAAAAGCATGTTGAAATACTTTTTTCACTGAGAAATCATACATAATTAAATCTGTGTTTATATGTGACAAAGACTACCCACATACTGCTCCATGTCTGCTTCCTTGCTGCAACCAATCAGGATGCAGAAGTATGTCCCCTATTCAAGTCAATGGTAAGGTTTTTTGTCAATGGTCAGATTGCTTAAAATTTCAGTTTGAAGGCAACAAGATCTATTTATTTCTTACCAGCTGAAAATTCTGGTTTCTGCTCTTTTGCCTCTCTACAATTTGATCAATGCAGCCCAATGTGGGGGCGGAGGTGGGGGGCGGTAGTGATCTGTGCTCCGGTGCTCTGTGCAGTGATACCAACAAACAAAAATCTAACCCTTACCACATCTATCTGTGCAGGCATGGAATGCTGTAATCAGCTATAACAGGAAAGCTGTGGATTAACTGGTCAGTGCAGTTTAAACTGAGTCCAAGGGAAATCTTTGCTATCAATCATAGCATTCCCCCGTGCAGCCTTACACATTGCACGCTGCACTTGGAACTCTCCTAATTAATCATACACTGTATGTAAACAGAGATTAAAAGTTTTAAAATTTGTAGCTGTTATTATGGTAATTAAAAATATATATTTTTTTAACATACAACCTTGTCCACTTTCACACCATAAAGAGATCTTACAGTGAGTTCAGTGGCCCTTTAATGATTCATAAATAATATAAAAGATGTGGAGAGAGAGGTACTTACTTCCATGCAAGTTAATACAAAAACTTTGAAGAGAATGTATTTAGAAGATATTGATATTACAAAGATTAGGATCCACTTTTCTCCAGACATTATTGTATTACACATCCACATTGAAGACATTATCAGCCTTATTAAATTGTAATTCGGCTAATTGAAAAGGGCTCTATTTAAGCACATTGCATATTTTTTTTACAGAAGTTATTAGCTAGTGAACTTCTATCCAAAAGCAAGGTCATTACTAACTAAAAACGTTGGTAAAAAAAATATGCTATGTGCTTATATAGACCCCTTTTCAATTGCTTGAATCACAATTTAATAAGGCTGTAAATTAGAGGGGAAGTGGCATATTGTGAAAGTGTGGAAAATGAAAATCACTCCAGTATGGAGTAAAATTGAGAGAACGATACACAGGGATAGATTACTTGAAAGAGATATGAAAACTTTATTGAATTGTAAAGAGAACTATGATAATAAATGCTCTCTTTGGGATAACTATTTTTCTTTGTCTTAATATTTCTAATATTCTGATATAATGGTGATGCAAAAGCATTGTCTTTTATGTCAATTGATCATGTAGAAAAAAATCATGTAGAAAAAAACATCAGAAGAGGTAATTTAGACAAAGAACTTCTGAAAAAAGAGGCAAAGTGGATTTATCTACTGAGCACTAAGAAACCCTCAGGCCTTAATGAAGGCTTTACATTTACGCCATTTATTTAAATATATTAAACATGATAATTTCTGAAAAGATGTTCTTATATGTATTTATCAATGGAGGTATATGGAGTTAAATGACTGCCCTCTATAATAAGAAATGTATAACTCTATAAAAATGGTCAGGAATTCATAATAATTACAATGAAAGAATAATGCATTTGTCCCTATATTATGATAAACATTCATCCAGAATCAAAATTGAATGAAATGAGATTAAAAATATATACCATGATAAATAATGGTATTTCTGTCCATTACTTATTAGTCAATATTGGTAAAATAGATGAAAAATAGATGATAAGCAGTAATATATTAAAGTTAAGTATTTGATAAACACATACATATATATTATTTATTTATTGGTAATATTAGAGGGTATGATATAGAAATATGCTCCAGTATCAATATTAAGAAGTACACATCAAGGCTATCCCAAGGAAAAAATAAATACTGTATGCTATAATATAGGTAGATGGGATATGCGTTTTTTGAAGTAAATATTATAATTTATCAAAAAAATCTATAGTATTTAAATGGGAGATCACTACTAGATCTAATCCATCCAAGTTTTATAATTTATCTGTAAGTATCATCAAGTAATATTCAAATAATTCGTAGATATAAATTAAGATCTGTTAAACCATGTCTATAGATAAAATAGATTGAGTATAATATGCTTAATAATACACTCCATGATAAGATGCTAAATTATAAATATATAAATGTTGTTCTTTTTCTTCAAAAATGTAGTTTGTAAATTTAATAATAGATTAATTAAAAGAGACTTATTATTAAAAGTTTTTTTCGTTTAAAATATTCACCGTTTCAATGACAATAGGAAGGTATAAAGGGAAGCCTTAACAACATGGTGGTGACCCTTGACAAAATCCAGAAACGGGCGTCGGGTCAGACGCAGGAACGTACGCTCTGGTTTATGACATCATCACAAGGCGTCTAAACCGCGTGGCACGCTAAAACCAAGCTACAATTCTTAGAATCTAACAGACTATATATTACCATTATGGAGCAAGATTCAGTCGCAAATAACCACTAATGTTAGGCCTTTGAGCCCTTGGGTATTGGAAGGCAGTATTAACTGTGCATTCCAGACTAGATGGGAATTATCCTACTACTGACTAGCAGTCAATGAATTTTATATTATTTTGGTTTTCCTATAGCAACATCACCAAATTACACTTCACTGGATTAGAATCAACTAGTTATTGGTTCTAATGCAACAATTGAGTATTATAAGCACTAGCACTCTTTTATTTTCAAAGCACTTTATTAGAAACACTTATAGTGGTGACTATATCTCCAATCAAATCCAATAATTTAAACACTGGCACTTTATATAGATTCCAGATTGATTATACCCATGCGATTAATGAATTTGATATCCTGCCTCTGAGAATTTTAATATTTTTAAATAATTATATTAAAAGCTAAGTTGTAATTTTCAACTTAGATTAGATTAAGAATAGGTGTGCACAGTAATAGAGGTCCCTTTTGTCTCTTCTGCTGATTATCATTGTCTTTTGGATCTCTAGTCGCACCCTAATAGTTCATATGACTTGTCCTAACCTGAGCCACCTTTTTCTTTGTTTTGATAATATGTTTAAAATACAATAAAGAATTTACTGTATATACTCGAGTAGAAGCCGAGTTTTTCAGCCCTTTTTTAAGGCTGAAAAAGGCCCCCTCGTCTTATAGTAGAGTCACCATGTGTTTCTCCCCCCCCCCCTGTGTCTCTCCACCCCCGTGACTCTTCCCCCCTCTCCCTCCCTTGTGTCTCTTTCACCCCCTCTCCCTCGTGTCTCTTCCCCTCCCCCTCCCTTATTATCCTCCTCATCCTCCCTCCTCAAACCCGCTCCTCAACCCCCCTCCTCATTTAAAATAATCTATAATCACAATCGCAAAGATGGATTTTAACAAGAAATAAAATAAGTTAAGAAATCTAGGCAATGCAATGCAACTGATACATAAGTGAACAGTTTTTCACAATGCAAAACGACCTGTTTTTTATTAATATAAATGTATATGTCACTTTCATTCAAATCACTTAACCAGGGTGCAAATGCAGTACAATAGTAATCGCAGAATCATGTTTGGAAGCACTACATATACCTAATTTTTTTTTCTTTTCTTTACAAAATGTTATTCATTTTCCAACAATATTACCAGCAAATATACAATTACAAACATGATTAAGAAATTTTACAAAAACATACAACGCAAACAAGATCCGATAGAGCATAGGGAGATAGATACCAAAGAGAAAGACAGTACCAAGTTAATTAAGATACAATTTGTATTTTACCTAGATGTACCTTCGAAATACTTTGTCCCTTTCCTCCTTTACATTTCTTTTAAAGTGCTATATTCTAGTCCCATCTCACTGTCCTTAATTCTTTAAGAGAGAAAAAAAAAAAAAGAAACCATGAAAAAAGTTAACAATACATTAACAGACATAACAAAACAAACACCGCACAGCAAATGGTGGAAAATAAAGTAAATGAGCTTTTAACTATAAGTAATTGAATTATTATTCATAATTAAACTATTGTTCCAAGGTTCTGATATTTTTATCCCAAATCGACCATCAATCTATTTGTGTTTAAAATATTTTTAACTTCTGAACATGAGGGAAGATCCCTGTGTTTCCACTTAGAAACTATTAAGGACTTTGCTACCATAAGAATTTGTATCAAAAAGATGTTTAGATCCTGGGGGAATCTCTTGGAAACATGTGAAACAATACACTTTCAGGGCAAGTAGAGACCTGATATTTTGAGGTTATCTTAAAGTCAAATCTCGATTCATACATATGGGGGGCACTGGCTCTAGAAATCTTGGTAATTTGCACTAGTTTTCATTTAAAGCACCACTTAATTCAGCACAATTTGGACCACATCACTATAAAGATCTTCCAAAAGCATGTTGAAATACTTTTTTCACTGAGAAATCATACATAATTAAATCTGTGTTTATATGTGACAAAGACTACCCACATACTGCTCCATGTCTGCTTCCTTGCTGCAACCAATCAGGATGCAGAAGTATGTCCCCTATTCAAGTCAATGGTAAGGTTTTTTGTCAATGGTCAGATTGCTTAAAATTTCAGTTTGAAGGCAACAAGATCTATTTATTTCTTACCAGCTGAAAATTCTGGTTTCTGCTCTTTTGCCTCTCTACAATTTGATCAATGCAGCCCAATGTGGGGGCGGAGGTGGGGGGCGGTAGTGATCTGTGCTCCGGTGCTCTGTGCAGTGATACCAACAAACAAAAATCTAACCCTTACCACATCTATCTGTGCAGGCATGGAATGCTGTAATCAGCTATAACAGGAAAGCTGTGGATTAACTGGTCAGTGCAGTTTAAACTGAGTCCAAGGGAAATCTTTGCTATCAATCATAGCATTCCCCCGTGCAGCCTTACACATTGCACGCTGCACTTGGAACTCTCCTAATTAATCATACACTGTATGTAAACAGAGATTAAAAGTTTTAAAATTTGTAGCTGTTATTATGGTAATTAAAAATATATATTTTTTTAACATACAACCTTGTCCACTTTCACACCATAAAGAGATCTTACAGTGAGTTCAGTGGCCCTTTAATGATTCATAAATAATATAAAAGATGTGGAGAGAGAGGTACTTACTTCCATGCAAGTTAATACAAAAACTTTGAAGAGAATGTATTTAGAAGATATTGATATTACAAAGATTAGGATCCACTTTTCTCCAGACATTATTGTATTACACATCCACATTGAAGACATTATCAGCCTTATTAAATTGTAATTCGGCTAATTGAAAAGGGCTCTATTTAAGCACATTGCATATTTTTTTTACAGAAGTTATTAGCTAGTGAACTTCTATCCAAAAGCAAGGTCATTACTAACTAAAAACGTTGGTAAAAAAAATATGCTATGTGCTTATATAGACCCCTTTTCAATTGCTTGAATCGCAATTTAATAAGGCTGTAAATTAGAGGGGAAGTGGCATATTGTGAAAGTGTGGAAAATGAAAATCACTCCAGTATGGAGTAAAATTGAGAGAACGATACACAGGGATAGATTACTTGAAAGAGATATGAAAACTTTATTGAATTGTAAAGAGAACTATGATAATAAATGCTCTCTTTGGGATAACTATTTTTCTTTGTCTTAATATTTCTAATATTCTGATATAATGGTGATGCAAAAGCATTGTCTTTTATGTCAATTGATCATGTAGAAAAAAATCATGTAGAAAAAAACATCAGAAGAGGTAATTTAGACAAAGAACTTCTGAAAAAAGAGGCAAAGTGGATTTATCTACTGAGCACTAAGAAACCCTCAGGCCTTAATGAAGGCTTTACATTTACGCCATTTATTTAAATATATTAAACATGATAATTTCTGAAAAGATGTTCTTATATGTATTTATCAATGGAGGTATATGGAGTTAAATGACTGCCCTCTATAATAAGAAATGTATAACTCTATAAAAATGGTCAGGAATTCATAATAATTACAATGAAAGAATAATGCATTTGTCCCTATATTATGATAAACATTCATCCAGAATCAAAATTGAATGAAATGAGTTAAAAAATATATACCATGATAAATAATGGTATTTCTGTCCATTACTTATTAGTCAATATTGGTAAAATAGATGAAAAATAGATGATAAGCAGTAATATATTAAAGTTAAGTATTTGATAAACACATACATATATATTATTTATTTATTGGTAATATTAGAGGGTATGATATAGAAATATGCTATGCCCTTATTAATATAACTCCAGTATCAATATTAAGAAGTACACATCAAGGCTATCCCAAGGAAAAAATAAATACTGTATGCTATAATATAGGTAGATGGGATATGCGTTTTTTGAAGTAAATATTATAATTTATCAAAAAAATCTATAGTATTTAAATGGGAGATCACTACTAGATCTAATCCATCCAAGTTTTATAATTTATCTGTAAGTATCATCAAGTAATATTCAAATAATTCGTAGATATAAATTAAGATCTGTTAAACCATGTCTATAGATAAAATAGATTGAGTATAATATGCTTAATAATACACTCCATGATAAGATGCTAAATTATAAATATATAAATGTTGTTCTTTTTCTTCAAAAATGTAGTTTGTAAATTTAATAATAGATTAATTAAAAGAGACTTATTATTAAAAGTTTTTTTCGTTTAAAATATTCACCGTTTCAATGACAATAGGAAGGTATAAAGGGAAGCCTTAACAACATGGTGGTGACCCTTGACAAAATCCAGAAACGGGCGTCGGGTCAGACGCAGGAACGTACGCTCTGGTTTATGACATCATCACAAGGCGTCTAAACCGCGTGGCACGCTAAAACCAAGCTACAATTCTTAGAATCTAACAGACTATATATTACCATTATGGAGCAAGATTCAGTCGCAAATAACCACTAATGTTAGGCCTTTGAGCCCTTGGGTATTGGAAGGCAGTATTAACTGTGCATTCCAGACTAGATGGGAATTATCCTACTACTGACTAGCAGTCAATGAATTTTATATTATTTTGGTTTTCCTATAGCAACATCACCAAATTACACTTCACTGGATTAGAATCAACTAGTTATTGGTTCTAATGCAACAATTGAGTATTATAAGCACTAGCACTCTTTTATTTTCAAAGCACTTTATTAGAAACACTTATAGTGGTGACTATATCTCCAATCAAATCCAATAATTTAAACACTGGCACTTTATATAGATTCCAGATTGATTATACCCATGCGATTAATGAATTTGATATCCTGCCTCTGAGAATTTTAATATTTTTAAATAATTATATTAAAAGCTAAGTTGTAATTTTCAACTTAGATTAGATTAAGAATAGGTGTGCACAGTAATAGAGGTCCCTTTTGTCTCTTCTGCTGATTATCATTGTCTCTCGGATCTCTAGTCGCACCCTAATAGTTCATATGACTTGTCCTAACCTGAGCCACCTTTTTCTTTGTTTTGATAATATGTTTAAAATACAATAAAGAATTTACTGTATATACTCGAGTAGAAGCCGAGTTTTTCAGCCCTTTTTTAAGGCTGAAAAAGGCCCCCTCGTCTTATAGTAGAGTCACCATGTGTTTCTCCCCCCCCCCCCTGTGTCTCTCCACCCCCGTGACTCTTCCCCCCCTCTCCCTCCCTTGTGTCTCTTTCACCCCCTCTCCCTCGTGTCTCTTCCCCTCCCCCTCCCTTATTATCCTCCTCATCCTCCCTCCTCAAACCCCCTCCTCAACCCCCCTCCTCATTTAAAATAATCTATAATCACAATCGCAAAGATGGATTTTAACAAGAAATAAAATAAGTTAAGAAATCTAGGCAATGCAATGCAACTGATACATAAGTGAACAGTTTTTCACAATGCAAAACGACCTGTTTTTTATTAATATAAATGTATATGTCACTTTCATTCAAATCACTTAACCAGGGTGCAAATGCAGTACAATAGTAATCGCAGAATCATGTTTGGAAGCACTACATATACCTAATTTTTTTTTCTTTTCTTTACAAAATGTTATTCATTTTCCAACAATATTACCAGCAAATATACAATTACAAACATGATTAAGAAATTTTACAAAAACATACAACGCAAACAAGATCCGATAGAGCATAGGGAGATAGATACCAAAGAGAAAGACAGTACCAAGTTAATTAAGATACAATTTGTATTTTACCTAGATGTACCTTCGAAATACTTTGTCCCTTTCCTCCTTTACATTTCTTTTAAAGTGCTATATTCTAGTCCCATCTCACTGTCCTTAATTCTTTAAGAGAGAAAAAAAAAAAAAGAAACCATGAAAAAAGTTAACAATACATTAACAGACATAACAAAACAAACACCGCACAGCAAATGGTGGAAAATAAAGTAAATGAGCTTTTAACTATAAGTAATTGAATTATTATTCATAATTAAACTATTGTTCCAAGGTTCTGATATTTTTATCCCAAATCGACCATCAATCTATTTGTGTTTAAAATATTTTTAACTTCTGAACATGAGGGAAGATCCCTGTGTTTCCACTTAGAAACTATTAAGGACTTTGCTACCATAAGAATTTGTATCAAAAAGATGTTTAGATCCTGGGGGAATGCTCTTGGAAACATGTGAAACAATACACTTTCAGGGCAAGTAGAGACCTGATATTTTGAGGTTATCTTAAAGTCAAATCTCGATTCATACATATGGGGGGCACTGGCTCTAGAAATCTTGGTAATTTGCACTAGGAATTGGTGCGATATCTCTCCCCCACCCGTCTTCTCTTTATTAGCAAAAAAGACACATTTGTGAACTCTGGTACTCTGTGAGACAAGCTGCACGCCGATGACAGAGACCTATATATATAAAAGAACACCACTCCTCCTTATCCAATTACTGGACATCACATTCCAGAAATTCTTCATACTAGAACATTTCATATTGAAATATCTATATACTTTCAGAGACATTGAGTACAAGTACATTATGGGTGTGTAAATATTTGATTATATCACTGAAAGCAGAAAAGGAGAACTAATGAGGACAGAGCAAATGGTTGGAACTGAAAAACAAGGGTTGTGAGTGTAGAGACATAGAGTGAGATATGTGATATAAGGAAGAGCATTAGACATATACACACTGATTATACATTTGAGAATGCAGCATGTGAATGAAAGCACTTTAGATTAATTAAAGTCAAGAGGATTCATGTGGGTGTGGCATGGAAGCTGTTGTGGCCCAGGAGCTTTTAAAGATGGAAATGGAGGAAAATGGAGGGTTAGTGGGAGCAAAAGTCAATGTTTTTAAAAGATGAGGGGGCCGATGCTGAATTGAAATAGTCCATCAAGTAGCTTAGAGTAGTTTCATGCAACGGATATGCTATTTTAGTATGAATTCTCTACTGTACTGGCCACCATTTCCTTCTGCACCACCCACACAAAAAAACAAGAATGAAGCATAATTTTACCTAATTGTAAAGTGTATACAAATACAATTACTCATGACCTGCATTTACATACTAGCTAGCCTGTGTGGATCACAACAAAATGTGGCAGGTTGTTAAAGAGATGGGAGTACTAGATCATCTCATCAGACTCCTGAAGAATCTGTATGTGGACCAAGAAGCTACGGTCAGATCAATATGGCTGGAAGAAATATCAACAACCTCAGATACGCAGGTGACACTACTCTGATGGCTGAAATGAGAAGCCACTAAATGACCTATTGAGGAGAGTAAAATAATCTGGAAACTTGCTCAACATTAAAAAGACAAACATTGTGGCAAATGGCAATCTCAGTTCCTGGCAAATACATAGGGAAGAAGTGGAGGCAGTGACATATTTATTTTCCTGGCATCCAAGATCTCTTCAGATTGTGCCTGTAGCCATGACATTAAAAGGTATTTGCTTCTGGGAAGGAAAGCTATGTCAAGCTTGGACAAGCTAGTAAAATGTAAACATATTACACTATCAACAAAGGTTGGCATAGTTAGAAGTATGATATTCCCAGTAGTAACATATGGATGTGAGAGCTGGACCATAAAGAAGTAGGAGTGCTGTAGAATTGACTCCTTTAAATTGTGGTGTTGAAAAAAAGCTTGGACTGCGAGAAGATCCAATAAATCAGTAAAGGAAATCAAGCCAAAATGTTAACTGGAAGGTATGATCATGAGGCTGAAGCTCAAATATTTTGTCGGATTCCCGAGAGGAGACTGTGATGCTGGGAAAGATTGAACACACACGAAGAAGGGAAAGAGAGAGGCAGAGATAAATAGATGAGCTCACTGAAGCAATGAACATGAACTTCATGAAGCTTTGAGGGGAAGTGACTGACGGACGTACCTAGTATGCTATGGTCCATAGAATCATGGAGAGTCGGACATGACTGAACGACTAAACAACAAGCCACTTTGTCTTTTCACTATTAAGATCTCTATATGGTTTCTAAAGCAACCGCTGATTTAATAAAAGGGCCTACAAATGCTTTAGCTAGCAAAAATACAACATAGAAAAATAGAAAAGGAATCTTTATATAGAAAAAAGTGTTATTACTAACTAAACAGGCTATTATTCTCTAATTTAATCAAAATCGAATCATAATCACTTATCAATTTAGATATAAATGGATATGTGTATATGTATAAATATCTATCTATTTTGTTCATAATTAATAACAACATCTAATCGGTTACTATACTGTAACCACTAACCTCTTCACAGACCCCCCCTTTCTTTTGAATAAATGAAATAATAATTCAAGTAATAAATATTAAAACTATAATCACCCTTTAAATAGCGGGATTCTACATGAGATTTTATTCACCAGACATAAAACCATGACTAACCATAATAGTTACATGGGTACAATATATTAAAGAGATACGTTCTTCAGAAATAGCTATCCAAAAACACTCTATAAGGTAACATATTAGAGGAATAAAGATACATGCAGTAGCTGCAATGATCAGTCGGTATTAGTGTGTAGGCAGTGACACACAAATACATATAAAACCTTCATGTAACTGATGTCACAACTCAGGAGTGAGGGGACCATGTACAACACAAACCCTCCTGCTTTCAGCTTACAGAAACCCCTGAATGATGAGGATTTGGATATCTCAGCACCCAATCTGCTCATTCAGCTTAGGATCACCAGTCATCAGGTCACAGAATCACAGAAGCAGGCAATGGTCCCTTACAATAGGACCATCAGGGAAACCAGGATACCAGCAAGTGTTAGCTCAGCAAAATAACAAAACCCTTCCCTCTAGAATGGCATACACACAGAGCCCGATTCAATTTGAAGCCCACATCTCGAAGTATACAGGCCATATGTCTGTGGGCTTGCTGTGGGCTTGGACTCTGCTACAATTCCGGTGCTATTCGATTGAACAAGTCTGCAAGTTAGGGGCCAAAGGCCGAAACTGTAAATCATGCACTCGTATTTAGCATTTCAGGGTGGGAACATGATCAATTAAGCAAGGGCGTAACTACCCATTTAGATATAGCCCATAGAAAATGAGACCGTCTTCATTAGGTCAGTAAAACATGGAGGTTACATGTCAATCAATTAGCGTTTGGGGGTCCGATATGTAATTGGACTTGCAAAACCGCAAAATACAAAATAATAAAAATGAATGCCAATACTGTTCTAGTCTATGTGGGTGGCTCTATGTATTAACTCATTGAACCCCGAAACAAAACATTTTTTTTTTTATTGCCGATTTGCGAGCTTGAGACTTTTGTGCAACTAATTCTAATGTCTTTCATAGCCTTCCCTATCATTTACAGTACAGTATTGATTTTTTATTTGCATTTAAAGTGCTAGAGACAGGGGTTAAACCCCCTTGCAGGGTACTCGTAGGATTTTCTCCTACATTTGCTGTGTACAGGTGTGAAAACATTTGCAGGCTTGCAGAATAGTAGCAATGGAATAGCGATTTGCGATTTTACCCCTGGGAGCTCTTGCTTTAACAACTGCAAGAATTTCAAGGCCGTATCCCGTAACCCATTTGTAGCCCGCAAAAATTCTCCAATTGGATAGAAAATTAACTTACGGCCTCCAGTACAGGCTACTGTAAGTTACAATTGCTCAATTGAATCGGGCTCACAGTGTTTATATATAGTCAAACAGAGCATAACTTTAATGGCAACAGTACTCATATTTCTGGAAAAAAGAACCCATCCACAACAAGCCACATCCTTAGAAAAACATTAAATGATCCAATCCCCAGCAGTCCATACTCTGGGCCATGTGGAGGTGCGGTCTATCTAATGCTGGCCAGGAGCCTGGCTGATTGATCACCTAATCCCCTCTTTGTTCCAAGCCTTCCAGGGGGCCTTCAATAGTGATATCTCACTTTGTATGTGCCCTTCTACAGCTAAGCCTAAACATGTAGCTGTAACTTTAATTGAATGGGCAAAGTCCCCCTTCACGTGCTTCCTAAATTTACAGTCCCGGGACCTATTGCCCCCCTCCCTGTGTGTCCCACACAGCATACATAAGAGCAATATTACATAGCACTATAAAAAACATGGTACAACATTTAACGCTTATCATGCCATCATAGTCCCAGACACAATAATTTTAAAATGGGGAGAATGAAACAGTACTATATAACGCACATATTTAACCATTGCCAGCCGGGTTCTCATAACATTTTGACAGCTCTATGGTGCAGGGGTACCCCAGGGTATTACAACAGACATGTCTACAAGCTTATGTTTCAGACAATAGATGATATAGGGAGAAAAATATTTTTCCTGAAAGTATTAAATACAACATTATAAAACCATGATGTTGCCTACTGAAACAGGCCAACCTCGCCTACTACTATTTTCTTACACCTTGCCCAAGTGTTTCAACTCTCATAAGAAACCGATTGAAGAGGATATTGGGATAGAGCTGTTAGATGTTCTCCTTGTCTCAGTGGTGCAAGTGAAAGGAGTCTCAAGTCCAGTAGTGTAATAGAGGAAGTAGCAGGTAAACATGCTTAAAGGAATGCTAAAAGACAAAAGAAAAAAGTAAATTGAATAGCTATTGTGTTATATTACACTTTGTTCACCTTCCACAATCTAAATCAAACTGAGAACAGTTTTCTTTATGACTGGGCTAAACAGGCTGTGTGTATTACAAACTGTATAATGTATGAAAAGCACCTTAAAAGAATGAATGAATTTTTTTTTACATCTTCATAATTAAAAATAAGGAGTTAAGGTATCATATTAAAATTAAATATAATACCGTATATACTCGAGTATAAGCCGAGTTTTTCAGCCCTTTTTTAAGGTTCAAAAAGCACCTCTCGGCTTATACTTGAGTCACCCTGGTTCTGCTGCTCTCTCCCTCCCCTGTGTCTCTCCTCCCCCCTCCCCTGTGTCTCTCCCCTCTCCCCTGTTTCTCTTCCCCCCCTCTCCCGCCCCTGTGTCTCTTTCCCTCCCCCTCCCTCCCCTGTGTCTCCTTCCCTCCCTCTTCCTTGTGTATCATTTCCCCCCTCTTCCCTATCATCCTCTCCAATTACCCCCCCTTCTCCCTTTCCCCTCAGTTACCTTCGTCAGCTGCTCCTCTGCGCGTCTTCTGGCTGTGTCGGGACACGGCATATGCTAATGACGTGACATCACATGCGCGTCACATCATTAGCATATGCTGGGTCCTGACTCATCCTCCTCATCCTCCCTCCTTATCCTCCCTTCTAATCACTTCCACCCTCTCCAATTACCCCTCCCTTTCCTTCATCAGCTGCTCCTCTGCACGTCTTCCAGCTGTGTCGGGACCCGGCATATGCTAATGAAGTGACGCGCATGTGACGTCACGTCCTTAGCATATGCTGGGTCAAAACACAGCCATAAGACGTGCAGAGGAGCAGCCGATGAAGGTAAATGAGGGCAAAGGGAGGGGGGTAATTGGAGGGGGGGGGGAGTGATGAGAAGGGAGGATGAGGAGGGAGGATGAGGAGGATGATAAGGGAGGGGGAGGGAAAGATACACGAGAGGGAGGGAATGAGACACAGGGTAGGGAGAGGGGGGAAGAGACACAGTGGAGGGAGAGGGAGGACACAAGAAAGGGGCACAGAGGGGAGGAAGAGGGGGGACACAGAGGGCACACAAGAGTGGGACACAGATGGCACAAGAGAGACACAGGGGCAGGACATTTCCCACCCTTGGCTTATACTCGAGTCACTACGTTTTCCCAGTATTTTGGGGTAAACTAGGTGCCTCGACTTATACTCTGGTCAGATTTTACTCGAGTATATATGGTAATCATAAACACTATAAGTAAATATTGCTGTTGATTTTTATAATGTGAATGTTTTTTTACTTCTGCATAGGGGAGTGCTGAATTATTATTGATTGTATTTAGTAAGTATGTATTAGTTGTTGCTGACATGCTGTTTTGTCTGGAAATTATCATGTGTGAGTAGATCAGTGTCAGAAAAAGAAAAATCATCACTTTTCTCTTTAATCCTGGTAAGTATTGTTACATAAAATAACAACAAATCAGGGATAATCAAGAACAGGAAAATAACTGAAAAAGTAACTTGTTTATTACTTTATCCATAGTTTTTAATTTTCTTACATGAACAGGCACAATCATTTGACTTTTCTTTTTTTTCAAAGCCAAGGTTGCTCTTTATTGTAGAAATGTTTATGTCTTCATTTAGTTATCAAGAAAACAGTTCATGATAATTACAAACAATATATGCTCAGAATAGCAGGCTGATAGAAATATACAATCTTAAAATGTAAGTAAAAAATTTGTTTAAATATGCCACTCTTAAGACTGCAGTCCTCATGATTTCTTCTATTTAGGATTATAAATTTCCCTCTTTTTTAATTTTTATTTTATGTGGGTGTGTCTTTTCTTGTGAACAAATGGCAGTCCTCCGTTGCAATTCACCAACATGTATACATAGATTTATAGAATGACAGTTTATACATAGCACCTTTACTTGATAGCATAAATAGTATAAATACAAAATGAATGTATACCTCAACCTGAAGCTGTTGAGATCTTTAATGGTCATAATTATCAGCTTGATCAGGCAGCAGTTGAATAACTTCTTCAACTCAGCAGCTTGTGTGTTTGCGTGTATGTCCTTTTAAGGCAACACAAAAAAATTAAAAAACTACTCTTCAAAATGTTTATGTTCAGTGAAAATGCAAATTTCGCCCAGTTCACATTCCCTAGTTTGTGTGGAAGTTCTCTAAAATGTGAAAAAGTAATAGACATGTAATGCAAAACACTGAAAGTTAAGTTTTCCATCTTAATGCTCCATTGCTCCTACTGGTGCAAGATAATACTTTCTATGTTATGCACATCTTAGCTTGTGACAAAGTGGCTTACTTTTAACTATATTGTTAAATGTGTTTATATATAACAGGGCAACACAAGATACAAAATAAAGGAAGGCAGAAAGATAGGAAACAGGCTTTCTAGGACCAGAGAGGGTTGTTTGAAAAATCTTTGAAAGTTGGCAAACGCAATGAGTTAGAAAAGAGAGCACTCAGTAGCGTGAGTGCCCAGAGGAGCACATTTATATAAGATTGGATGAAATCATACTGTCCCTAGACCAGAGTTTGCATCTTCTGAGTTCAACAGTAATTTGGCTGACTTGTCCAACGTAGGATCTAAATTTCCAAGGATCTACTTATTAATGTTTTTGTGTATGTGTATTTAATTTCCACTAACCCGTAACCCTAAATGGTAACAGCTGTAACACTGTAAGTTTCTGTACAGTGAGGGAAAAAGGTATTTGATCCCCTGCTGATTTTGAACGTTTCTCCAATGACAAAGAAATGATCAGTCTATAATTTTAATGGTAGGTGTATTTTAACAGTGAGAGACAGAATAACAAAAAAAAACAAAAAAACAAGAAAAACGCATGTCAAAAATGTTATAAATTGATATGCAGGTCAATGAGGGAAATAAGTATTTTACCACTTCTACTTAGTACTTCGTGGCAAAACCCTTGTTGGCAATCACAGAGGTCAGACGTTTCTTATCGTTGGCCATCAGGTTTGCACACATCTCAGGAGGGACTTTGTCCCACCCCTCTTTGTAAATCCTCTCCAGGTCATTAGGGTTTCAAGGCTGATGTTTGGCAACTTGACCCTTCAGCTCCCTCTACAGATTTTTTAAGGGATTAAGGTCTGGAGACTGGCTAGGATACTCCAGGACCTTAATGTGCTTCTTAATGAGGCACTCCCTTGTTGCTTTGGCTGTGTGTTTTGGCTCATTGTCATGCTGGAATACCCATCCACAACCCATTTTCAATGCCCTGGCTAAGGGAAGGAGGTTCTCACCCAAGATTTGACAGTACATGGCCCTGTCCATCGTCCCTTTGATGCGGTGCAGTTGTCCTATCCCCTTAGCAGAGAAACACCCCCAAAGCATAATGTTTTGACTTCCATGTTTGACGGTGGGGATGGAGTTCTTGTGGTTATAGGCAGCATTCCTCCTCCTCCAAATATGGTGAGTTGAGTTGATGCCAAAGAGCTTGATTTTGGTCTTATCTGACCACAACACTTTCACCAAGTTCTCCTCTGAATCATTCAGATGTTCATTGGCAAGCTTCAGACGGGCCTGTACATGTGCTTTCTTGAGCAGGGGGAACTTGCGGGTGCTGCAGGATTTACTACCAATTGTTTTCTTGGTGTCTATGGTCCCAGTTGCCATGAGATCTTTAACAAGATCCTCCCGTGTAGTTCTGGGCTGATTCCTCACTGCTCTCTTGATCATTGAAACTCCACAAGGTGAGATCTTGCATGGAGCATCAGAGAAGGGAGACTGGCAGTTTTTTTGTGTTTCTTCCATTTGCGAATAATTGCACCAACTGTTGTCACCTTCTCACCAAGCTGCTTGGCGATGGTCTTGTAGCCCATTCCAGCCTTGTGTAGGTCTCCAATCTTGTCCCTGACATCCTTAGACAGCTCTTTGGTTTTGGCCATGGTGGAGAGTTTGGAATCTGATTGATTGCTTTTGTGGACAGGTGTCTTTTATACAGGTAACAAGCTGAGATTAGGAGCACTCTATGCTCCTAATCTCAGCTCATTAAATGTATAAAAGACACCTGGGAGCCAGAAATCTTGCTGATTCATCGGGGATCAAATACTTATTTCCCTCACTGACCTGCAAATCAATTTATGACTTTTTTGACATGCGTTTTTTTGTTTTGTTATTCTGTCTCTAACTGTTAAAATATACCTACCATTAAAATTATAGACTGATTATTTCTTTGTCAGTGGACAATTGTTCAAAATCAGCAGGGGATCAAATACTCTCCCCCCCCCCCCACTGTATATGGTCTCAGTAGATATTATATCTGTAACAGTAGGCAGAGGCTACAGATTCTGGAGATGTGAGTGGTCCACCAATTTTCTTATTATTATCACTGTTATTTCTTTTCTATTTTTTATTTGCATATCTTCATAGTAAATTGCACAGTTATGTTTTATTATGAAATGTTGTCATGAAAGGCATGAACTCCCAAAAACACTCCCACTGAGACACAGAAGTCATTGTATACCGACCAATACAGCAACATAAACAATAGTTAAGAGAAAAGGTGACACATTTTTGCCACAGTTGATCTAGAATATAATTATTATCATTATTAACTTTTATTTATAATGCACCAACATATTCTGTAGCGCTGTACAGGGGATAAGAACAAAGAAGGAAACAATTTTGGCAAACTGCAGAAAATGGAGGGCCTTGTTTTGAGCTTAGATAATATCATCTGCAAACGGGAAGTCAGGTGAGAAAGACTGTTACAGAGCAAATTGTGTGAGGGGGATCAAATACATGTATTGGAAATAAGTTTCCATATAGTAGGAGACAGTACAAATCCGATAGGGATGGAATGTGAAACAGTGGTGCTATAATGCAGTTATTTTACCTAGCGCAAGTTTTGTGTCAAGCACAGGGGAGAGTGCTTAGAGGCAATCAGGGTGGATATGGTGGCTGGAGTGGTAGCATATTCGGATAACATGCAATGCTGATTTGTCAGGTGCATGTGATTTCCATGCCTCTATAAATTTGAATTGGATAGTTATAAGACCAGTTTGTTTCTTTCTTGAAGTGGATGTTCACTTATTATAATACATATCACTATTCTATATTTGCTGGTTTCAACCCTACTAAATGTCACTTCTTGTAGTCATCTAGTCATCACATTTTTTATTTTTCAGTTCAGAGATATGTCCATAGGATTATGTCAATAGTGTTAAATATGACCATATAGATTTCATACCCACTCATGATAACATTCTTTTTTGAAAATGTTTTCCAACCATGCTTACAAAATGTTTAGAATAAAAATAATAAAATTTAAGTTTCTATAGCTCCAAAAAGATTCAAAAGTGCAATTTGTATGGCCACACTTAGCTTTAACTTAATGCTGTGGATACTATTAGCAATACATTCCCACATATATTATTCATAGGCTTCAGTTTAGACATTTTGAGTGGAATCTGATAGTATGTTTACTCACTAAAGTGAGATGCTAGAGCCAGATATATCTCAACTTGACAACTTAATATGTGATTTTTTTGTTTTTCCTGAATTTGGGGGCAGAGCTGATGAACAATACAGTCATGAACAAGACATGGGAACAAAGCTGATAATTCAAAATTACGTCAGTTTGCTTAATTCATCCAGTGCTATCTGCAAAACAGCCATCTTGGAGAAATAAAAGGTAAAATATATACATACATACATTACTTAAGTTTGATCCTTGCACTGCATTTTCAAAGTGTACATTCTGATGCTGTCAAGCATTAGTGTTGGTAGTTATCAATACTATTAAACTGCATATTTTTTATGTGTTTCTTATTATGGACCAGCTCTGGATCAATTAACTGTGAAATTTTAAGTAATTTGGCATTTGAACTCTAACAGCCTGTTACTTCTTTTCTATTTTTTATTTGCATATCTTCATAGTAAATTGCACAGTTATGTTTTATTATGAAATGTTGTCATGAAAGGCATGAACTCCCAAAAACACTCCCACTGAGACACAGAAGTCATTGTATACCGACCAATACAGCAACATAAACAATAGTTAAGAGAAAAGGTGACACATTTTTGCCACAGTTGATCTAGAATATAATTATTATCATTATTAACTTTTATTTATAATGCACCAACATATTCTGTAGTGCTGTACAGGGGATAAGAACAAAGAAGGAAACAATTTTGGCAAACTGCAGAAAATGGAGGGCCTTGTTTTGAGCTTAGATAATATCATCTGCAAACGGGAAGTCAGGTTAGAAAGACTGTTACAGAGCAAATTGTGTGAGGGGGATCAAATACATGTATTGGAAATAAGTTTCCATATAGTAGGAGACAGTACAAATCCGATAGGGATGGAATGTGAAACAGTGGTGCTATAATGCAGTTATTTTACCTAGCGCAAGTTTTGGGTCAAGCACAGGGGAGAGTGCTTAGAGGCAATCAGGGTGGATATGGTGGCTGGAGTGGTAGCATATTCGGATAACATACAATGCTGATTTGTCAGGTACATGTGATTTCCATGCCTCTATAAATTTGAATTGGATAGTTATAAGACCAGTTTGTTTCTTTCTTGAAGTGGATGTTCACTTATTATAATACATATCACTATTCTATATTTGCTGGTTTCAACACTACTAAATGTCACTTCTTTTAGTCATCTAGTCATCACATTTTTTATTTTTCAGTTCAGAGATATGTCCATAGGATTATGTCAATAGTGTTAAATATGACCATATAGATTTCATACCCACTCATGATAACATTCTTTTTTGAAAATGTTTTCCAACCATGCTTACAAAATGTTTAGAATAAAAATAATAAAATTTAAGTTTCTATAGCTCCAAAAAGATTCAAAAGTGCAATTTGTATGGCCACACTTAGCTTTAACTTAATGATGTGGATACTATTAGCAATACATTCCCACATATATTATTCATAGGCTTCAGTTTAGACATTTTGAGTGGAATCTGATAGTATGTTTACTCACTAAAGTGAGATGCTAGAGCCAGATATATCTCAACTTGACAACTTAATATGTGATTTTTTTGTTTTTCCTGAATTTGGGGGCAGAGCTGATGAACAATACAGTCATGAACAAGACATGGGAACAAAGCTGATAATTCAAAATTACGTCAGTTTGCTTAATTCATCCAGTGCTATCTGCAAAACAGCCATCTTGGAGAAATAAAAGGTAAAATATATACATACATACATTACTTAAGTTTGATCCTTGCACTGCATTTTCAAAGTGTACATTCTGATGCTGTCAAGCATTAGTGTTGGTAGTTATCAATACTATTAAACTGCATATTTTTTATGTGTTTCTTATTATGGACCAGCTCTGGATCAATTAACTGTGAAATTTTAAGCAATTTGGCATTTGAACTCTAACAGCCTTATTAAATTGCGATTCGGTAAATTTAAAAGGGCTCTATTTAAGCACACAGCATATTTTATTTACAGACGTTTTTAGTTAGTGAAGACCTTGCTTTTGGATAGAAATTCACTAACTAAAAACTTCTGTAAAACAAATATTCTGTGTGCTTATATAGAGCCCTTTTAAATTTACCGAATCGCAATTTAATAAGGCTGTAAAGGTTTCAGTTGCCTATTTTAGTAAATGATATAAATGTTTAAATTCATTTTAGTAAATAGTTTAATTTTACTTGTTGGTGCAATGATTGTGTGTGTATATAATACATTAATCAATTCTAGAATTATAGACATTATGATTTGTAACTGTTGAAGAACTAGATATTTATCCTTCCAGACAAAGGATATTAAGAAAAGCAAAGGCTTAAATAAGTTCATAAGATATTCAGTGTTACAGAGAGACCTCTTTCTGATCTGGTGCAATTAAACAGACCATTATCTGTACTTTTTATTTCCAGTGAAGTAGTTAAGTGTTATGCTTCCTTTGACCCAGTCAAATGTACTACCCACCACACACAAAAGAAACAAAAAACTTTTATTTGAACTACTTCCTTTTGCTGCTGTTAATCTTCCTGCTGCGTAATGATTTCATTATGGAGGAACATCACACATGAGTCTGGATTAGCCACATAGATTAAATAATACAATCATGATCACATATATAGTTGTGAGCATGCGGGCCATTGCTAACGTTTGCGGGCTCGCGCAGTGAAGTGAGGGCCACAGTTGCTGGCATGGAGCTCTGAAGGCGCTCCTTGTCAGCAACTGCGGACCTCGCAAAATTTACGTAGTTACGAAAGCAAAATACGAGACACATTACGACCCATTACGACCTTGCAAAAATCGTCCGAAACCCGCGCACATGAAAACATGAAAAACACAATAAATACACACAACAAATACATAAAAATCTTACCTACAGCAAGGGGGGGGGGGGGCACTTAGGACCTCGAAAACTGAATTTACACCTCAAATAAAAGAGTTTAGAAACTCAAAAATCTGCCTAAGCAAGAGAATAAATGGCCGCCGAAAAAACCCGAAAATGAGGCTACAACAGTCTAAAGACGCAAAACACCACCAAACACCTACGGATTTCCCGAAAAAGACGTACGAGATTCGAAAACAAGGACGCAACCAAGGCGACCCCAAAAACATTACAAACACAATAAATACACACAACAAACACATAAAAAGGTTACCCACAGCAAGGTGGTGCACCCAGGACCTCTGCAAGTGAAGTGAAGCAAAAGAACCTCGATTTAACTCCAAATTTCGGAGTTTAGACACCCGAAAATCACCTAAGCGAAAACGAGGCTAAAGGACTCTAAACACGCAAAGCACCACCAAGCAGCTACGGATATTCAGAAAAAGTCACCATTTTACAACAATAACTTATACAATCCGGAAGCACACAGCTACCCTAACGGATTTTGCCTCCAGCACGCAAACTATTACACTGCACACATTGCTGACACTTACACAGCAGCTCCACAGCACTGAAAACACACATTGTATGCTGCAGCAACATCAAAACAGATTGTCAGCTCTTCAGCACAATGTGTCCTGCATATATTACTTCGAAATAGGTAAAGTATATTCCTTTATTAATGTATTATTTATTTCATTACCATACACCAAACAGCATAGCTCACTTACAATTTCATTGCCGTCATTTTTTGACGGGCAATATTCTAGTTTATATATAAGCATAAGCTAACAATGCCCAGTTATAATTGTCAACTTTATACCACATTGAATGCCTCCTAGCCCTAGTACTAGTCTTATGTATATATACATTTTTATTTCTATTCATTGTTTGTATAACAGCAACTCATATCACTGCCAATACTGTCATAATGTCCTATTTCCTTACACATACTCATATTTGAATATTAAAGATGGCTAGGTAGTATTATCAAAAGTTAATTTTAGGAAATCTACCACCATTCTTAAATCTCAAAATAACTAGTGAACATATACATTGTAAGATTGATTCTGAGGAATCAGATAGACATTGATTTCTCCTAAATGTGAGGCTCAAATAGATCCTGTCTCATTTTTTTCACAGTTTGACTGATATTGATAAAGGATGTTCAAAAGCAGAAGTTTTAGTTAGTAGAATTCTTTCCTGTTATATACCGGTAATATATTTGAGTTATCCAACAAAGCCCTTCTTTTTCTTTGCACTTGCAAAGAGATATGTCTCACTTTATCTTTTCTGCTAGATGTAATTTCAGTGTATTGTCCCCTAATGACAAAGATGTGAAAAAAGTGATTTTCTAAAAATGACATGTTTGGACTTGAGGACATGAAAGAGAAAAAAATGCAATTTATCTTCCCTTGTATATTAAAATAAAATAAAAATATTTTTTACTGATGAAGCGTTACAAGTCTTGTTTGTTTGTTTACACTTTAATTTCATACTATGGATATATTGTTAATATATAATAGCAATACGGAATATGTTGGAGCGTTACACATAAATTATATATATATATACAGTATATATATATATATATATATATATATATATATATATACTATACAGTATATATATATATATATAGGTCCACAGTATGAAGCACAATAAAATAATCCTTAAAATATCGGTGTACATACAGTGGATATAAAAAGTCTACACACCCCTGTTAAAATGTCAGGTTTCTGTGCTGTTAAAAAATGAGACAAAGATAAATCATTTCAGAACTTTTTCCACCTTTAATGTGATCTATAAACTGTACAACTCAATTGAAAAACAAACTGAAATCTTTTAGGTGGAGGGAAGAAAACAAATAAAAAAAATAATGTGGTTGCATAAGTCTGCACACCCTCTTATAACTGGGGATGTAGCTGTGTTCAGAATTAAGCAATAACATTCCAAATTGTGTTAAATAGGAGTCAGCATACACCTGCCATCATTTAAAGTGCCTCTGATTAACCCCAAATAAAGTTTTGCTGCTCTAGTTGGTCTTTCCTGAAATGTTGTTAGTCGCATCCCGCAGCAGAAGCCATGGTCCACAGAGAGCTTCCAAAGCATCAGAGGGATCTCATTGTTAAAAGGTATCAGTCAGGAGAAGGGTACAAAATAATTTCCAAGGCATTAGATATACCATGGAACACAGGGAAGACAGTCATCATCAAGTGGAGAAAATATGGCACAACCGTGATATTACCAAGAACTTGAGCTCCCTCCAAAATTCATGAAAAGACGAGAAGTAGACTGTGCTGGGAGGCTACCAAGAGGTCTATAGCAACATTAAAGGAGCTGCCGGAATATCTGGCAAGTACTGGCTGTGTGGTACATGTGACAACAATCTCCCTTATTCTTCATATGTCTGGGCTATGGGGTAGAGTGGCAAGACGAAAGCCTTTTCTTACGAAGAAAAACATCCAAGCCAGGCTACATTTTGCAAAAACACATCTGAAGTCTCCCAAAAGCATGTGGGAAAAGGTGTTATGGTCTGATGAAACCAAGGTTTAACTTTTTGGCCATAATTCCAAAAGTTATGTTTGGCGCAAAAACAACACTGCACATCACCAAAAGAACACCATACCCACAGTGAAGCATGGTGGCGGCAGCATCATGCTTTGGGGCTGTTTTTCTTCAGCTGGAACTGGGGCCTTAGTTAAGATAGAGGGAATTATGAACAGTTCCAAATACCAGACAATATTGGCACAAAACCTTCAGGCTTCTGCTAGAAAGCTGAACATGAAGAGGAACTTCATCTTTCAGCATGACAACGACCCAAAGCATACATCCAAATCAACAAAGGAATGGCTTCACCAGAAGAAGATAAAGTTTTGGAATGGCCCAGCCAGAGCCCAGACCTAAATCCGATTGAAAATCTGTGGGGTGATCTGAAGAGGGCTGTGCACAGGAGATGCCCTCGCAATCTGACAGATTTGGAGTGTTTTTGCAAAGAAGAGTGGGCAAATCTTGCCAAGTCAAAATGTGCCATGCTGATAGACTCATAACCCAAAAAGACTGAGTGCTGTAATAAAATTAAAAGGTGCTTCAACAAAGTATTAGTTTAAGGGTGTGCATACTTATGCAACCATATTATTTTATTTTTATAATTTTTCTAAAAGATTTCAGTTTGTTTTTCAATTCAGTTTTACAGTATATAGGTCACATTAAAGGTGGAAACCATTCTGAAATGATTTATCTTTGTCTCATTTTTTTACAGCACAGAAACCTGGCATTTTAATAGGGGTGTGTAGACTTTTTATATCCACTGTAAGTATGAAAAAGCATCTGCGTTGTCTCAATAGAACAGCACAATAGAACTGCACATCTTTTGGTGCTAGATAATGATATAACATATTTAATAAAGTTTATACCAATAAAGTTTTCATAATGTGCCAAAAAAGTGATACAGTGATAATGAGGGAATATGACCTAATAGGAGCACAGTCCAAAATGGACTTCTTCACATTGAGCATATTCCTTTATCACATATTTAGTTCTCAGCAGTGCGGGCTTGGCAAAAAATGTTGGTAACGCAAAGTTAAAACTGGGGGCTTGCATAGCAAAAGGCCGCAGTTGCGGCCAGGCAAGGCACGCCAAAGGAGCTCATTGCGCTGGTGGCGATGAGCCTACGAACCCATAAGACTTATGCATCATATCTACGACTTGTGGGACCACACATTAACAGAAAACTCAAATACACAATTCACAGTGCAATACCCGTAGCACTTTAAAAAAATTGCCTGCAAAAAATTACGGCCCGTAACACTTAATAAAGGAAACAAAATTCCGACCCGCAAGAAATACAAACTTAACGCACGAACCGCAGACATCGAAACACACAAAATATACAAAAAAAACAAAAAACAAAAAACAGACAAAAAACATCACACACAGCAAGGGGGGACAGCCAGGACATCTGGAAGTGGGGTTGCACGTGAATTGAAGTCGACTTTGCAGAGTTTCAGCACTCGAAAATCGCCTAAACGAGAGAAAAATGGCCGCTGAATAAAATGAAAACAAGGCTACACGACCCCTAAGCACGCAAAACACCGTCAGGCACATATGACTTTTACACAGGAACGGATGAGGTACAAAATACACTATTAGGAAGGAGAAAAAATGATCTAGACCCGTGTAACACATACACAATCGCCGCCATTTTACAACACTAACTAATAACATTACCATTACAAAATGCCCAATTACACAGCTAAACAAACGGTTTGCCCTCGCGCACTCAGCCTATTTACACTGCACACTTCACACATTGCTGACACTTACACCTCAGCTCAGCAACAATGCAAATGTACATTGCATGCTGCAGGAAAATCAAAACAGATTGTTAGCTCTTCAGGATATTGATTGCTGGATATATTAATTACAAATAGTTACAATTAGGTAAAGTATATGAATGTATTATTTAATTAATTAATTAATTAGCATTAAAAAAAATATATATATATCTATATATAAAAAAAGGACCAGGGGAGAGGATCGCAATGAGCCACAAAGACCTTCAGCATGGGGCTCACAATGAGCGTCAAGGGTGTTCAGAGGAGCAAAAGTACACTAGGGGAGAGCCTCGCAATGAGTGCCAAAGCCAATCAGCGCATCCCTTGCAATGACTGAGCCGTATTTACCAGGTTCCACATCCTCGCACAGCTCTGGCTATATCTTCCTCCACACTCCTTTGAGACATTACTGTGTCACTTCCTTCCAGGACAAATCGATGATAGTTATGGCCTGCTTGATGGTATATTTTCTCCAAAAATGTATCATGGATTCCTTGTCCTTGCTATTTGCTTTGATTGTATTGGACAATTAGCAAACACATCAGGAGAAAAAAGGGAATATGAAAATTACTCTGTGCCTTGTCTCTGAAAGGTTAAGGTAGGAACTTTTCTTCTCCTCCTTTCTCCTGTCTGCTGCTCTGACTCTTTTAACACTGTTGAGCAGTTTTGATCGCTAAATGGAGTACCACAAGGAAAAAACAGCATTATACAGTGGGGGAAAAAAGTATTTGATCCCCTGCTGATTTTGAACGTTTGTCCACTGCCAAAGGAGTGATCAGTCTATAATTTTTAACAGTGAGAGACAATAAGTATTTGACCCCTTCTACTTAGTACTTGGGGGCAAAACCCTTGTTGGAAATCACAGAGGTCAGACGTTTCTTGTAGTTGGCCACCAGGTTTGCACACATCTCAGGAGGGATTTTGTCCCACTCCTCTTTGTAGATCCTCTCCAAGTCGTTAAGGTTTTGAAGCTGATGTTTGGCAACTCAAACCTTCAGCTCCCTCCACAGATTTTCTATGGGAATAAGGTCTGGAGACTGGCTAGGCCACTCCAGGACTTTAATGTGCTTCTTCTTGAGCCACTCCTTTGTTGCTTTGGCTGTGTGTTTTGGTTCATTGTCATGCTGGAATACCCATCCATGACCCATTGTCAGTGCCCTGGCTGAGGGAAGGATGTTCTCACCCAAGATTTGATGGTACATGGCCCCGTCCATCGTCCCTTTGATGCGGTGCATTTGTCCTGTCCCCTTAGCAGAAAAACACCCCCAAAGCATAATGTTTTGACCTCCATGTTTGGCGGTGGGAATGGTGTTCTTGTGGTTATAGGCAGCATTCCTCCTCCTCCAAACACGGCGATTTGAGTTGATGCCAAAGAGATTGATTTTGGTCTTATCTGACCACAACACTTTCACCCACTTCTCCTCTGAATCATTCAGATGTTCATTGGCAATCTTCAGACGTCCCTGTACATGTGCTTTCTTGAGCAGGGGGACCTTGCGGGCTCTACAGGATTTCAGTCCTTCATGGCGTAGTGTGTTACCAATTGTTTTCTTGGTGACTATGGTCCCAGCTGCCTTGAGATCATTAACAAGATCCTCCCGTATAGTTCTAGGCTGATTCCTCACCGCTCTCATGATCATTGAAACTCCACAAGGTGGGATCTTGCATGGAGCATCAGACAAGAGAGACTGGCATTTATTTTCTGTTTCTTCCATTTGCGAATAATCGCACCAACTGTTGTCACCTTCTCACCAAGCTGCTTGGCGATGGTCTTGTCCCATTCCAGCCTTGTGTAGGTCTACAATCTTGTCCCTGACATCCTTGGACAGCTCTTTAGTCTTGGCCATGGTGGAGAGTTTGGAATCTGATTGATTTGCTTTTGTGGACAGATGTCTTTTATACAGGTAACAAGCTGAGATTAGGAGCACTCCCTTTAAGAGAGTGCTCCTAATCTCAGCTTGATACCTGTAAAAAAAGACACCTGGGAGCCAGAAATCTTGCTTATTCATAGGGGATCATATATAACTTTTTTGACATGCGTTTTTCTTGTTTTTTTTAAAATTTTATTCTGTATCTCACTGTTAAAATACACCTACTATTAAAATTATAGACTGATTCCCCCCCCCCCCCCCCCCCGTAGTGGGGCACAATGTTAAACGAGGAATGCCGGACAAAAAAAGCACTATATAGGTGTTTAGCACAAAGCAGGGAATTACAGGGAGTCAACACTATACTATTATCCATGCTGGGGACCACATAGCAAAATTGATTGCAAAAAATAAAATTGTATCCTATAATAGATTTTCGCATAATATATGGTTCATTTATTAATTTATTTAATTATCCTTATTGTTATTATTAACTTGCAAAAATACCCACTCATTAAAACACCCCATGAACATCTGTTACAATACCAAACTAAAAAAGAAATTCTTCATGTACATCTCTGGTGACAAACCTTCCACGCTGTAGAAAAATCAAGCAACATATTTAAAGATTTAAAGCCACTACTAACAGAGGAAGCTGAATTGAAACACATATTCCCAAATCCTCCCATTCTTGCATTTAGACAGGCACCAAACCTGAAACAAAAATTGGTCAGCAGAAGATTAGCTAATGACCTATTGAAGAGGACACAGACACGCATAACAACAATACCTATAACATGAGAGCGTCATATTTATGCACATCCTCCAATGTGGTTACCAAGTACAATGTACTGTATATGAAAGGGCTGTTACATTGATGGAACTGCACAATGCACAATGAAAACATGAACCCAGAATAATCACTCCATTCAAAACCTGTAAATCTAAATATTCAGAAGTAATTTTAAAACCATCCAGAAGAGGAAAATATTTGTAATGAAAATTATTACATTTTTTAATACAGAAGACTTAATATTGACTAGAGATTGCAAACAATTTATAAATACTATTTGTGACTCTGCCACATTCCATCCCATGCTTTATTTGTGTTTTTCTAATCTTCAATATGTAGCGATACTTACAGCCCAAAGTTATGGCTCTGCTGTGCTCTTATTTAAAACCTGGTCTATAGACTCACATACTTGACCTATTAGGAGAATATTTATGACTAGCGATTTGCCCATCAAAAATGACGGGGCAATAAAATTTGAAGCCATGGCAATGCTGTTTGCCACACAATGTAAAGCTTTTGCTCCTCTGAGGACCTTCGGCACTCATTGCGAGCAGTGCGCTGAGCGCCTTTGGTGCTCATTGTGAGCCTCTCTTCTCGTGTACTTTGCTCCTCTGAGCACCTTTGGTGCTTATCACGTCCTTCGGTGCTCATTGCGAGCAACTCCCCTTGTGTACTTTTGCTCCTCTGAGCACCTTCGGCGCTCATTGTGAGCCTCACCCCTCATGTCCTTCAAGTTTTGTGCTTTGCAACGATCATCTTCGTAGCTCATCGCAAAGACAGATATATAAGTACAGTTTTACATATAGATTTTTTTTTAGTGCAGTCTAAATTAGAAAATGTTTTCAGGTCTCATAGCATAATAAAGTGATGTAAATATGTAACTGCTTTGAGAGTCCTATCGCTGGCAGCCAATGAGCAGTAATCCAGATATATAAGTGCAGTGTAAAATGTAATTTTTTTTTAGTGCATTGGACTGTACGGTAATAATTAATTTGAAATGAATCAATGTATTAGGAAGTGCATATCATTAATGTATTCATAAAGTAGCAGCAGTGTAAAATATGCCATTTAGCATTTATATATATATATATATATATATATATATATATATATATTATATATATATATATAATAATTAATTAATACATTAACATACTTTACCTATTTCTAATTAATGTATCCAGGAATGAATATGCGGAAGAGCTAACAATCTCTTTTGATTTTCCTGTAGCATACAATGTACATTTGGACTGTTGCTGCCTGAGGAGAAAGTGTCAGCAATGTGCCAAGTGTGAAGTATAAATTGGCTGAGTGCTCGAGGCCAAACCATTTATTTAGTCGGATAAAGCACCATTTTAGATTCGTAATGTTATTAGTTGCAAGTGAGTGTTGTAAAATGGCGGCAATTGTCTATGTGTTGCGCGGCTCTCGAGTATTTTCCGTCTTTTCTAATAGTGTATATTGTACCTCGTACGCTCCTGGGTAAAAGTCGCACGGGCCTGGTGGTGTTCTGCACGGTTCGGGGTCGTGTAACCTCGTTTACATTTTTTTTCCACAGCCATTTTTTTCTTGCTTAGCCGATTTTTGAGTGCCGAAACACAGCAAATTTGGCTTAAATTTGCGTGCAGCCTCACTCCCAGACATACTCGCTGTCCCCCCGTGCTGTGTGAGAGGTGTTTTTTGTTTTTTATTTTTTGTGTTTTTCTATTTGTGCCATATTAAATTGCGATTCCGCCAATTGAAAAGGGCTCTATATAAGCACAGAGCATATATTTTTTACAGAAGTTTTTAGTTAGTGAAGACCTTGCTTTTGGATAGAAGTTCACTAACTAAAAACTTCTGTAAAAAAATATGTTATGTGCTTATATAGAGCCCTTTTCAATTGGACGAATCGCAATTTAATAAGGCTGTAAATCCTGCGTATCTCAATGCCTGAACTGCTCGCCTGGCATTATTGCTTAAGTCCCGTGTGTTTCAATGCCTCAATCGGCTAAGTGTTCAGAGCTCGGAAGACTTCAGTGCTTAAACGGCTCGCCACGCTACGTGAGGCTCGCAAACATGACGACGAATCACAGTTTGACAATTATAATATGTGATGTCTGTCTGTGTCCCAATCTCATCTCTGCTCAGTCGATTTTCTATTTTTTACTTCCTTAATTTAGTATTGCTTCTCACATGATAAATACTTGTATTATTGTGTTTTCTTTTATGCACCATTTTGCTACACTATTTTATACATTAGGGATAATCTTTAAACAAAGTGTTAGAAGCACATACAAACAGTAAATTAGGTGAAAAAAATGACATCAAAAGTAATAAAAACTGCAAAAGAGAATGCAAAAACAGCAAAAAATACTATGATCCACACAGTAAATCAAATCAATACCAGAATGAAGAAGTATCTGCACCAATGAGTGAAAATTCATCACAATAAGTAAAAACTAAACTCCAGCTGTATAAAACTCTGCAGCAGCAGTATATACACATACATAATATGCACTTTATATACTAGTGTCAAACTGAGAGGCTTTGTGGTGTGAGTTTGATGTTGCTACCGTAGTTATTACACTTAATTACATATACTGTGGCACAATATAATAACATGAACTAACTGGTGTACAAATCATAATATGACACACATTTTAAAATAAATAGAACCACTATAGTATCTAACAATCACTATTAAATAATTATAGAAATGATATTGTGAAGATCTGAGAGTAGGGGCTATACACGCCCAGATGCACCTACTTTAGACTACAGGTTATCTACCCACAAGGACCGCTGGATTCTTTGAAATCTCGGCACAAGCACCCTGATATCTGGCTTCTGTATCAGTCAGAGTCTCTCCATCGGAAATCAGTGTTTCCTGGAGTTTCAGTAACCTTCCTTTCGTAGAGATCAATACAGGTTACTTAGAGGGTGGAGATAGGTTCAGTATAACAGCCACCAGGAACATAATCAGAGATACATGATTTCTATATATCTCCAAGTGAACTGATTTATTTTTGAAAATGACAGCAGTATTTATAGGGGATAGATACAGAGGGGTGTACACAGCACAACAATGAGAGAGTGTGGCAGACAAACACAAGAGATAAACTCCACATGTGGTCTAACAGTAGCTTCCTGAGATCAATAGGATTAACACATCCGGCAGTCTCTAGCACATATCAGACGTGATTAACTTAATCTGGCAAACAATAGAACAAAGCAGGTTTACACATGCAATAGAGGTGTTTATGCAGATAATCCAGTGGTTGGAGCCAAACAGTCTGTGCATTGATGAGCTTAATCGGACAACAACCAGGCTGAGAAAAAGAGTCAGTGCAAGTACTTCTGATGTTATATCCATATTTTAGTTCACCATTAACTAAGATGAAAAATACATGTAGAATAGAAAAGCAAGGCTTTAGCCAGAAAATGTATTTAAAAGCACACTTTATGTCATTAATGATCATCTCTCTCATTGTTATGGACCCTACTGAAAAGAAAAACAAATATTTTAACTAAATAATTAGGCAACTTTGTTAACCTGGGGCATACTCACTTTGGAGATGCAGGAGGCTATGGTATTGTAGCTATAGCCCCTTATCCTACATAGCATGCCTAAGTAATGTTATCCCAGTTGTAATGTTAGTTCTTCTTATCAGAACTGCACAGGGCAATGAGAGAGGTGGGAAACGGTACAACCGTGGCTATTTTTCTGACTAAGCATTGTCTACACATGAATTTTCAATGTTAATTAATGGTGATTTAAAAACAGATTTATCACAAACTGGCCCTTTAAGTAATGTGAACAAAAATTTGCATTGTAAAGTGCCCTATGCTAAACCCTGGAAAATCAATTACGAGTGCCGTAGCAGCACACAAGACATACATTTTACATAGCTATGCCAATCCCCCATCCCTAAAAACACTGGGAGAAAACTGCTAACGGTCAGTGCTACAAGTGAACTGCACGACAAAGCCATAAGGAAGGCAAAAACCTCCATTGAGCTTTGCACTGACAGTAAATTACGAGTTACTCTCTTACATTTTGACACCCAAACCCTATGCTAATAAAATTTAAAGGATCACTCGCAATTCAGCACAGTGCTGTAACTGCAAAAAGCAGAAAACACCATTACAGATACCAAAGACAACTCACGAGTAGTTTTCATACCCTTGCTGAGTCCCCAAGAAGCATTTAAAGTGACACTATAGCACAAAAAGTACCACAGAATGATAACATTTTAACATTATTTTACACTTAACAATCCATTATCAACATATGTGTAATTAAAAATATATGATATGTTAGAATTAAGCACATTCTGTTATGCAAAATCCAGGGGCACACACAACCCAGTACTCAAGGGGCTAATACACATGACAAAACCAAGTTGCCTAGGAACAATGCTCTGATACACTGTCTATAAATTTATCATATTTGAACATATTTTTACTGATTAAAGCTATAAATACAATTTTTTTAAATATTAAAATGTAATTATATTAATAAAAAAAAAATACTTTCTAATGTTTCCTTGGAGCTGCAGTTATGGCACTTGTTAGCTCACTTCCCAACCCCATGCTGCGGTTCCCCATGGGGGACCCCCGCAATGTCCCGACATTAACCCTTGCAGTGGGGGTCACGATAGTGACCCCCACTGCATTTAAAAGGTGTTAATTCCCTGCAATGGGTCCTTAAAGGGCCAGCGGCACACAAAAAGTAAAGGCCGGCAGCGATAGTACTATAAGTACCCCCAATGACACTTATAATTAACCACCCAATGCTGGGGGTCCCCATTGGGACCCAAGGAGGGTTCCCACATTAACCCTGGCAGTGGGGGTCCCCGATAGCACGCAATCGGGGACCCCCGCTGCAATCAAAATTCTACTTTCCCACCTTCCGGGTCCTTAAAGGACCTCCCATAATCCCTTAATTAACCCGGTCGCTCATGGGGGTCGATACAGAACCCCATAAACCCTTAATTAACCCTGTCACTCATGGGGGTCGATACAGACCCCCCATAATACCTTAATTAACCCTGTCACTCAAGGGGGTCGATAAAGACCCCCCATAATCCTTTAACTAACCCTGTCACTCATGGGGGTCAATGCAGAGCCCCCATAATCCCTTAACTAACCCTGTCACTCATGGGGGTCACTAAAGACCCCCATAATCCCTTAATTAACCCTGTCATTTATGGGGGTCAATACAGAACCCCATTATCCCTTCATTAACCCTGTCACTTATGGGGGTCAATAGAGATCCCCATAATCCCTTAATTAATCCTGTCACTTACTGGGGTCAATACAGACCCCCATAATCCCTTAATTAACCCTGTCACTCATGAGGGTCACTGCAGACCCCCATTATCCCTTAATTAACCCTGTCACTCATGGGTGTTGATACAGACCCCATAAACCCTTACTTAACCCTGTCACTCATGTGGGTCAATACAGATCCCCATAAACCCTTAAGTAACCCTGTCATTCATGGGAGTCACTACAGACCCCCATAAACCCTTAATTAACCCTGTCACTCATGGGGGTCAATACAGAACCCCATTATCCCTTAATTAACCCTGTCACTCATGGGTGTTGATACAGACCCCATAAACCCTTACTTAACCCTGTCACTCATGGGGGTCAATACAGATCCCCATAAGCCCTTAAGTAACCCTGTCATTCATGGGAGTCACTATAGACCCCCATAATCCCTTAATTAACCCTGTCACTCATGGGGGTCAATACAGACCCCCATAAGACACTAATTAACACCATCAGTCCAAAAGGGGTCTATATAGACCCCTATAGGACACTAATTAAAATATGTAATAACACTATAAGTGCTATGAGGGTCATCCAGAACCCTCATAACACAAAGTGTAAGCACTACACTATTAAGCCTAACTATACCCCATTAACCCAACCCTGGCACTATTTGATCCTAACAGTACTCATTTAACCCTAACAGTACCTATCTAACCCTAAATGGGCCTATTTAACCCTAACTGGGCCTATTTAAACCTAACTGGGCCTATTAAACCCCATCTAAGCCTATTTAACCCCGTCTCTTATGGGGGTCTACACAGACCCTCATAAGCCTCTATGTAACCCCATCAGTCCCATAAGGGTATATAAAGACCCTCATGGGGCAGTTAGAAGCCTAACATTAACTCCATATGTGCCATGAGGGTCCTCCAGAAGCCTCATGACTCTAAGTACAAACAATACACTGCACTACCCCCCCAATAAACCATTAAATCAAAACTAACCCCCTCAGCCCCAACCTATTAACACCTACACTACAAACCTACAGTACCTACCCCCTATTAAACCCCCACCCCACTAATTACAGAAAATATTAAAACTCAAGTCACAGAAAATAATAAAACTTAAGTCACAGAAAATAAAAAACCTACATTACAGAAAATAAAAAAGCTACATTGTAAAAAATAAAAAAGCTACATTACAAAAAATAAAAAAAAGCTACATTACAAAATCCCAGTACAGAAAATAAAAAAGTATTACACACCTGAAAAGGAAATACATACAAAATATATACATCACATTGCAATACATGCAAATATAATCCAGTAATATATACAATAAATACAGTTAAAATATACCCTTATTTACACATTATGTAACCCTATCTAAAATACATTAACCGCTATCTAAATACATACCCCCTATTTAAATACAATACCCTCTATCTAACATACATTGAACCCTATGCACATACACAAACCCTAAATGTAACCTAAAATAGAATAATTAAGATCACTTACCTTTGCAGATGTCCCTTTACATTGCCCCCTAGGAAAAAAATCCCCATCAAATTAGTACATAACACTACATAGCAAAAGTAAACATTCTAAATATTCTAAATATTCAACTCACCTTTCCAGCATGTCCCTGTGCTCCTCCTCTTCTGCCCAGGCTGGGCCCTTGAAGAATGTGCGCTCTAACAGAAAAAAAGCAAAAAAAAAAACTAACGGAGCTCCACATTCAAGGAGCTCCCCGACGCTAATGAGGTCCCTAGTGCGTCTTCCAGAGAAAAACTGACAATGGCGCCTTCTGATTGGCTGAAAAGTATATCAATCAAATTTCAGCCAATCAGAAGGTGCCAAGATGTGAGCCAATTAAAATTGGATACACCACTATATCCCATTCTGATTGACTAATGGACCTATTAAGCTTTTTTAAACCAATCAGAAGGCTCTATTGCCTTCAGCCACAGGGTGATTGGCTGAAGGCATTTGCACCTTCTGATTGGCTACCGTCTGATTGACAGTGACAACTGCCAATCAGAAGGTACAGATGCCTTCAGCCAATCACCCAATGAGGTGTATCCCATTGTCATTGACTGAAGGGAACAGTGCCTTCTGATTGGCTGTAGTCACTGTCAATCAGATGGCAGCCAATCAGAAGGCGTAGATGCCTACAGCCAATCCCTCCATGGGGGTGTATCCCATTGTGATTGGCTGAAGCCAACAGAGCCTCCTGATTGGTTTAAAAAAAGATTGATAGGTCCATTAGTCAATCAGAATAAGATATGTGGTGTATCCCATTCTGATTGGCTCACACCTTGGTGCCTTCTGATTGGCTTAAATTTGATTGACAGCCTTTTCTGCAAATCTTCTGCCATTTCCAATTTTCTTCCGGAAGAGGGTCTAGGGGTTTCATTAGCGTTGCGGAGCACCGCTAGTGCGGAGTATCGTTTTTTTTTGTTAGAGTGCGGATTCTTTAAGGGCCCAGCTGGGGCAGAAGAGGAGAAGGACGTGGAAATCGCGCTGAGGTAAGTTGAATGTATATTATGTTTATTCTATTTTATTTTGTGTGTGTATTCATGTGTACCAATGTAATGCTTATTTTTAACAGGGGCTGAGCCGGAGAAGACACTAAGAAGGACTGGGACATGCTGGAAAGGTGAGTTGAATATTTTGAATATTTTGAATGTTTATTTTTGCTATGCAGTGTTATGTACTAATTTGATGGGGATTTTTTTCCTAGGGGCAATGTGAAGGGACATCTGCAAAGGTAAGTGGTCTTAATTATTCTATTTTAGGTTACATTTAGGGTTTGTGTCTGTACATAGGGTTCAATGTATGTTAGATAGATGGTATTGTATTTAGATAGCGGTTAATGTATTTTAGATAGGGTTACATAGTATGTAGATAGGGGTATATTTTAACTGTATTTATTGTGTTTATTACTGTATTATATTTTGTATGTATTTCCTTTTCAGGTGTGCAATACTTTTTTATTTTCTGTAGTGGGGGGAGGGTTGTAATGTAGCTTTTTTTATTTTTTGCAATGTACCTTTTTTATTTTCGGTAATGTAGCTTTTTTATTTTCTGTGACATAGGTTTTATTATTTTTTGTGAGCTAGGCTTTACTATTTTCTGTAATTAGTGGGGTGGGGGGGGGGGGGTTAATAGGGGGTAGGTAGGTAGTGTAGGCATTAATAGGTTAGGGTAGAGGGGGTTAGGCTAGATTTATTGGTTTATTGGGGGGGATAGTGCAGTTAGGGTTACATAGGTACTGTTAGGGTTAAATGTGTACTGTTAGGAGTATATAGGCCCAGGGTTGGGTTACATGGGTATAGTTAGGGTTAATAGTGTAGTGCTTACACTTTGTGTCATGAGTGTCCTGGATGACCCTCATGGCACTTATAGTGTTATTATCTGGGTTAATTAGTGTCCTATAGGGGTCTATACAGTTGAGGCACTCAGTATAGTCCCATTGTGTGACAAATAGCATTTCAACACTTTTTTATTGCCCGTCATTTTTGACAGGCAAGTAACTAGTTATTATAAGATTTATAATGTTTTGTTTTCCTATTGGCTCCTAGACCCCTGTCTCATCCATAAAGCTTGATTTAAATACCCCCCGCACAGAAATATGCTGCAGTAGATTTACGCAGCCTATTTACGGCAGTGATCTAACTCAGAGCACTTGATTTACATATGGCTTTTAGGTTCTAGGGGCTCAGAAAGACAGTTGTATTTACTTTCCAGGACAAAGAGAATAAAAAAATAATAATGATTATAATTTTACTTTAGGCAATGTTCATAAAGCAGTCCAGCAAAGATATTTATGTAATAACCATATGTAAGCTACTTATGTCCATTAAGAGACAACCTTCATAAAACTCAATAACATGGTAACCATGGCTCCCACTGCAAATCTTGTGAGTCTTCCCATGTTGGAAGCCACCTGGTCAGTACATTCCAATGTAGCTCATTTGAGTGTGGCAGAGAAAATTCTTAAGAGAACACTTATGAAACACTTAAGTGTCCTAGTAAGAGAAAAAAACTGCCTAATAAATAATTTCTCAGGAATGTAATAAAATAAAAGTGATGCCTATACATCCCAATGCACATAAGTAGCCATTGCAATGGTTATCCCAGCAGCATACAACAATAGTAAAGAACAATAAACTAAATTACAATGTCAATTACAAAGAGGACCTGAATACAATCACAGAGGAGGCCTCACCACCACATGTCAACTGTATTTGCATATAACAATCATCAATTACAAAATAAACAGGTAGACACAATTATTCAGTTTCAAAAGTACTGTATACTCAATGTCATGAATGATTTGGGGGCCATGATGGACCCCCCTGCACCCCTACAAGTAACACATTTTAATTGGGACATCTATTTGCTAATATCAAAGGCTAAAAAATGGACATGGAATGTGTTTTAATGATTGTGTCAATTTGTCTTTCAGTTATGAGTCATTTTTCCCCTTTATGTATTATGTATAATAAGGTGGTCTGGTGTCGTAATAGTTTGAATTATTTAGTTGTGCTAGAAGCAGGCTGTATGGGACAAAGGGTTACGTTTTTATACAAGAATGTATATGCTGCTCAGAACCGGCCAGGCGTGCATCCTCCCTGGCCTCAGATAGCCATAAAGTGTGAGGTTAGTTTATGGCCCTCTATAAAATGAGAGCTTACAATTAGAGACGGGGGTTTGGCTATAGACCTTGGGGATGGTGTTTTCGGATCTGTAAAGTGTATCTGAAGGACAAATAAAGTCACTCTGTATGTACTAAGCAAAGGAACATGTTGTATGCTTCTTAGATCCTACGAAAAGTGGTATGATGGTGCCTGCCTCTTCAGAAATTATGCTTAAAACTGAATTGTTTGCTGGGCTCTGAGATATTGAATGCAAAAGGATCAGCCTAGAGAGAGGAAATGAGGTGTGTGTGGCCCCTCAAATCCTTGGGTCATCACACGCAACAATTATATCCATGAACAAATATTATCAGTGTGGTGTAAATCCATCCCAAAAAGGCAATGAGACTGAATAAAAATAACATAACAAACCTATCTTACCCTTAACACTAGAAAAATGGTCCATACACCAGAATAACTATATATTTAGTGAAAGTATTCTCCAAAAAATATTTTAAAACTAATAGTAATAGTACATAGCACCTATATACAAGGGTGTAGGAATAAAAAAAAATATGGGGATAGATTTTTAAATAGACGAAGATCCTAGCCGTGACCGAATGAACAAGTGTTATATTACTACATGAGGAGCAATAGCACTATTGTTTTACAGTATATGTGCAAACAGACAAAGGGTACAGGTGTCTGTCCTGAAATATAGTTGTGTAAAAGAAGGCAAGGAGTAGTATAACACTTTATCAGACTATCTATGACAAAGGATAAATGTATAGCTGGGGATTAGAATGGTGAACAAGAATTAGAAACTCCAATTTAAGTTAACTGGAAGATTTATTTTACATAGCATTACACTGATAAAGTACTTGTCACATTTGAACTATTCACTTGCATGCACTGCAAGAACAAGAGAGACAAAAATAGCCATATCTATCCATTTTATATATATAAATATATATATATATATATATATATATATATATATATATATATATATATATATATAAAAATATATATAAATATAGAGAGAGAGAGATAAAGAGAAATTTCTCTCGATGCTGTTATATATAGACCTTTGAAGACATATACACACATCATTTTTATTAAATCACTTTATATTTATATTTACAATCGCACCTAGTCCTCTCCATTCCCTCCAGTTCCTATGCCCCTGCCTACATATATTCTTTATCTGGTCAGTATACCAGAATGACTACCCCTTTTATCATGACCCAGCGGTGAGGGGACCAGGTGCACCCCAAAAATCATTCTTCTTCCAGCTTACAGGTCCACCCTTGGAACCATGATGTTTTGAAAAGCTCAGCACCCAGCTTGCTTCTCTATGTCAGAAACACAGGATTAGGATACAAAAACACAGGAGCAGGTGTAGTCCCTTTAAGATAGGACCTAGCAGGAATATTAGGATACCAGCACGTGTTTTAGCTCAATAAAATAAATAAAGCCTTCTTTCAAAAATGACACTATACTATAATTATGTACAGCCAAAGAGAGCATAACTTTATTGGTCAGTTCACCTCTTATTATATCATTTCCACATGTAAAACATTGAAGAACAATTGATTTAGGCAATCACAATATACAACCTTTGACATAGCATAATAATCACCACATGACAAGATTAACTCCATTGTCTAGGAAACTTCACATAGCTGCCAGAGAGCCTGATGATAGTTGCTTATCAGCCCCTGCTGACAGAGTTATGGACACCACAAAAGTTAATTAGCCATTGTGCTGCTTAAGAACTCTCTATGTATGCCCTTGTCTGTCCATGTCTGGCTGATCCTGCTGGAATTAAATGTTTATGTCCTCCTACAATTTTGATGTGGGAAAGGGTAGCTGTGCTTATGTGGCAGATGCTATCAGGTGTGGTGGTAATGCAGGAGCTACTGGGATGATGGAGATGGTAGGGATGGAGGGTCACCCAAGACGCTGGTTTTGCCCAATAGGAGCAAGTGAGAGGAGGGTTGATCTGAAGGAGTAGGAGCTCTCTCGTGACAAATGGAACCCTCGTTGTGGAGGGATCTGCATACTCCACAATATAGTGGGTTACATAAGCAAGTATTAGGAGACATCTTGATAATATGGACATCAGCCAATTCAGATTAAATGGGTCTGGGGATTGACAATGTACATGATCATCTTGCTAATATAACTATTGCTTGGTCTTAGAGTTACTGTATGTGAAAGCATGGGTTTATTTCATTATACAGATACTTTTGTTTTTATTCTGATAGTATTAATTTGACTTCACATGTTTTAGAGTGCATTTATAGGCAACATTTGTAATCATTGATTGTCATCAGCTACATTGTGCATGTAAAATGTATATTGCATGATTATTGTAGGGGCACCTCATACTCCCTCCCCCCTCACCTCCCCATCTATGTTCCTCTCCCTGTCTTTCCTTCTCTTCCCTGGAGTGGATCACCTGAAAGTTTGGAAGACTGTACATGACAGTGAACATAAAAAACTGCTTACTAGTCTAGGTAATGCTTCACTGGAAGCTAAGCATATAATTTCCTAAGCACGTCAAGTCAGCCAATTGGTTGCCAGTTGACACTTATTTGCATAAGAATCTAGCAGGAAAGAGTCACTTTGAAATCTAATGGCTAGTATAATGTAGTCTAAACATCAAATGGCTAGTATAATCTAGTTTGCTAGTTGATAATAACATAACATTTATTTTGGAGTGCCAAAGTCTATTTAAAGTACACTGAATGCTAAATAAATTAATATGATTACATTTTCAAGAGGACACCTGCTAAAATTCATGTATGAAGTACATCATGAGGAATCTTTATGAGCAATCACATTTAATGTATCATTTATCATTCCTGTTACAAAATGTTGAATCCTACAAACATGAAAGCATTGTAAACACATATACAAAAAAAAGGCATGTGATATTTATTTAAATAATCTGGGCTATGATGGAGTTTTTGCAGGTAGTAATAACTTACAAACAAGCTGCTGGAATTAGGCTACATGCAATGATTAATGCCATAACTATAGATGAGTCACCTGCTGTGATTAAAGTGATAACAGCTTTTCAAATTCAAAGGAAGAAAGATATGTACTGACATGTATATTCCTGTACCTGCATGTATATAACTTCCATATTGAAACTTTTAAGAGATTTTATGGGGATTTGTATAAGTGTATATGCTTACCTTTGTGGAAGCTCTGAAGAACATGTGATATGTTTATATTTGAAGTCATAATTCATGACATAATAGTCAAAAAACAAGTAAGCCATTTATGATTGAATTGCATTGATGTTTCTCTCATACAGATGAGACTTTCTTTCGTATTTCTGTTCTTGCCTGGGACAAAGGGTTAATATACTTCATAAGAAATATATAAAACCTTTGGCACAAATGAGCACTCGAGTTGGCACACTATTACATTATGTCTGTTCTGGTCTCTGGTGTGGGTCTCAAACCAAAATAAATTAGAGAAAAGTCTATCCCTTTGGTATATACAATGACCAAGATGGTATAAAAGTGGATGCTATAGAAATTTACTTTTATTATGTTTTTGGACAGAAAGAGATCTATCTTGTGTCTCAACAAATATATTTATCAGAAGAAGAAAACTGGCAAGCAGTCTTCTTCCTTAGCAAATTTACTATAATCCAGGAGAATGAAAATTAAACTCCTCAGGTTTTCAAAGAGATTTTGAAAATCCGGGTGACTCCCTATATGGACTTTATGGCATTCAAAGACAACAGCAATTTCCATGTTTTCGTGCAAGATAGGATAAGCTAAAAGTTAGGCACAAGATACTTTTTCCATCATAAGGAACCCAGACCTTATGTGCATTTTTTGCATTTGTTCTTTTTTATAAAAAGAAGACTAGGAAAAATATTTTCTTGCACTGCCTTAACACTCATGGGTATGGAGTTCACCAGAGCTTCACAGGTTGCCACTGGAGTCCTCTTCCACTCCTCCATGATAACATCACAGAGCTGGTAGATGTTAGAGACTTTGCACTCCCCCACCTTACGTTTGAGGATGCCCCACAGATGCTCAATAGGGTTTAGGTCTGGAGAAATGCTTAGCCAGTCCATCACCTTTACCTTCAGCAAACTGCGGGCTTTCTTGTGCAACATCTTGAGAAGATGCTTCCATCTGGGACGACAGCCATGCAGACCAATTTGATGCAGTGTGTGGCATGTGGTCTGAGCACTGACAGGCTGCCTACCACCCCTTCCAACTCTGCAGCAACGCTGGCAGCACTCATACGTCTATTTCCCAAAGACAACCTCTGGGTATGACCCTGTGCACGTGCACTCAACTTCTTTGGTCGGCCATGGCGAGGCCTGTTCTGAGTGGAATCTGTCCTGGGAAACCGTTGTATGGCCTTGCTGCAGCTCAGTTTCAGCGTCTTGGCAATCTTCTTATAGCCTAGGCCATCTTTATGTAGAGCATGAGGTGCCATGTTGAACTTCCAGTGACCAATATGAGAGAGTGTGAGAGCAATAACACCAAATTTAATACAACTGCTTCCCATTCACACCTGAGACCTTGTAACACTAACGAGTCACATGACACCGGGAAGGGAAAATGGCTAATTGGGCCCAATTTGGACATTTCCACTTAGGAGTGTACTCACTTTTGTTGCCAACGGTTTAGACATTAATGGCTGTGTGTTGAGTTATTTTGAGTGAACAGCAAATTTGTTATACAGGCTGTACACTTACTACCTTACATTGTAGCAGAGTGTCATTTCTTCAGTGTTATCACATGAAAAGATATAATAAAATATAAAATATTTACAAAATTGTGCGAGGTGTACTCACTTTTGTGAGAAACTGTGTACATATATATATATATATATATATATATATATATATATATATAAATATATATATATATATATATATATATATATATATATATATATATATATATATACAGTGTTTTCAATGTACTCCTATGTGTGCACAATGAAGCTAATTCCACAAGGTTGATGTGCTGAAGTATATTCATTATTTTTGGATCTTTTATCTTTAACTTCATACACCAGATTCCTTTTAGAGTCTGTGTTTTGTGCACTTTTTTCTCATCTATCTATCTATCTATCTATCTATCTATCTATCTATCTATCTATCTATAGAAAGATCTAGTCATGAGACATGGCAAAATTTAGCATTTTAAGACCTAACATTATTCTAGATGCAATAATTGCATAAAAAAAGTATTTACAAAAGAGTTAGCAATCCTGTAAACTGCAGGGCTACAAATGTAACTGCATCAATTAGATGTCATTCTTCATTACATTTGAAGTAGTCACATTTCGTATTGATCAGTTTATTCAGGGTCACAATAGGTTTCAAATCCACTCTGTAAATGAAAAAAAAACAGTTTCCCCTTTAACATTAGACAACAGGTCTACAATGACTTTTTATGAGGTGGGTAAAAAGTACATATATGTTTCGGGACATTTGCATATTTTAAAATTAACGAGAACAATAGCATTTTTACTTAGCAAGGCAGTAACTAATAATGCATATATATGAACAGTATCATGAGGCTGGTAACACATACCAGGCTTCAGTGCGTTTCCCTGATTGTCTGATAAAACATTAATAATGCTTCATAGAATATTTCATTAGTACTCCACTAGATGGCAATGTCAAACTAGCAAAGATTTGCCCTCAATTTCACATTGAAAAAACATACATAAGCTCAATTTTTTCAGTAAAACAAATATTCTTTCATTCAGTATCTTACTGATTTGTATCAGGGAGAAAGGAAGGACAAAGCAGTACAGCAATATTTCTTCCATCAAGAACATACTTGACAGAACAGCAGAACTGAATATCTGTGAATACAGGAGCATGAATCAAAATCAGAAAAAGTCAAAATCTAAATTTATTTTTACATCACAGTGTTTTACCACAATGCCTGTATTCTTATTTTCATTTTCCTGTCAAAGATTAAAATACATAAACGAATGCAGCAAGACTTTTTGAAATGCATGACTTGTCTAATTTGATAGCTAGTATGATTTCCGGAATGCTTCAAAAAATGTATTTTGTATATTACCTTGTAAAATTGATGTTCCAGATGTTAACTTTTATCTAGAAAATAATCATATTGGGTATTTTTGGAAATCTAAATAAGCAAATTGCCCGGTTTTGATCAAAATATAATATGGTAAAGATATGTAAAAATACTAATGTTGGCCAAAAATAGATGCTAGTACCAAAGGTGCTTAAAGGTGCTTAAACCTCCACATTCTAAATTGATTTTAACAATTCATTCCTATAATCTAATTTATTGGTGTTATGCTATTCACTGGAATTTGAGAGAAGCTGCACATGTGTGACAGATTTACAGATTTATGTTGTTTAAACACTTCATGTTCACATTGGATACACTTATTGTATCCTCTCTCACCTAGTGGGCCCTTTTGCATTGAATTTGCTTCACTAGCTCTTCCCTTGATAACATATTATACAGATAGCAAATCTGTGGACAGATTACATGTACTGCAAAGTGGTTCAATAATGACAAGTTTCCCATAGAGTTACTATCTATATTAGCTGCATCTTACTGCATAATGTTGTTCCATGTAATAGCTATCTCCATGGTGATATAATCTAGCTGAACATTGATAAAGAATAATGTAAAAAATGAAACATTTATTTATATTAGATATATTTTTAAATTGGAAGCGCAAGGAGTGGTAGAAGGTTACTGTATTGACTAATTAATCTTACTAAACTATTGTGAGACACTGTTATTTTGTGATGCAGAACCCTAGTATTAATAGAATCAAATGAAAATGACATGCAAATGGTCAGCTAATGACAGAATCACAATATTTAATTTACAAATATCCAGTGGCGGCTGGTGCCTTTCCAAGTTGGTGGGGTGGAAGACATTATTAAATAAGTTAGTGCATTCATTTTGGGAGGGCGGTTGCCCATTTGCCGCTATGCAGAAGCCACCCCTGCATATATCAAACTTTACACAGCTTACAGTGACAATAGGGCTGGTAAGTACACTATACATTATTCTCTAAATCATTTCTATCTTTAAATATTGTTTACACTCTTAAAGCATTAAGATAAATTTAATCAAATAGTGACTGAAAAGTAGAAGTGATTTTTGCATGCAACATTGTAGTAATATTGATATATACAAGTAACTTTATATTCCTTTTGATGTTTTGGCGTACAACTCCACTATCATTACCTAGGGAATAAGTAGTAGGTCCAAATCTATTTCAAATCTATTGTGAAGCACAAACATTTTGATGTAATAGCATTCCAGAGGATATAGAGTTGAAGATTACACAGGGTACACAAGACATAAAGGAACAAGGTTTAATTTAGTTTATATAGCGTTTTAGATTTTGGATTTACAGTAAATTTAATAATGCAGTGGGCATCTATAAATATGGAGTCGAAGATCTGCTTATTGACTACCTCGTGATTTGGAGCAAGGTAATTCTTGAATCCTATGAACAGCTTTTTTTCCATCTTATAAAAATTTGCTACTTTATACATTGTTCAGAGTGGACATTGAACAATTTTGGGAAGATAAATGTAGTAGATTGCAATAATGTTGTTTAAAGGACTCTAATTAAAATGCTTTGTATGCTTGTAAAATGTTTATTTAATGCAAATTAAAATATATACAGATATTATCTCACTATCAAGATAGCTTTGACGATACAGTATTTTGCACACTTACATTCTAAGGTTAAGGTTTATTTTACACCTTTAATCCAGGTTCCTCTATTTACTCATTAATAGCATGGAACCTGGATTGGCACAAGGGGTCTCCAAATTATTGTGCATTGATTGGAAATGTCCAATCCCTCAGTCCTCACGCCAGGGATATGCAGTGGGATATTATGGCAAAGGATGGTCACTAAAACCATAATCAAAGGCATTATAAACCACATTATGATAAAGAATAATGGGCGACAAAATATCTAAAGTTACAAAACTCTACAAATTATACAATGTTAATTAAGATGTTAAGAATATATGTAAACGATTGTAACCACTACTATTCATTGCTTGGTAATATGACATACTAAAACATCTCAAATAAACGTACTGATCAACTGTATAAAGCAAGGATTCAAAAATGATATCTACATGCATGCTTATACTGTAACAAGCTAGTGTGAAAATTAAGTGCAAAAACAGTTCTTTATGTGCAAAGAATTATACAACTTTTAATGCTATAAATCCTGGGAAATGCTGACAATTTTCTCAAAGGTTCTGGTTTTCAGTGGTGCTTCCCAGTCTCCAGCCACACCATTGGAGGCTTAGGCTTCCACACATGAGATTTGTAAGGGGTTAAAAATCCTAAAGGGTTAAATTTATTGCAGCCTAAGTCTTGCTGTATTTATCACTTCTCGATTGGGTAGAATGTTTGTGTATAAATGTTTTGGGTGTAGTGCTAAGGTTATAATCTCATTTGCTAGAGGGAAAGGTTAGACTACTGTTGCAATTCAAGTTGTTTGCGCCATTCTTGTCATGCACCTTGTGCATGACACAGTGGGTTGTAGTTTCTTGCTATATAAGCTTGTCCTAATGATTTCTTGCTATATATATATATATATATATATATATATATATATATATATATATATATATAAGCTTGTCCTAATGAAGAAATAAATGAAAACATTTTGACTCGGTCTCTAGACACTTGTCAGTCTGTTTTCCCAAGCGCTTGTATCAGAGAGGGAGAAGCTGTTACTTAGACTGCTGCAGTAATTCCCAGGGAGACAGCACCTTCATAGGTGAAAGTGGAAGAAGACCAAATTATTTCCTAACAATCTGGTGTCAGGAGTGGGATTCTCTCCAGCAAGGTAAGTTACTTTATTTTGTTTATGTATAAGCGTACCTTCCCGCAGAGAATTAGATTATAACAGGGTGCTGTTTAGGTGTGGGTTAGAGTCCCACTAGTATTACCATATAGGTGTGGGCTAGAGTCCCACTGGTATTGCCATCTAGGTGTGGGTAAGAGTACCATTGGTAATACAATCTAGGTGTGGGTTAGTGTCCCACTGGTATTAGGGGAGGGTATCAAGTCCCTCTCATAGTTAGCTGGAGATCTGTTGGCCTCTCTCTTCCTGATTAGGGGTTAAGTGTTGCTGGTGGTGGGAATTTTTGTTTTGTTTGTATCTGTTCATTTTAAAACACTGTATTGTATTCTGTGATTTTACACTGGGCAAAACAAAATCAAAGGGAGAAACCCCAGGTAAAAAATGTGGCAAAATTATAATTCCTTTTAAAATGCTAATTCTAATAATAATAAGGATACAGGACAATACTCTAAGGAATCTCCCCTTGCTCTGGTTTTAACCCAACCCCCAGGTCCAGAACAGGGAGAATCACCAAAGTGCTATATAAGTCAAATAGCAGGGGATTATTATTGTGACCCCTTTGTTGATGTAGCCGGGTGGACTGAGGGTCTTGGGCAACAAGGACCAACATTTTCTATGGAAGGGACATTTTCCTCTTTTCATCTGTGGCAATTAAAGGTCATGTTGTTAATTGACCCCATTTGTCTCTAAAGTTACACAAGGGGTATCCAAATTATTGTGCATTGATTGGAAATGTCCAATCCCTCAGTCCTCACGCCAGGGATATGCAGTGGGATATTATGGCAAAGGATGGTCACTGAAACCATAATCAAAGGCATTATAAACCACATGAGACCACAAGCAAATCTTAAAAGTATGCAGCGCATGGAAGCCATGTTTTTTTTCTCATTATTTGAAGAGCTGTTTATTTCCAGCACAAATTTGTGGTTATAGGAATTTTGGGATGTAATGTTTTAAATTTGTGGAATGAACTTATTTTTTGTCTTTTTGTCAGGAAAATAAAACTTGTTTTAATATGCATTGGTAGTATCAAGATACTGAATAATACCTAGGAATGATGGTATGAAATATTGTCAATCTCTAAATTATGTCATAAAAGTTACAAAAAACAATTGGTACCATTCATAGGACAATTGTTTGTAAACAATTGAACTTGTAAATGTTAATATTGCATGTGTTCATTTAAATTGTGTGTAGTTTTATTATGTTTAACTGTATTTGTTCCACTTATATTAATTTTGCTAATTTTTTGACAAGAAAGGAGCAATTTTTTATGTTAATTTTCTTTATTTTGTAGAAAGACTCCATTAGTGTTTCATGTTTTATTTTTGTTTGTATTTGTTTCTGTATTTTATGTTATGTTTTATGTTTCTCTCTGTGCCAGAATTTTTGCTTTGAGAATCAGTGTATGCATATGTACATGTTTTCTGTTTCTTTTGGTACCCATTTTTTTATTTATTTATTAATAAAAAAAATTTTAGTCTCTCAAATTTTGGCCATTGTGTTTTTGAACATGTGTACTATTTCTTGGTGTCCAAGTTTTGTTTTATATATACATTTTTGTTTTTAAATTTTTTCGCTATTTTTATTATTTTCCTGAACTGAGTTTTTTTAATTTTCTTTTTGATATTTTTACAAACACTGTTTTTGTCAAGCTGGGAGTAAAATGTGCCCAGGTTGCTGATATAATAACACTCCCTGTTACAATGGGTATGACCACTAGTGGGTGTTTGCCTTTGGCTAAACAATTACCCGTTAGCACAAACGCCAAAGCAGGAAATTTCCCTTTTTTTTGTAGTATTCAGATTGTCATTTACAGTAAACAGATAGCAGCCCTGTTAATAATCCTGATGGGCTTTATTTATTTTGTTTATGAGTACTGAAGGAAACAAAGGGATAAGAACGATGTAAAATCAAACATTTACAGATGAAAAGTGAAAAGTCACTGTATTAAATGGTACAATTGAGTATTTTTTAATACAATGCACTATTTATAGCTATATTTGGTAATTAAATAATGTAAATTTATATAATTCAGTAATGGATGATTTTAGTAGAATCAGTAAAAAAAGGTTTTTGTTTTTTTAAATAAGTAAATATATATATATATATATATATATATATATATATATATATATGTATAACATCTTACGAGACAAAGAAGTTATCAACATACATTTTTTATTATTATTGGTAGATTAATGGACTCAAATATTTCTTAGATGATTTTGTCTATTGTTGAATTTCAATAATTTAGTATGGATAAACATTACCAATGAAATATATCTACATTATCTGTTAAGCATCTGTAACAGTGTCATGCGATTGTTGGTTTCTATTTGTGTCTAAGTTTGGAAATATAAGCATAATATACAATTTTATTTGTCATCTTTAGTGATGTCGCAAACATAAAATGGGCAGGCGGATTTTAAAACCCACAGGGACTCTTTCTGGCCACAATAGTGATGGAAAAGTTGTTTTAAGGGAACTAACACCTGGACTGTGGCATGCCGGAGGGGGATCCATGTCAAAACTCCCACGGAAAATTACATAGTTGATGCAGAGTCTGGTTTTAATCCATAAAGGGCATAAATAACCTAACATCCCCCTCCATCATCATCCTCCCCTGTATCTCTTTACCCCCTCCCTCATCATCCGCCCCTGTGTCTCTTTTCCCCCTTCCTCATCACCCTCCCCTGTGTCTCATCCCCCCTCCCTCATCATCCTCCCACCTCCCTCATCATCCTCCCCTGTATCTCTTTACCCCCTCCTTCATCATCCTCCCCTGTGTGTCTTCCCCCCTCCATCATCATCCTCCCCTGTGTCTCTTTCCCCCTGGTTAGGTCTTAGGGATAAGTGTGAGAATGTTAGGGTTAGGTGTTAGGTTTATGGGTGTTATGGATAAGTGTGAGGGGTGTTAGGGTTAGGGTAAGGGGTGTTAGGGATAAGTGTGATGGGTGTTAGGGTAAGGGATGTTAGGGTTAGGTGTTAGGGTAAGGGCTGTTAGGGATAAGTGTAAGGGGGTATTAGGGTTAGGTGTTAGGGTGAGGCATGTTAGGAATAAGTGTGAGGGGTGTTAGGGTTAGGGTAAGGGGTGTTAGGGATAAGTGTGAGGGGTGTTAGGGTTAGGTGTTAGGGTGAGGGGTGTTAGGGATAAGTGTAAGGGGTGTTAGGGTTAGGTGTTAGGGTGAGGGATGTTAGGGTTAGGTGTTAGGGATAAGTGAGAGGGGTGTTAGGGTTAGGGTAAGGGGTGTTAGGGATAAGTGTGAGGGGTGTTAGGGTTAGGGTGAGGGGTGTTAGGGATAAGTGTGAGGGGTGTTAGGGTTAGGTGTTAGGGTGAGAGGTGTTAGGGATAAGTGTAAGGGGTGTTAGGGTTAGGTGTTAGGGTGAGGGATGTTAGGGTTAGGTGTTAGGGATAAGTGAGAGGGGTGTTAGGGTTAGGGTAAGGGGTGTTAGGGATAAGTGTGAGGGGTGTTAGGGTAAGGGGTGTTAGGGATAAGTGTAAGGGGTGTTAGGGTTAGGTGTTAGGGTGAGGGGTGTTAGGGATAAGTGTAAGGGGGTATTAGGGTTAGGTGTTAGGGTGAGGCATGTTAGGAATAAGTGTGAGGGGTGTTAGGGTTAGGGTAAGGGGTGTTAGGGATAAGTGTGAGGGGTGTTAGGGTTAGGTGTTAGGGTGAGGGGTGTTAGGGATAAGTGTAAGGGGTGTTAGGGTTAGGTGTTAGGGTGAGGGATGTTAGGGTTAGGTGTTAGGGATAAGTGAGAGGGGTGTTAGGGTTAGGGTAAGGGGTGTTAGGGATAAGTGTGAGGGGTGTTAGGGTTAGGGTGAGGGGTGTTAGGGATAAGTGTGAGGGGTGTTAGGGTTAGGTGTTAGGGTGAGAGGTGTTAGGGATAAGTGTAAGGGGTGTTAGGGTTAGGTGTTAGGGTGAGGGATGTTAGGGTTAGGTGTTAGGGATAAGTGAGAGGGGTGTTAGGGTTAGGGTAAGGGGTGTTAGGGATAAGTGTGAGGGGTGTTAGGGTAAGGGGTGTTAGGGATAAGTGTAAGGGGTGTTAGGGTTAGGTGTTAGGGTGAGGGGTGTTAGGGATAAGTGTAAGGGGTGTTAGGGTTAGGTGTTAGGGTGAGGGATGTTAGGGTTAGGTGTTAGGGATAAGTGAGAGAAGTGTTAGGGTTAGGGTAAGGTGTGTTAGGGATAAGTGAGAGGGGTGTTAGGGTTAGGGTAAGGGGTGTTAGGGATAAGTGTGAGGGGTGTTAGGGTTAGGGTGTGGGGTGTTAGGGATAAGTGTGAGGGGTGTTAGGGTTAGGGTGAGGGGTGTTAGGGATAAGTGTGAGGGGTGTTAGGGTTAGGTGTTAGGGTGAGGGGTGTTAGGGATAAGTGTAAGGGGTGTTAGGGTTAGGTGTTAGGGTGAGGGATGTTAGGGTTAGGTGTTAGGGATAAGTGTGAGGGGTGTTAGGGTTAGGGTGAGGGGTGAGGGGTTTTAGGGATAAGTGTAAGGGGTGTTAGGGTTAGGTGTTAGGGTGATGGATGTTAGGGTTAGGTGTTAGGGATAAGTGTGAGGGGTGTTAGGGTTAGGGTGAGGGGTGAGGGGTTTTAGGGATAAGTGTAAGGGGTGTTAGGGTTAGGTGTTAGGGTGAGGGATGTTAGAGTTAGGTGTTAGGGATAAGTATGAGGGGTGTTAGGGTTAGGTGTTAGGGTGAGGGGTTTTAGGGATAAGTGTAAGGGGTGTTAGGGTTAGGTGTTAGGGTGATGGATGTTAGGGTTAGGTGTTAGGGATAAGTGTGAGGGGTGTTAGGGTTGGGTGCTAAGGTGAGGGGAGGATGATGATAAGGGGGGGAAGAGACACAGGGGTGTCCTTGCAGCAGAGATCAAAAGAGTCCTTCAGGACTGTATTGCACACTGTGTACAGTAGCCTAGCTATGGTTTTCCCTATTTATGCAGTATCACCTACACTCAGCCTCCTCTCAGTAAGACTGCAAGTTAGTTATGATTCCAAAATGGCTGCTGTCCATGAGGTAGAAGGGTGTGGAAGGCAGGGTATGATGCTGATTGGCTGGAATGTGTCTGCTGACTGTGAGTTGCAGGGTCAAAGTTTGCTCAATGATAAAGTATAGGGGCGGGTCGAATATCGCATATGTTCACAGTTCGCCGCGAACGCGAACATGCTATGTTCGCCGGGAACAGTCCGCCGGCGAACTATTCACGACATCTCTAGTCATCTTGCAATATGTACTGAATACTAATATAATTTTGTCTAAATACTACTTCTAAAAGCGTTTTGATTGGAATATAAGAAAAACATATTTGTCACTCTTTAGCTCTAGTTTTCTTCTTTTTGGATCTTTTATTTTATTTCTTCCTTGAGACAAAGTAATATTCAATACATGGCATTATTTTGATGTTATGTAAATAACATCACTCATATACCCTATAAATATTGGTGCTGGGGTGGTTTCTTTATTTATCAGCAGCTAAAATTAAGTCCATGCTGTTTTTTCATTAGTATTGTTAATGTATGTTTATGGAGGCAAAAAATATTCTCGCCTCCATAAAAGGAGGGATTGAATATTGCTAATTTTTTTAATAATATTTTGTTTTAATTTTTTTATCAAATTGGCAACAAAAGACTTAAGTAAACCATTTAGTTTTTCTGTAGTTAAAATATATATTATTATGTTGTAAATGTCTAAAAGTGAGCTGTTTCTATCTGGTGCATTTGTTCCATGCACTGTAGACAGACATTATATGCTTACTACACCTTAAATGGAAATTGAAAATGTTAGCTGACTCCTTAGATTTAGATATTTGTTTTGGCTATTTGTGTTAAAGCAAAGTTTAAAAATGTTATTTTATTCAGTGTGTACTTCTCTGTTTATAGTTATATGTCTGCTTGTGACCTGGGCCCTACGTTGATTCTGTGGTAAATGTTGTATTGTTGGTATCTACCGCATATACTTGAGTATAAGCCGACCCGGGTGTAAGCCGAGGCACCCATTTTACCACAAAATACTGGGTAAAATGAGTGACTCGGGTATAAGGGTGGGAAATGTGCTGCCCCCTGTGTCCCTCTTGTGCCCTCTGTGTCCCCCTCTCTCTCTGTGTCTCTTCTCCCCTCTCCCTTCCCTGTGTCTCTTCTCCCCTCTCCCTTCCCTGTGTCTCTTCCAACCTCTCCCTTCCCTGTGTCTCTTCCACCTCCCTTATCACTCTCCTCAACCGCACTCCTTAACCTCCCTTCTCATCCTCAACCTCCCTCCTCATCCTCAACCTCCCTCCTCATCCTCAACCTCCCTCCTCATCCTCAACCCCCTCCTCAACCCTCTCCTCATCCTCAACCCCCTCCTCAACCCCTCTCCTCATCCTCAACCCCCTCCTCAACCTCCCTCCTCGTCCTCCCTCCTCACCCCCCCATCCTCAACCCCCCTCCTCAAGCCCCCTCATCCTCATCCCCTCTCCTTAACCCCCCATCCTCAATCCCCCATTCCCAACCCCCTCCTAAACCTCAACCCCCTCCTCAACCCCTCCTCCTCATCCTCAACCTCCCTCCTCATCCTCAACCTCCCTCCTCAACCCCCCATCCTCAACCCCTTCCTCAACCTCCCTCCTCAACACCCCCATCCTCATCCTCAACCCCCCATCCTCAACCTCCCTCCTCAACCTCCCTCAACCCCCCTCCTCAACCTCAACCCCCGTCAACCCCAACCTACCTCGGTATATGCTAATGACGCGGCACGCAGTTGACGTCACATGCGCGCCGGCGCAGGGTCAAGAAGCGGAGGCCGGAGCACAAGCAGGTAAGTGAGGGGAGAGGGGGGAGGTATTTAGGGGGGTATAGGAGGAGGAGGGGGGTTTAGGTTGAGGACGGGGGAGGGAAAGAGACACGGGGGGTAGAGAGACACACGGGGGGTTAGAGACACACGGGGGGGTTAGAGACACAAGGGAGGTTAGAGACACACTGGGGGGATAGAGAGACACGGGGGGGTTAGAGAGACACGGGGGGAGAGTGACTCAAGTATAAGCCGAGGGGCCCTTTTTTGCCTTAAAAAAAGGGCTGAAAAACTCGGCTTACTCGAGTATATACGGTAAATAATATCAATGACCAGGCCATTAACTGACATTATTACTAATATTATACCTTATTTGTAACTTACCAACATATTCCGTAGCATTATACAGAGCACAACACAAAAACAATATTGAAATATTACAAAAGAACAGCTGACCTTGTCTTTGAGATTAAATTTAATTGTTCATATTCACAAATACATATTATGCATATTTTCCAAGAAATTGGCCTATATACTATGTTCCACCTTGATACATATGTCAAATAGAAAGCATCAAATGTGAATTTATTAATCTTACAGAAAGTGTGAAAGTAACTTCTACAGTTTTAATCTTCTGCAGTATTCTGCATTTTAGCATAAAGTCTGTTTTTGTTTAATTCTGTTTTTTCTTTTTACTGTTTTGTTAATTTTTGTGTACAAATTGTCCACTGGTGATCTGAAGAGCATGACATGCAATGCTAGATATATTATTTAGAAGTTTAGACCCACATTTAATTTCAGGGCCTACTTAGTAATCAGTTCCCATATGCCACACCGATAAAGCCACAAATCTGAAGAGGATTTGCCCTATTTTGCAAAGAGGATTTTGTCACCACAGTTAACAATGTCCCATCTCTTACCACACTAAACATTTGTGTCCTTCAGACACAAAGAGGGAATGTTTAAAATATATGAAACATTCACCAATTTTGTTGCTTTTATGACCCACTGGCGATGAAGTGCCCGAATGTTACCCAGCTGATGAACAAATACCAAATGCACTTTACCAAACAAGCTTCACATGGACGCATTTTCCCTAAAATGTGCTATCCAAAAGATGAGAGTTGTCATTCTTGGAGCCATCCTGACATCTATATGCCATTTGCTGATGGAATTTACCACAATCTGCAAAGACTGACTGTGTACAAGAATATGATTTGATTGGCTGGGACAATCTTCAAGGTGTGGTTATGATTGGTATAATTGGACAACATCCAATGATCTGGCTTAGAACTATCTTAGGAAAGAACAGGTGACTAGTTGTTAGCATAGTTCCCCAGAGGTTTCTACTTTGGAGTTTTTTTCCTCTCCTGAGCCTCACATCTAGTGTTGTTCTGTCAGAACAAAAGAAGGGATTGTAAGGGGTTAAAAATTCCCAAGGGAATTCCCGAAGGCGCTCATTGAAGCGAGCCGTTAAACTCGGAGCACTTAGGGGGACAGCAAAAAAAAATACGAGACACAAAAAATTAGATTAGCGGCCAAACCAAAAACCTGAAAAACACACTAACTACACCTAAAAAAATTACAAAAACATCACAGACAGCATGGGGCAACAGCCAGGGCGTTTCTGAGTGATCTGGAACGCAAATTTAACTTGATTTAGATGAGGAAAATCGCCTAAGCGAGGAAAAAAATGGGCGCTGAAAAAAATGAAAACGAGGCTGCACGACCCTGGACCGCGCAAAACACTGCGAAACGCCTAGCACTTTACACATTACACTACGACCTACAAAATACACCATTACAAAAGCCGGAAACAATAAACCAACGGCTTTACCTCATTACACTTTATAAGCAGGGCACAAACACTCACAATGTATATTCTATGTAGATGAAAAATACAAACAGATTGTTAGCTCTTCTGCCTATTGCTCGCTGCATATATCAATTATAAATAATTAAAGTATATTTATTTATTGCAGAAATAATTATTACTAAATGAATTAATTGAATAAATCATTAATTATTACTTAACTACATATACATAGAAATATATATCTCTCTCAGAGGACCAAAAGTACACGCCATGAGAGGCTCACAATGAGCACCGAAGGCGCTCAGCGCAAGCCTCGCAATAAGCGCCGAAGGTCCTCACAGTATAAAAAGGTTTCAATTATTTATCAAACAGCATTCCCATGGCTTCAAATTTTATTGACCATCATTTTTTGACGGGCAAGTCGCTAGTAGATCTTATAATAACAAAGGCTGCAGTGCATGAATTCCATTTGATCTCTTGTTTACAAAAAACTTTTGTCTATAACTATATTAACTATATTTTATTATAAATATGAGTAACGCTGACTGAAATTTGACAAAAGAGATAACTGAACAGAAGATGTGAAACATTTCGTTAATACTCTACCTACTTTTTATTCCTGAATGATTGGTTTTGACAGTGTGTGCATGGTCTTGTCAGTTTCTGTCCATTTCTATCATTTTAGTTGCATGTTTTTATATATGGTATCCTTAATGTAATGTAAAAGTCTTCTAAAGAATACCTTTCTTTCAGTTCACAATAATTTACACTGAGTATAATTATCAGTGCAGCACTTTGTTTAATGTAAAGTATTTGTTTACTAATTGTAAAGAATGATTTAGAAGAAAAGAGGATAAATGAAGAATTGTATATGAGTATATGCAGGGCTACATGAGTTCAGTTGAATAAAAACAGTTTGCAGAGAGGCATGAAAACACTACACTTGAACAGGAGCACCACATTATTCCAGATTTTCCAAAGGGTAATATCTCGGAAATCTTGGAGAATCTCTCCATTCTTATCTTTCCAAGACTTGGAGAGATGAACAAATGAGGAACATGTGTTTCTATTATGAAATTAAACATGTACTGTATTTCCTCCTTATTACAGACACATCATGGGAGCAAATCTGACACAGTTTATGACGTTGACTAAAAATATGATTCCTATTACTTGATTTTGAGTATAATTGTCATAAATCTCACCATAAAAATGGCCATTAGTACTCTTTGTGAAATATTTCTAAGAATAATACTTGACTATCTCTGTAGCATAATCTCAGTGCAATTGCTGGAAACAGTAAAGAATAGTGGCATAATATACCTTTACAGCTATTCATTCTAATGTCGATGGGAAATAACAATTACTCCACAGTAGAAAGTATTAGACAATAGAGAAGTAGTTTATGCTTTCAGTGAACATCTTGTTTATACCAATATTCTGAATCTGTATAGTAGGTGGATTACAGTTAAACCTTAAATGCATCGGCGTAGCAGCCCAAAAAAATCTGGGGGGAAAACACAACTCTACGCCCAGAAAAGGAAGCAGGGGTGAATCTAGCGTGGTGCATCCAGTGCACTGCTTTGGGGGGGGGGGGGGTGATGCAGTGCCATTGGCCCCCCAATGTAATTATACAATTATATGGCGGGGGGGCAAGAGCATATATATATTTATTTATTTTATTTATTTATAATGTATGACTATATGCCAACTTATTATGTAAGTATATATATAATATAAATTATGGGTCAAAGCTTTCATACTGCTCCATAGTGCTGGCCTCTAGTGGCCAAATCTGGTAATGCATGATTAAGTTTAATTTTGGTATTTTTTTTTATCCCCTATTCATTTAATCAGTGGATGATTTTTCCCTCATATCCCAGTTCCTATGCCCTGCTTGAGTGCCATATATATATGCAAATTTTTTGTCGATATTTATTAATGTGTTGTTTTTAAACTCAGTGGTCAATGATAACAACCTCCCTTTGTCGACCTTGCTGTAATTTATATTTTTCAGTGTTTACCTTTAGATTTTTTTTACCATTTCAGTTATAAAAGGCCAGCACTGGATTGCCTTTAAGGGCAATGATTTAATATTTAAAAGGACAAGCTTGGTGACTAAAATGTGTTAATCATATTAATATTAACTAGCGACTTGCCCATCAAAAATGACGGAAATAAAATTTGAAGCCTGGCAATTCTGTTTGCCACACAATGCGAGGCTCTCCCCCTCTAACTTGCGGGCCTCACCATACGCGTCTTGGTAGGAGCCCAGTATTACCTAAAATGGGCCATCTGGTTGGTGTTACATGTGAACATTTTTTGATTTGTGCATAATTTTATTAATATGGTTATGGGCATATTTTTTGTGAAATTCAGAGCCTGTAGTACATAATTGGCCAACCGATGAACGCTATAATATCGTCTGTACATCTGGATTGGAGCTAGTTAATTAGAACATTAGTTATTATGGGATTGGATTCCAGAGCTCAAATGTTAATTCTTAATGAGGCAAATTATGTTTTCAAGTAAAGATTTTAGTTTTCATATTAAATGAATGACTATTTTGCCATTTTATAGATGCTTTTATTGCTGAAAATATTATTTTTCGCAAAGACTTAATTCTTACATTATTTCCAGATTTATCAAAGGCTGTATTGATCTGCCTCAGTTCATCTCAATATGGCGCTAGCATTGAAAATGGCAAATGTATCAAATGGCAAATGGGAATTTATCAGTATCAGATATATTCATACATAATAGGTTTGCAGTATATAGCCTAGTAATGGTTTTCTGTGGAAGAAAATAGCCATTTACACACACACTGACACACACACACACATATATATATATATATATATACATATATATATATATATATATATATATATATATATGTGTATGCCATTTTATTTATAATATTAATGTTACTAATAAAAATAAAAAATAAAATATATATATATATATATTTATTTATTTATTTATTTGTATATACTGGGCCACTATATTAAGGGATTCCCTATATTTTCAACTCTGGATATATTCACTGTACTACAGAGGCTGCTATTTCATTGTACTGTAATTTTGTAATATTTGTGTATAATGGCTTGCTATAATAATTGTATTCATGTTAAAGATGTTTGCTATTGGTATGTATTGTCTTATAAATCGGTTTGTGTTAATTTAAGGTACACTGTGTGGCCTGGTCTATGGAGGTGTAATCAAATTATTGCTTGCAAAGCAGACCTAAGAGGTCATTTGTCGAGCTGACACAATATTTTAAATGGGACAATTTCTTTGACAATATCCTGTTGAGAGATGTAAACAACCAGCTTACTAACCAGTCACACAGTGTACATATATTATGCTGTAACTAATTAGGTTAAATTGGCTTTCTGATCTAGTGAGCTTAATTACATTACATATTAATACTGTTTAATGGCACCATTGTTTAATGACTTTGTGTTAACATGTTTAATTATCATTGTATTTTTCTTATAAATATGCTGTACCCCGTTCAATAAAGGAATTATCTGGTTAAGAAATAGCTGGTAGAACTATGCTCTTTCCCTGCAAACGTGGCAGAGAGGGGAGGCCGCTAGCTACTTAGCTATTCAATTGGCTTACATTTGCGGCCTCGGGTTATGAGCCTCAAGCTGCGATCGCTTGTGATTTGCTCAATCACAGCTTACTTCCGTCAAAGAAAGAAATCCCCATTCACTATTCAATTGCTACGGTTTACCCTCTGTCAAGCCTGTAAATGGCTAAAAGCGAACCACAGCTTACTTACACCAAAGAGGTCTTACTTACATAACGTAGCACTAATTAAGCAAATAAAAAAGACATCCTGTACTTTTATTAAAAGTTAAAGTGATTTTCGGTCTCAGAATTAATAGCACAACATTCCCAAACTATCAAATCGGCAAATAATATTTGATTTCATGTTCAATTTTCGTCTTCAACCTCCAAGCCCGTAGGATTTTGAAAATAAATGGAGGTTGGATTCAAAAGTCCTCCGGTCTTGAATGATTATTATTATGAATGATTATGAATGATATATTATTATAAAATGATTAATATAATTAATAATACATATTATCATTAATATGTCTTATTATTTATTATATCGTTAATATTATTATAATTATTATTAATGTTATATTTACTGCTAATATAATTATAATTAAAACATTTTTGCAATTTAAAAAAATATTTTTCATTTTATTATCCAATATTTGTGTAATATATGCATTGCTCTATTTCATTACAGCCACTTAAGAAAAGAGTGTAAATGTGTTCAAGAATTTTATTGATGACATACAGTCATTTTTAAGCAGTTTGCCACCCTACCTCTACCTGAAAGATTTCAGTTTGTTTTTCAATTGAGTTGTACAGTTTATACGTGCGCGAAGTTCAACATTGCTCAGCACATACCATCCTGATTCTTAACACGCAAGTCCGCTGCGAGAAACATTACAGGGCTAATTTAATACCTGTAACACGTAAAATTGGAGTAACGGGCTATGTTTTAAAACATAGCCCCAATTTAATGAGGCTGTAAATCAATTAATAAATAAATAAACATACAGCAATGTAAACAGTCCTCAAGAATGTGATCAATATTTTCTGTTTCATCAAATTGTACTGGTAAACATACAACTTGAAAAAAACATGTAATTTTTATTTTTTTTAATTCAGGTATGATTTTAATGCCTTTTTTATAGCTGAACAATTGGTAAAAAATGTGAATGTAATATAAATAAAGAAACATAAAAAAAATTATATTTTGAAAATAATTACAATACACTTCAACAGATATTGCTGAACTGCTAAATAAAATATGACTCTGAATTCTGATTTCACATCAAGCTTTAAGATTTAATGAACACTTTTAAATGTAATGTGAAAATTGGCATACAACCCAATGATTATTTCCTATTTAAATATAAATGCACAATTGTTTACATGTCCATTAGAACTATTGATGGGATCGAAATTAAGTTGTACAATCCATTGCTTTACAACAAAAACAATTTAATGTCAACTTCACTGTAGCATACATTATCATGAAACTATAATTTATAACATTTAAACAAAATAAAAAAAATAAAGTGGCTATGTAATTTTCCAGGTTTCATAACTAATGAAGATCCCTATAATCCCCATAAGGTAGCTGAATGTGCTGGACATTTTTCTACACCCTGCTACTTAAGCTGTTCACTTATGGGGCAGCACCAGCAGGTGTTCTAAACATTTAAATGTACTACACATTTCAGATGAAAGAAGCTACAGCCCAAAAATGGTTTCAAAAGTTGTTTATATTGCTCTCTACTACTTAAAACAATGAAAGCTGGGACATTAATGTGGCCTTTTCAAGTCAGAGTTAATAGATATTGAGGTCAGATGTAGAACCATATAATTTATGCAAGGCCTTTACCAGGGCAAAATAGCTCCAATTCCCCCATGTAAATAATATCAACCATTTTAGTAATTTATGAAAACTTACTCTTACCACATCCTCATCATTTTAATGGCTTGTATCTCTGGATCAGGGTCCTATTGTGGCATGTTCCAAAAAAAAAAGTCATGGCTCCATCTTGATTAAAAAAATTTTTTAGGTATGCATAGTGAAAAGAAAAATTATCAAAACTTGAAAAAACGACTGCATTACAATCTGGTGGATGCAGTGCTAACCAAGCTGACAAAATACTGATGGATCATTAAACACAATATGCAATGAAATCAGTGACCTTTCAAATCAAAATTACAGGCCTCTTACTGACATGGGGCCTCATTCTATTAGCGGCCGCAGCCGTTGCGGGGCCGCAAGGACCGGCCGCAAGCTATTCGGCTATTCTATTCCCTTCCGGCCTTTGATCTAAAACGGCCGCAAGAGTTTCGGCCGTAAGAAATTCCTATTTGCAATTCAATTGCTCCGGGAACCCTCTCTGCAAGGCTAAAAACGAGCCGCAGCTTACTTGCAGTAAAGAGGTCCCGCTAGCACCAATTATGCACATAAAATAGCTCAAATAAAGCTGTAACGGAGCAGGAACACGCAGTCCAAAATCTCCGCTGGTATACGATAAAATACCCAAGAGGCACTACAGTTTCACCATCCCCGACCTCCCATATTAGACGACACACAATTTGGGAGTCAAATGAATACTGACTTTATTTTGTTATTGCAGAAATATTTATACCCATCTCTTCCCACAGGCAATACACATGCCCATATTTGGCGACACAATACACATAAAGAGAACAATAGGTGGGTCACACCTCCCTGGCAACTTGGATACAATCAGACATTGATTCAATTACACTTCTTTGTTCTTATCTGAGAATGAAAACACTTTGGAAAATGCAAGGATCCTTTACAACTTTCTTATCTCTTGAATCTCTGTAATAGGATTATCTATTAGCCTAGGTCTGCAAAAGTCTGGCTAATATTCTGCAGAGCATAAACCAGCATACATATTGTAGGATCATATTTTAACCATAATAATCATAAAACAGGGTAAAACAGTGATGGGTTCCGCTACACACCTCCCCCGTGACCATAAGCCGGCATACACGGTCTGATCCCAACGGATCGGCCTGGGGATGTCCGGACAAAAGTATTTGTTGGTCAATTCTCTAGTTTGACCACCCATCAGCATGACTGCAATTCACATTTACTCACATTTCCCATATCCCCAGATAGCTGGGATCTGAGCGCACAAAACTACCGAATAGCGCTCAGATCCTCTTCACACAGTTCAATTGCCATGTAGCTAAAGTCTTTCCCATAGTCTTTCATCATATGAATGGGCTCCATGGCATAGCTATCTGGGGTATCACCGCTCCCACAGGGCAAGTACAGAATGACCCCCTGTATGTAAAGGGCCAGAATGAGTGACATTGTAGCGGAACCCATCACTGTTTTACCCTGTTTTATGATTATTATGGTTAAAATATGATCCCCAACTACTGTCCAGATCCCCAACTACCGTCACTGGGACAACCGGAGGAGGGGGTAAGTACAAATTCCCCTCCCCAGCTAACTTCTAATGTGGCCCCAGGGTTAACAGAGGAAATGTTAACCCCCACTGACCCCCACGTTTCCCTGGCTAATGAGCCGGAATATGTCCCAAGTACCCCAGCAGAAGAGCTGACAGCGGGGCAGAGTGCAGTCGGCCTCTGCCCTCCCTTTGTCCCTTGTACAGAGCAGGAGGTCCTGCAGGTTATACCAGCAGAAGAGCTGGCATCAGGGCAGAGTGCCGCTGGCCTCTGCCCCTCAAGTCCCCTCAACGTGTTGCACCATCACCCCAGCAAAATATCCAGGTGCCTGGTTAGACTTCCCCCCAAAAGGGAGATGTGTGACGAAGTGCCCTTCGCCACTTTGGCTTGGAGAGGACTGTTTGCCAGCCTCCTGCCCTGCGACTATGGCCCTGGTACATATTGCCCTTTGGAACCAGTGTTCGGCCATACCAGAGTGTATGTCTGTAGCGGAACCCATCACTGTTTTAAACTGTTTTATGATTATTATGGTTAAAATATGATCCTACTATATGTATGTTGGTTGATGTTCTACAGAATATATTGGCTCAGAATATTAGCCAGACTTTTGCAGACCTAGGCTAATAGATAATCCTGTTACAGAGATTCAAGAGATAAGAAAGTTGTAAAGGATCCTTGCATTTTCCAAAGTGTTTTTATTCTCTGATAAGAACAAAGAAGAATGATCTAATTAATGTCTGATTGTATCCAAGTTGCCAGGGAGGTGTGACTCACCGATTGTCCTATATGTGTATTGTATGGGGGATATGTGCAATGTCTGTGTGTTATGTGTAAAAACATACTTTTACTAACTTTTGAACCCCTGGTCTGATTCATGCCATTTTTGTATATGTTGTTCCCCTGGGTGAGAGATATTGAATGGTGCGGGACTTAAAGGTGTACCCCCTGTATTTGGGGTACATCCAGAATGTGGTTAAAATTGTGTCTGTTTTAATTGTGTTAGCTGTTATCTGAGGGGAGGAGACGTGGGGGTTGAACCATGTAGATAATTGGCTGTTGTGATAATTATGTGGGTGTAGCCCTTCAGAGGGCACCATTGCATAAAAGGAGATTCCCTGTCATTAAAATATAGTTCTACTTGACCCTTCAAAACGTAGCCTCGTCTCGTTATTTGAGGGGATCGCTATCATACTGGGGATTGCTATGCTTCTGCATACTCCCTTGAGCTGTAACTACTGAACGCTTGTTCCTGATGTACTATCCTTGGAGTCTGTGGTGGTTTTGGTGTCCGGTGCGGTGCTAGGACGCATCCATCAACGGAGGTACCCGGTCGGGGTGCCAGGAGATCCGTTACAAAAGCCATCCTGCACTTTGCGTAGTCTATAAAGGGATTTTAGGTGTTAGAAAAAATAGCACATAATTATCCTATACTCAAATCCGTAAAATATTTTATTTTTAATATACGTAAAATATCCATGTAAAAGGTCCAGAGTGCTTGGAGCACTTCAGACCCGCCCACGCCGCAGCCGGAAAATAAACAGTTAATTTGAACTCGGGTTTGGGCTGATGTGCAAGCTTGAGAGGGGGTTACTTTTAATCCTCATGTCCCCCAATATGATCCCTAGCATTTACAGAGCTGTACAGTGCAGGCTTGAATTTATTTTTGCGTTTTTAGATTTCACAGCTTACGGCCGGTTTCAAGATATGCGGCCGGCCGTAAGGGGAGATCCTTGCGGGGCCGTATAATAGTATCGCGAGTTAACAGAACCCCGCAAGGAATCGCAGCCTTACGGCCGATTTACGGCCGATAATAGAATGAGGCCCATGGACTTCACATCTATTGAGGCACTCACTACAAAGAAGACAATGGAGACCTCCACACAACGAACAGCAACGTAAATACCCATATGGTGAAGATACTGGGGAATCTAAAGTGTCAGATCAAATCCCCTATGGAGCCTTAAAGGGACAGATAATTCAGTCCAACTTGGATCACATCACTGTAAAACCATGTTGAAATACTTTTTGAATTTTTGAAATATGTTCTTTTTTCACAGAGAGATTTTAAATAAAATGTCTGTTTACATGAGACTCTGACAAGCCTCCAGACAGACACACAACAGCAGCTTCATGCAGAGAGCATAAGCAGAAAGAGAGTTATCCCATTACAAATTCATCTATGCAGGAAAATGACTGCTGAAATCAGTAAAAAATTTAAGTTGGAGGTTAACATCCCCTTCTGCATTCCTGAAGTTCAGAAAGAAACAATAAATATTTGTGCTCATGGAGTCTTGTGCTCTTTCACATGAAGAGCACTTAGAGTGAGGTAAATGGTCCTTTAAGTCTCCCAGTCCCTCCAGATTGACACAGTTGGCCACCTTCTTCTAATCCAAATCCTCTATTCTCTTGGTATCCATGACACTTTCATGGCTCACATCATATCTACAAGGTCAAAAATGTCGTGTCTTCTTTTCTGACACCACTTCTTCACCTCTTACTCTGTCTGTTGGTGTACCCCAAGGTTCTGTATTATGCCCCCTCTCCTTTCCATCTACACATCCTCACTTGGAACTCTAATAACATCTTTTAGTTTTCAGTATTATCTCTATGCAGACAGACTCAAATCTACCTCTCAATACCAGATCTATCCCCTTCTCTTCTTGCATAAGTTTCAAACCATCTCTCTAGCATATCCTCCTAGATGTCCGCTTACCATTTCAAAACCAACATGTCAAAGACTGAGCTCCCTCTTCCCAGGCCCGTTGTCTTGGGGTTCTTCTGATCCATGCCTTCTCTTTCATTCCTCATTTAATTTTCAAGAACAAAATATTGTCTTTTCATCTAGAAAATATCTCTGAAATAAGTCACTAACACAAGATACATCTAAAATTCTAAAACATTCTCTAATCATATCTTACCTCCACTACTGCAACTCACTCCTTGCTGACCTCCCCATCACCCGCTTGTCACCACTCCAATCCAAAATGAATTTCTTCACTAGACTCATCTACCATACTCAAAGCTCAGTGTCTGCAGCACTTCTCTGTCAATCACTCCACTGGCTTCTCGTAATCTCCAAAATAACATTTAAAATTATGACCCTAACATATAAAGCCCTCTACAACAGTGCACTACCTCTCTGCTCTTGTTTCATAACATGCTCTCACTCTCCCTCTCAATTGCGGTAATTAGTTACATAATAATTGAGGATGAAAACAGAATTTTAGTCCATCAAGTTCAACCTTTTAAAATCTCCTCTGATCTGCAATATTAGGACACCCACATGGATTAGTTGTTAATTGGAGGAAGGCAAACAGAAAACAACTCAAGTGAAACATAGTCAATCATCTAAAAAGAAAAAAAAAGGAATTCCTTCCTGACCCCAGATACTTGCGATCAGACTACTCCCTGGATCAGTACCCTCTTTTTAATAAAAAAATATATCCATTCCCTTTTTAAAGTTATCAATTGAATCCGCTGTCACCACTTCCTATGCTAGAGAATTCCACAGATTAACCACTTTTACTGTGAAGAACCCTTTTCTTTCTTTAAGATGGAATCTTTTTACTTCTAACCTCAAAGGATGTCCTCTTGTCAGTTGAAAACTTCTTGGCACAAAAAACTTACTTGACAAAGCTTTATACTGTTCCTGGATGTATTTATATAATGTAATGATATCTCCTGCCTTTTTTCAAGAGAAAATATGTTTAATTTGTTTAGTCTTTCTTCATAACTTAGCACCTCCATCCCCCTTATCAGTTTTGTTTATTCATATTAAATCTCATCTGCCATTTAGATTTTCATTCCTCTAATTTCTGTGAATCCCTTTGGAGGGAAAGTACATCATTATCTGATTTAATTACCTTGCACAACTTTGTGTCATTAGCAAAGTTGGAGACACTGCTTTACAGTTCCACTCCTAAGTCATTAATGAATATGTTACAAAGGAGTGGACCTAATGCTGAACCCTGAGGAAACCCATTTACGACATTAGTACAATCGGAATATGTTCTATTTACCACAACCCTTTGCTTCCTGTCTTTTAGCCAGCTCTCAATCCATGAGCAGATATTTATTGCAATTCCTGTATCCCTTATTTTGTGCAATAGTCTTCTATGTGTCCCTGTATAAAAAAAGCCTTAGCAAAACAAAAATAGACTACATCCACTGAGTTGCCTCGATCCAAGTTCCTATTAACCCCCCTTATAGAAACTAATTTGATTTTTGTTTTACATGACCTATCCGTCATAAATTAGTTTTGACTCCTACTCATAAAATTGCTCAAATAGACATAGGCCTCTATTCAATTGAGCAATTGTTAGTTACTGGATCCCATAATGTAGCCCATAAACTAATTTGCTATTAAAATGGCGTCTTTTAGCTACCCGCAAATGATTTGCAGGTTACAGGCTGAAAATCCCTGTGGTTTTAAAATCGTAACTCAGACTCAGCTAAGCCTTTGATCTTTCAAGCCCGTAAATATTACAATAACAAATTGCTATTCAATTGCTACAATTCCTCAAGCCCGCAATTGTTTTCACACTGTAAATGGCAAATGTAGAAGAAAATCCTATGAGTACCAGATCGGTCTTGCAAAGGGGTTAAATACCTGATTGTAGCACTGTAAATGCTAATCAAAAAAATCAATACTGCACTTTAAAAGACGGAGAAAGCAATAAAGACATTATAATTAATTGCACAACAAGCTTGCAAATCTGCATTAAAAAATTATTTTTTTTACATATAATTTTTGTGATATACCAATCTCGGTAATCAAGGAGTAAATACATATTAGGACACCCATATGGACTATAACATTTCCTTCATTCATTTTTATTATTTTGTACATTGCCAGATTTCGAGTCCCATCCCACATCGGACTTCTAACCCTAATTGATTGTGGTTTTACCTCCATGTTTTACAGACATTGTGATGACAGTCTCATTTACTATTGGCTGTTTCTAAATCGGTAGTTACGACCTTGCTAAATTGATCATGATCATTCTCTGAAATGCTACTTATGGGTACATTGTATACAGTTTAGGCTTTCAGACCGGTAGCTGCGGGTTTGTTCAGAGGAATTGCTCTGTAACTGTTGTGAATTTCAAGGCCGCAGGCTTACTGTGTTAACCAATTTGGTGAAGGTAGTGTTGTCCCCATTTTTGCTGGCCCCCCACAACTTTGTTTTTTGACATCAGTCTTAAATAAGATTGTGTTGTGATCACTGTTTCCTAAGGTTACCCCTATTTCCACATTTGATGCTATATCAATATTATTTGTGATGACTAAATCCAAGAAAGCTTAATTTCTAGAAAGTTCCTGTATATCCTGGGCCAGATAATGATCCCTGAGTGTACTCAATCATCTGCTCCCCTTAGCTGAACTGCTGGTCTCGTTCATCCAGTTGATTTCAGGGTAGTTAAAATATCTCATTATTAGAAATTGACCATGCTTAGCTGCATTTCCAATCTGTAACAATAATTATAGTTTCTCGCTTTCAATTATATTTAGAGGTTTATAGTATACTCCTACCAATATTTCAGAATGTGTGCCTCTGCTATTTAACTCTACCCACAAGGATTCAACATTATTGCTAGTTCCACCATAAATATCTTCTCTGACTATATGCCTAAATTCAGCCTTAACATACAGACAAACCACTCCTCCTCTTCTACCGTTGCCCCTATCTTTCCTAAAAAGGTTATAACCATCCAAATTAACAGTCCAGTCATGGGAGTCATACCACTATGTTTCAGTAATGCCTTCTACTACTAATAATAATAAGAATAATTATCAAGCATGCACCTTATGTTGCTACAGCTCTGCAGCTTTGAAGTGCTTGTCACTGTATTGGAGTTACTCAGTAATACCTCCCTATTGACTAAACTAACCCTCCTCCTTCTCCATCTTTATGAGTAGTTAATTCATGCCTTATCCCCTCTCACCTTTAGATCCCATTACTTCCATATAGTACCTCCCCCACCTACTAGTTTAAAAACTCCTCCTGCAGTTCTACCATCCTTTCCCTTCTGACACAAGCTCCCTCATCATTAAGGTGCAATCCATCTTTGTTATCGAGATTGTGCCCAAGTGAGATGTCAGCCCAGTGCTCCAAAAATCCAAACCCCTCCTTAGTATACCACTTGGCTATCAGTTATTACTCATGCAAAAGCCAGTAGGCAGGGCACAGTATACACTTCCCAGGTGTTTGTGGTATCTGGGGAAGTTGTGCTGAAACTATGGTACAGAAAAAGCTATATTTTTAGGTACAAGCCAGGGGCAGGGGTCAGCAACTTCCCAATCTTTTCCCATGCAGATGTCTATGTATATGGGTGATACTGTTATGCTAATGCAAGAGAGGTCATGTAATTTACTTGTTATTGTTCTCAAATGACTGCTATTTGGATGAATTGCCGTGAATCAACATAATATTCATTATAATGACTCTATTTTTTTTTTTTTTTTTAAATGTGCTGCATATATTTAAGTACCATCTTAAACCAGCAATTGCTCAATTTACCAACTGATAAGGTTCAATTTAATTATTTGTTGTATTGTGCCCTGCTATGTGACATAATAAAACCGTTCAAGGCAAGAGAGAAAAAAGAAAAGAAAGAAAAGATAACATGTATCAATAATATTACAGTTTTTATTTAATACTTTTTCTATAAAGATGTCAGAGTTACACTATCGCCTTGTGGGACATCTGTTTTGAAGATAGAACTAGTATAAATATTCCATGATACAACGTGCACCTTACAAGTAAGAATTTGTTAGACATGAACATTTCTGTCTAGAGGAAAAGAATGTTTTCCCACTAGTTATAAAAGGCAATTTTAATAGTGAACATTTTTTGCGTGCCAGGCCTGTACGGTGTAGGTCCAGTTATTGTGTGGTGCATATCAAACATAAAGAAACCAGCTATATGGAGGGTGACAACTTAATATTATAGACAAAATTATTTTTTACGGATATAGACATGCATATATAGTTGAATGAACTGCAAGCAAGAGGCGCTAAATGGTACTAAGTTTAAGCTGGACCTGTCAAACATGTATAAATACTAAGGGATATTTTCCACTTGGGGTACCATTTGTTCTAGGACAGGCACTGTGTGTGTATGAACAATGTTCACAGCATGCCAAGATCATTACACATTATGGTTGGAAAATAGGTTGGTCCATACTAATTTTTAGTGTGTAGTATGTAGAAACACTGCCATCTATAACTCTTTAAAGAGTCATACCTAAGCATACTTACAGCCTTATTAAATTGTGATTCGGCCAATTCTAAAAGGCTCTATATAAGCACAGAGCATATTTTTTACAGAAGTTTTTAGCTAGTGAACTTCTATCCAAAAGCAAGGTCTTCACTAACTAAAAACTTCTGTAAAAAAATATGCTCTGTGCTTATATAGAGCCCTATTCAATTGGCCAATTCACAATTTAATAAGGCTGCTAATCTTTTGTTTTTTTAACGTGATGGCAATAATTTATTGCTGCAATGATCTCTTATGAACAGGAGATGTAGAGAGTAATCTTTTAAATAGCATTCAATTAATAAAATATATGTTATTGGATATAGTTTTAAATTCTACCATATTTCGAACCTCAACTTTCTCACTTTAAATTTACCAATGTATTAGCTATTATATTGTAAAGAATATGGTTTAAAGGTCATTAGCAAAATATATGAAGATGTAATGAACTCAAAATTATTTTAATGTTATAACATATACATTTTCTAATAAATAATCATTGCACGCTTAAAATTATTTTCTTTACTTTTTATGTTTTTTACTTATATTCTGATGTAATGTATGTTTTTACTTGTATTGATAGAACGTTACTTGTATTGATAGAACGTTTTAAGTTATTGTCAAATTATTTGTTAATATACTGATATTGTGTATGCAAAAGCTGTGTATATTTCATTTCTTACTATACCAGTTTACATAAAAGTAATAAAATACAAATGGAAACAATTATTCATCTCTTAATAATACTGTTTTGTTTTATTATTGGAAATAAATTAATAGTATTAATTTAGGGATTAGTGAAAATGCATTGTGGACTCATGTGCATGTACCTGCCCAGTGTGCACTGAGCAGGAAAGACATTTTTTAACCTCTTGTAGATGTTCAAATGTTAGCACAAATGTATAATTTAATTATATATATATATATATATATATATATATATATATATATATAAATTCATAAAATTAACATTTACATAAAAATATCTATTTGCACTTATTTTTATGTTTAAATAATTAAAATCCATGTAATTGAGTTTCAGGTTTTTGCAGTAAATTTCATTAACTTACACACAGCTCAAGAGAGATAAACACATTTAAACTTACACTGTCATGAGCAGTAAACCAAACTGACATACACATAAAAATAGACTTGAATAACCTAGTCCACTCACTTCTAATGGAAATTTCATGTCATTGCAGCTTGTTGCAAAATGATGACAAGAACAATGGAATTTTAATTCCTGTGTTATTTGTGTTATTTCTCCATCACTGAATAGCAAGTTGGATCTAGTCAGTGAAGTTCCATGCTAGTTCTACTTTAGAAAATTATGTCATTTTTCTTATGTTATGCATTTTCCTCTGCCATCCCTCTCTGATATCCTATCTCCATGCAAACCACTAGAAAGAATCTTCATGTTAGATGGAAAAATTGGAGCTCCAATTATATCAGAGAAAACAGAGGAGGTGGAGGAGGGAGAGGAGAAGGATGAGGGAGAGGGGGAGGATTGAAGTGGAGAGGTGAGTGGTGGCATGGGAGCTCAAGTATTAGGCACACATAGGAGAGGGACAGAGGGGAAGGGGCCTGATCCCAGGGGACGTGGTAGTTCGGGGAAGGGACAGGCCCCAGGGACAGGTCAGGGAGGCAAGGGTCCCCATCCACAGTCGAGAGGCCAAGCTGCTATGGGCAAGCACAGGTCCCGCAATCCTCCTCGGTGCTATCCCTGGCTGCCCCGTCATTCTTGCCTGGGGAAGGGCAGTTAAGCCAGGGCCTAGGGCTCAGACTTGAAAGTGGCTGGGGTTAATGTGGTAGGCACAGCGCCAAGGGATGTGAGGTCTGTCAAGCACACTTTCAACAACATCAGGGAGAAGGTGAGGAGGATTATGGCTAAGGAGGACAAGGACAATAGCATGACCTATAATGAGTGTGAGAGGGTTGCAAGGGACCTTCTGAGACCGTTGCCCACCGCTGGAGCTTCAGGCCCAATGGCCCAGTAGGACCCAGCCTCCATGTCAGGTGAATACCACATACACCAACATGTACATGATGACCAACAAGGAGACTGACATGTCAGCTCCATGGAATTAACAAGAGATAGATGGATGTGTCATTAAATCCATGAAGCTGACAAATCACTGTCATTCCTGGGCACAACACCAGTAATCAAGTAATAGAGAGTCCATTTATTGGTGTGCCCACTGCAGCCTATGCAGTTACAGAATGCAGCCAGAATCAATATAGTGTTAGGAGTCAAGAACCATGAACCAAAGAATAGATCATATACAGCATATGATAGCTAATCTGAGTTGCAATTAGGAGAATCATCCAGGTTCAAGCCTAGATGTCAGATAGTTAGGCATGAACACATAACAATGTATTATTAATTATTCTAATAACATATACCTTTATTTTCTATCTCTCTGGGTCCAGTGGCAAGCCAGATGCAGCGGCATCTGCTTCATCGGAGCAGGGTGTGGAGGAGTAAGCCCCCACCCAGCAGGAACCGGTGCAGAGGGGGGAGGAAGGAAGAGGATCTGAGGTCTTTGGATTGGAGGAGGAGAAGGTAATATGGGTGGTGGAGTCGCCATCTGGACCACCAGCAATCCCTCCGGGATTCAACCCCACTATCCCCCTCCTCCAAAGACTGCAAATATCGGCAGGGCCCTCCAACTGGACTTATTGGGACCAGCACAGCTAGCCACAATCTCCTTCCCCCCACAGCAGTGCTCTGGCCTGGCCACCTCCACCACCAATGATCCCACCCACATCACCACAAATTCAGACCAAGGCTCCAGCCAGGCCCCAGACCCTCCCTACTCCATCAGTGCCACCTCCTCACCAGGCCACGCTCCACAGGCCTCCATCCCCCACATCAGGCCAGGCTGCGCAGGCGGAGATGCTGGCCCTCATGCAGCAGCAGTTGGACTTACTTTGGGGGATCCAGGCCAGCATCTCTGCCAATCATGTGGAGCTCATGCGCAGCCTGGCCAGGCGCAATAAAGAGGAGAGTAGGCACTACCTAATGACAGAATCAGGGCCAGCCTCCTCTATGCCAGAGGCATCCCCAGGACACCCGCAGCCCCTCCTTACCTCCCACCATGCCTTCACCACCGCCATCTGTTGTGCCGCTGCCTCCCCCTGTCCTCCCCCCACCACCAGCAGGGAGACGGATGCCAAGGGGATGTGGGCCCTGTGGATGAAGCTGTGATCTATACCATTTAGGGCCAGTGTAGGTGAGCAGGTGATAGCAGAGAGGTCAGACAAATCCTAGTGCTCTAGAGAAGGAAATGGCAACCCACTTTAGTATCGTTGGCATGCAAACCTTGTGGAACAGCACAGACAGAGACCTAGCTAAATGTGCTGCAGTCCATAGGGTCATAGAGAGTCGGACACAACTGAAGGAGTGAACAACAAATATTAAAATGTTCAGTGGGTACTTGATATATGTGATGGGGCGGTGAAATATGGCCACTATATGTTTACCCGAATGTAGATGTGATGAGTGAGACGTATATGCAATTATATTTATATTTCAGGGTCCACATTAGAGCCTCTGTGAGTGAGAAAGGGTTAATATGGCATGAGTTTCATGTTTTTGTGTTGCTATTTAATCATGTAGTGTGTCTTTAATTGCGTTATGCATGTTGCTGCATGGCTTTTCATATTGGCATGTGCATGACCATTCCAACATATGATAAAAATATATATTTTTTTAATGCCCATTTTTTATTTGGGGATTATTGGGCAATTAATTGTAATTCCTTTCCATGCTTTTCCCATATTTTAATGTCCACTGGTGTGTTTATATTGTCTTTTACAGTGTTTAAAAGTGGTCTGTAAACCCTTTGTGGGTCCTATTTGGAGGCTGCAATGTTTCTGCCTTCATTTGCGGGTTACGGGCTTGAACGCCATGGCATCTTTGGAAGTTTGTTGCAATTTAATAGCAAAATTGGAATGTAGCAGTTATGGGCTTGAAAGAACAAAGGATTTGCGGGCGCTCGGGTCAAATTTCCACTTTCTGTAGTCTTCTTTCGCCCTTAAGCCCTTAAGTCCTGAGCGGCTTGCTTTACGGGGCCAATTTAATAGCAAGTCTTGCAGGCTACTTTACGGGCTATTATTTTACACGTTCAGGGAATTTAATAGGGCTGTTAATTCCTTTCAAACTTTCCCAATTATAAGCCCAATTGCTTTATATTCATCAACAACAAATTCATTTAACATCAGTTGAACATAAATGTAAACTAACATATCAGCGCTCATTATATAAAACATAAAAAAACGTATTTAAACATTAAAATCTTATTTTCCTGCCTCATTATTTCTCAAATATTTGAAGACTTCAACTGTCTTATCAAATATAATAGCCCCTTACTCTGTTTCTATAAAAAAAAATTTAGCTAGATACAACAATATACATTATTTCTTTAGTTCACAAAGAATTTTTCAGCATCCTGACAATGCTTTCCTCTTCTGGCTACTTCAGCTGAATAATCATTGAATAGCTTCAATTTAGTACCTTCATAAGTGATACTATCAAACTTCCTATAGTTTTGTAAATGTTGATATTTATCATAACAGTTCTACCAGCTATTGAGCCATCCATTATTCTCTTTTCTGATCTTGCCCTATTGGCTCTTTCAATTTGTATTGGACAAGATTCATATAAATCAACTTATGGAGTTCTACAGCAGTAAAAATTAACAAATGATGTCCTCTAATTGATTCTGGTAGACCAACTAATCTCAGATTATTACGCCTACTACTATTCTCTAACTCTTCTATTTTACTCAGAAGATTCTGATTTTGTTGTACAAGCTTATGTATTTATTGGTAGTGCACATATAATTTATAGTCAATATCTGAGATACATTGTTCTGCCTGTGAAATTATTTGATTAATTGTGTTTAAATCATCTTTAAATGATTTTAAACTAAATTGAACCTCTTCAATTATAGGCAAAAAAATAAAAGATTCTGGTTGTGTAATTGAAGATCAACAATGAAAACATAGGTGGCTCTAGGTTTTAGTATCTGAGTCTTAAGATAGCTGTGCTACCAGGGATCAATATTAATAGTCACATAATGTATCAAAAAAGAGAGTTTGAATCCAAGGGATCCTTTTGCGAATGGTGCACACGCAAACATAATAACAATATAGAGAGTAGTGTTTAAAACTTAACTTTTAATACTAATTGTTAAAATAATAATTAAAATCTTTGAAAAGTAGGCGCCACATTAATGATTGGGTGATTTTGGATGTAAAATGGCAATACTTGTGGGACGCTATACTTTTGTTATATAGTATGGACAATCCTTGCTTGTCTAGTATGTGAATTAATGAGAGCAAAAAATGGGTTAGTGCTTATGTCAGCAAACAATGCTTGTTATTAAAAGTGAATATAAGGTACCTATATATTAGGAGACTCCTAAGGTTACTAATAGATAAGGTGCTATCTCACATTGATAAAGTGTCAAGTGCCTAGTGAAAAAAATATCAGAGTGGGGTGGAAGAAATCTATATTTGTCAAGGAATGTCAATTTTGGTTAATATAAATCCAAAAAAGGAATTAATCTCAAGGTACTTCTGTTTTAGTAATAGACTAGATGTCTAACTTTCTCCCAGTCTATTTATCTAATCCTCTATTCTGAGGAAATATGGGTGATGGTAGTTGTTAGTAAAAATAGGGATTGGGGGCATCAGGTCTATTAAGAAGTATTCTGCGCGCTGGCGCTGGCTAGGTGTCTAATGATGACGTAATCGGTTAGCATTGCGTGTTTACACGGCACATTTCTAACCTTTCATCAGGGGTTACCTTATAACCGTATCTATACTATAAAACAAAAATATAGTGTCCCACAAGTATTGCCATTTTACATCCAAAACCAGCCAATCATTAATGTGGCATCTGCTATTCAAAGATTTTAATTATTATTTCAACAATTAGTATTACAAGTTAAATTGTAAAAACACTACTCTCTATATTGTTATTAGGTTTGGGTGTGCACCATTTGCAAAGGGATCCCTTGGATTCAAATTCTCTTTTTTCATACATTGTGTAATAGAAGATACTAACTTTTGATCCCTAAGTTTCTCAGGTGACATTTCAATGAAGAGGTTTAATTGTTCTCTAATTTCTGTCTGATCTCTAAATGCTTTAGGTTCTTTTTGTTCTCTCTGTGTTGAGATTTTCCATTTTGATTTATTGGAACATGAACCTGCCATTTGTAATGAGGTTAATATATGAGAATATAAAATCTTTTTAATTCTATTAATTTACACCACTAATCACATATAATAGTTGTCAAACTACGACTCGTCCTCACGAGGCTCAACGACCCCAAAGCTCATAAAACACTGACAAGGACGTATGACTTTTAATTACGTCCCGCGGAACTTAGGAAAAAATAATACGAGGTCTCAAAAATACGAGGTTAACGGACGAAATGCGTATATTCAAATACAACAAAAAACAATATAAAATACAACAAAAAAATATTAAAAAAAACACACAGAGCATGGCGGGACATCTGCCACTAAGGTTGCACGCTAATTAAAGTACAATTTAATGACTTTACACAATTTTAAATCGCCTAAGCGAGGAAAAAACTAAAAAAAAAAAATGAAAACGAGGCTACACGACCCCGAAATGCGCAAAACACCACCAGACACGTACAACTTTTGCCAGCGACGTACAAGGTAGTAAAATACACACTTAGCCAGCACGGAAAATGGTCAACACCCCCATAGCACATACAGAAACGACGCCATTTTACAATACTAACACTACGAATCTCAAATGGAGATTTACACAACTAAAGCAACGGTTTGCCCTCGCGCACCCAGCATATTTCTAATGCACAACTGGGACATTGATGACACTTTCTCCTCAGAGCACCAAAAGGCAAAATGTACATTGTGTGCTGCAGGAAAATAGAAATAGATACTTCGCTCTTCAGGCTATTCATTGCTGCATATATCAATTACAAATAGGTAATGTATAATATTTTATTAAGTAAATAATTAATTAATAATGATACAAAAAAAATTGACATATATATCTGGGTTTGTCAGGAGAGCACAAGGCACTCATAGGAACAAAATTAAACAAGACGAGAGGATCGCTATGAGGCGCTCATTGCAAGCCACGCGATGAGTGCCAAAGGCAATGAACGCTGAAGGTCCTCAGAGTACAAAAAGCTTTACATTGTGTGTCAAACAGCATTGCCATGGCTCATTTTTGACTGGCAAGTCGCTAGTCTTATAATAATAACAAATATTTTAACTGTTATTAAATTGCAGTTAGAACAGATGAATACAGTTACAAAGATAATCTAACATATATCCTCCTATAATTAGGAGGTCATAATGTACAATTCTGTCCAAATGAAAGGAACATTAACCTCCTGTAATTAACCATTAAATTTAATTTAACCCTTGATAGTAATAAGAAATCTTCTTATAAATTCTGCAGAAATATCTGTTCTAAAAGAATAACTTTAATCCGTTAATAATAAGTTCTTGAGGTAAGGAATTAAGTACCAGGGAATTCCAGATGTAGAAAAAAGAATTTCAGATATCAGATGGAGCCAATATATCTACTGAGTGGACACGCTATTAACTAAATTGTTCATCACCAAATAACTCCATAAGTAATGTGACTAATCATCTATTTCTTAGTTCTAGTTCTAGTTCAAGGCCTCAACATAGCAGAGATTATTTGATAACAAATATACATTTATAAAAATCAAATTTTAAAACGATGAACAGTCACAGTCCAGACCTACTATTTAGCACATCAAAGTAAATTATTTGGCTCTTTCAATTTTATTTGGCGATCAGTAATAATCAGTAATAAATTGTCTAGTACTTTATAATACCAATTTTCTTGCTGGTGTCAGACTATGCAGGAGAGAATCGCCAATAAGATGTATTATATTTCTTCAGATTTATATATTTTATGAAAGAGCTATATAATTTTTAAAAATCCAAACTTTCTGCAAAAATATTCAAGTCTGCTATTATGATTAATCGAAAAGATTATTTATAATCTTCAAGTTTCCAATGCATATCATGAGATAGATATTGATTTGACCCATGAGTAACCTCAAAGAGTCTGCAGGCTCCTCCTTGCTATTATAGCTCTTATTGGAATAAACAAGGTAGAGTTTCTTAAATAATCCCCCAAAAATTTTAGCATTTCTCAAAGCACTCAGGTATTACCAAAAAGGTTTAAATGAGGAATTTACCTATGCAGAATTCATAATAATATAGTTAATGACCCAAGATTTTCAACAAGTGTAGTATACCAGGAATTATAAACATTAATAATAAATAGATAAATATATTTGATATATTCACACAATTATGGGGACAAAGAATAAGGCTTTATATATATAAAACACAAAATGTAACAAACTGGTCATAGTCAAATTTAGTCTCCTTAACTTGAATAATTAATAAAAACTCTGTGAAGTAAGATATAATCTTTATTGTATGAGGTATGGAAAACTAACCTCATAATAATAAAGAGTGTAGGCTTAATATAAGCATAATATTACACACAATTTTACAAAATAATTATTCAGTACATGGATATAATTTCTGATTTGTATTTCACCAATGAAATAATCATAGTTAAAAACATACATCTCTAAATTATATATATACAAGAATGAAGAAAAAAGTCAGATATGCCTACATAATATATGAGGATGAAAGGCAATCTGCAGGAACTGAAATAGTTAATGAATTGCTTAGAGAGGCTTTAAATAGAGGCCTACAACGTGGTAATCCGGAGCCCCTGATGAGCTGAGATCCACAGATCTCACGAAACGTACGTCTGGTGTTGATGACGTCACTTTGGAGCCAAAAAAACGACTGAAGCAAAAGCTGATAATATGCTATAGCTTCTTAACAAAAAGCTTCTATACAGATGTCCCATGAAGATATTACATGCTTATACTGTCCCATACAAGGTATATGTAGTGGCCCAGGTATAGAGGGGCCATGAGGTATAATATATCTAGTCCATATAAATGTCCAATTGCATCAAGAACTTTGGGGTATAGTAGTGGTGTCTAAAAAAGAACCACAAGGTATAACCTACTTAGTCCTATAATGATACAGAAGGTGTAGTGGTCTCTCATAGTAGAACCACGAGGTATAACCTACTTAGTCCTATAATGATACAGAATGTGTAGTGGTCTCTCATAATAGAACCTCGAGGTATAACCTACTCAGTCCTATAATGATACAGAATGTGTAGTGGTCTCTCATAATAGAACCACGAGGTATAACCTACTTAGTCCTATAGTGATACAGAAGGTGTAGTGGTCTCTCATAATAGAACCAAGAGGTATAACCTACTCAGTCCTATAATGATACAGAAGGTGTAGAGGTCTCTCATAGTAGAACCACGAGGTATAACCTACTCAGTCCTATAATGATACAGAAGGTGTAGTGGTCTCTCATAGTAGAACCACGGGGTATAACCTACTTAGTTTTATAATGATACAGCAGGTGTAGTGGTCTCTCATAATAGAACCACGAGGTATAACCTACTCAGTCCTATAATGATACAGAAGGTGTAGTGGTCTCTCATAGTAGAACCACGGGGTATAACCTACTTAGTCCTATAATGATACAGCAGGTGTAGTGGTCTCTCATATTAGAACCACGAGGTATAACCTACTCAGTCCTATAATGATACAGCAGGTGTAGTGGTCTCTCATAATAGAACCACGAGGTATAACCTACTCAGTCCTATAATGACACAGAAGGTGTAGTGGTCTCTCATAATAGAACCAAGAGGTATAACCTACTTAGTCTTAATATGATACAGAAGGTGTAGTGGTCTCTCATAGTAGAATCACGAGGTAAACAGCATAGATTGCCAGTTTCCAACTTGTAGTGTTTATCATAGTAGAACCAAGAGATATATTAACAGCTTGCCCTTAAGTTTGCAGAAAATATAGTTGGTATAGGATGGGCATATTTTTGCCCACAAGGTAATTACTACTGAAGTCGTCGCTTGTGAAATGGTGGTCTCATAGAGATTACACAGATTGTACATAAATACAAAGTTTATTTCAGCAACATAAATATCTTTATAATGCAATTGAACAATAGTAGGATGTAGTAGTTACACTAGCCAAGATAGTGTCCCAAGATAATCACAGTCAGACTGATTAATATTTGTGAGAAAAACAGTAAAACTTACTTATGGAAATGTATGCTTGTAATCCAATATACATAACTGATTGAATTCTAAAACTTTATTGTTCATAATAGTATCAGCAACATACTGACAGATACACTTAATCTCAAGACATCTTCATAAGACCAACAGTATAAACAAAGAAACTATTCATAGAAGTTATATATTCAGCTAAGTGGATAAATTCCACCACCTTCGTATAGAATGTATAGCACTTTTTTCATTCTTTCACTATTTTATTTTTTCATTTGAATTTTATCACATTTAATTAGTTTATGTAAAAAAAAAAAAATCACAAATATATATGTAAATATACTTTGGGAATAGTAAATCATTATTTACACAGACATCAATGTTGCTATATTAAAAGCAACATTTAAAGTCTCACAAGTCACTTATTCAAATATAGTTAGTATTGCAATCTATAGAGCAACTCTAACCAATATTTGTAAAACACTAATATCACCTGCTACATTCACTTAGCAGCTATAGAGAAATTGTATAAATCTTAAGGGACAAAAATATATTGGTTATCAGCCGTTTTTAAAAATAAAAATAAATATCACATTATATCTAAACCAATTACTGGAGTGAAGTCATTGTATTCTCTGGAGAATAAATTCAAAGATCTGTTTGTATTTTGTTTTTGTTTTAAACGATCAGATTTTAATTATAAATATTATTTTAAATAATTTTCATTAAAGATTGTTTTTTTTCTAATTTAGTATGAGGCAATTCATAACATATTTAGCCACATGAAAGTGTCCCCCCTTTTTTTGTTATTTCTCTCTGTGCCCATCTTCAGGGACACAGATAACAAAAAGATCTATTATCTAAGTGTTCACACTTTGACTATAACCAAACAAAGGATCAATTCTAAGAGAATTGTATTAAGGTATTACGCCATATATTAGAAAGAAAAAAATAAGATTGACTTGCACTTAAGTCCAAGCACTATACAATACATTTCAGAATAGCAAAAAAATGCTCTTATAGATAAATGTACAATTATATAGATTCAGTTTTAAACAAGATGAAAATGCCCACAGTTCAAATCTATTATTTAGCTCAACCAATTAGATTGGTTAGGAATTCTATTTAATATGTCAATATATGCTTCTGCTTCTTCAAATTATATATGGATTCTTGGGGTTCTAAGCAGGTATAGCCTAGCATCGTAGTGCCATAGCTGCTTAGATTTGGAGATTGGCTTCAGGCAAGCATCAATGGACATAGTGCAACAATCTAATGCTTGGGTTGCTGAGTCTTGCAGATGTTGACTCTTTATCTCTACTGAAAAAGTAGTGAAGCATGGTGATTGTTGGGCTGTTTAGATTAGGATAGATTAGACAGCATAAGTGTGGAGACTGCAGAATGTGACATGGTAGTGTTTTGCTGTTTAATGGACCAGTTGTAAGAGCTTTTAATCTTAAATATATTTTTTAGTTCACCATTAGTTAACATAAAAAATACATGTGCAAAGGAAAGCTTTAGCCAGGAAACATAATAAAAAACAAACAAACAAACAGTTTATGTCATAAATGGCTGCTGATGTACAGTACCCCACACCATATCTCTCATTGCCATGAGCCCAGCAGAAAACAGAACATTCATTTCGACTGATAAAAGATTAATATAGGTAGGGTTGGGTTACATGGATCATGCTCACTTTGGCATTATGCAAAGTAATGGGATTGTAACTATTATTATTATAGGTTATTTCTAACACGTCAACATATTCCGTAGCGCTGTACATAAATTAGGTTCAGACAATGATAAATACAGATTAACATTTAGCAAAGGAAGAAGGGCCCTGCCTGTGAGCTAGGAATCCAGAAATGACTGTCCAGCTGTTGGTAGCCAAAGCAGCACACATCCCTCCGAGATTCTTCATTCCTACTGGCAGAAGGCAAGAATATCTGTGCTTGGGTTCGTCCTTCTGGTCAGAGCTGTGGTCCAGTCTGGGATATGGGGCTGGGAAGCGATGGTCAGGGTTTCCCAGTGGGGCAGTGACCATTGAATGAAGGAGGAAATCTCACTTCTCCGCTAGTCTCTTGGTACTGGTATGCTATGTTACCATCCTCTTCTGTGGTGGTGGGTTGTTGGTCATGGACCGAGGGTCTCACAGCTGGAATTCTTTCTTGTAATGTTGAAGGGTCACCCGACATTAGGCCTGTAGCAGCCAATGCTTGACTTTTTGTTAATCCTCTGCAAGATGACTAGATATGACCCGGTAGGCTGTACTGGTTTGCCCACCAAAGAGTCAGACTTGTTGGAGCTGGCATGGCAGAAAGCTGTTGATATACCCCCCACCCAGCCTCATCAAATTCCTGAAAGGCTATATAGGACAACTTCTTGGTTTGTGGAGCAGAACCAGCTTAGACTGGCTGTCTTCCAGGAGAATAGTTTTCTCCTTTGTTACCTCTGTGGCAGTTAAAGATAACATATCCCATAAAGTGCAGTAATGTTAGCAAATGTATTTGAAAACGCTTGATTGGTTTAGTGATTGTAAGTCTATTTTGTCATGTTAACAAATGTAACCCAACAAAACCAAGCCACTGTGAAAACATAGAGCTTTTACCAAACCCTTATCCTATAATGTGTCTGGAATCTCTACTGCTATATAAATGCCTGAATCAGTATCATAAAATTACCAATAGGTAAATGATCTCCACCGGTCAGACTACATCCAACTGAACAAGGTACCCGAATCTAGTGGATACAATAAAGGCATTTGAATATATTGTACTCACTCACAAGTCCATAAGATCACAGTCAGGGGTTGATTCTCATAGGAATTAAATACATATATTTGTCCATATAGTATCAATCACCAGGGCAGGTCATATGTCTTGTCAGTAGTGGAAATAATTATGTTCTGTACAGACAGTCTCTCTCAGTGGTAAGAATATTCGGTGCACTCCTGAGTCTTCTAAACATGATGTATGATGTAGCTTCTTCTGTATAAAGCACTGTTCTGTATTGTGCCTCTTGTATGAAAAATGGAAGGGTTTATGGGGAGAAGAAGGGTATATGGGGGAAGAAGTGCAAATTCTCCAGTAGTGCAATTATTATCCAATAGTGTCATTATTTATTAATAAAACACATAAAAGCAACAATGAAGTAAGGCATCCAACTCACATTTTATAGCCTCAAATTAAATGAGATATTTTAATAGCACAGGTAACATCTATGTCTCTGAAGTAGGATACTTGGCTTCTCCCAGTAAAGGTGGTTCACAGAGGGTGTCTACTGAGTAAAGTTACATACATAGTTACATAGTTACATAGGCCCTCATTCAATTGCAATTCTGCCAATTGAATAGCGCTCTAAATAAGCATTTAACATATTTTTTTTAAATAAGTTTTTAGTTAGTAAACATCTTTTCAAAAGCAAGGTTTTCACTAACTAAAAGCGTATTTAAAAAAAATATGTTAAATGCTTATTTAGAGCGCTATTCAATTGGCAGAATTGCAATTGAATGAGGGCCATAGTAATTAAGGTTGAAAAAATTCTTTCAGTTCATCAAGTTCAACCTGTTAAGATCTCCTCTGATCTGCAATATGCGGAATAGTTATTATTTAAATAATTATTAATAGTATAGTATTGGATGATGAATAAAGAGTTAGTCCATCAAGTTCAACCTTTTTAGATCTCTATTGATCTTTTTAATGTGGACTATTTATTATTATTTGTTAATTGTTATTTGATCCAGAGGAAGGCAAACAGAAAAAAAAAAAAACATTGAAACTTTGCCAATTGTCTCAAAAGGGAAAAAAAAAAGCAAAATTCCTTCCTGACCCCAGAAACTGGCGATCAAATTTCTCCCTGGATCAATACTCCTTCGCTAGTTATGTAGGATAGCCTTGAATGCCCTCTTTATTCAAAAATATATCTAACCCCTTTTTGAAGTTGTCTATCGAATTCGCTGTCACCACCTCCTTTGGTAGAGAATTCCACAGTTTAACCACCCTAACTGTAAAGAACCCTTTTCTTTGTTTAAGGTGAAATCTTTTTTCCTCTAACCTCAAAGGATGTCCTCTTGTCAGTTGAAAATCTCTTGCTACAAAAAGTTCACTTGACAAAGCCTTATATTGACCCTGGATGTATTTCAGAAAATACTACCTTGGAGGTCCTTGCTTTAAGCTTATTCCCTAATTCTCTAAAATCATTCTTTAGAACACTCCATCTTCCACTAACTTTGTCATTGGTACCAATATGTACCAAGACCGCCGGTTCATTACCAGCCCCTCCCAATAATTAATCCACCCGATCCACAACATGCCGAACCCGAGCACCCGGGAGACAGCAAACTGTTCGATTGCTGGGATCTGGGTGACAAATTACCCTGTCTACCTTCCTAATAATAGAGTCCCCTACCACCAAAACATGTCTGTTGCTCTGCCTATTCTGCCCTCCCTCTCCTCCAGTAGAACTGTTCTCCCGGCTGCTAGAGGGAACAGCTCTGTCTGGCATTGCCATTCCTGAATGGACATCCCCAACAGTTTCACTCAATCTGGCAAATCTGTTGGTGTTTGTCAACTCAGAACTGGCCTGCCTCCTCCTGTTCCCCCTGATTCCCCTTCTAACTGTAACCCAGCTACCTCCCTGGCCATCCTCACTAGCCCCAGCTCCTCCCTCCATACTAGGCCCAGCTAAACTGTGCTCCGTGAGCACCACCTCCCTTTCCAGTGGAGCAGTATCACTAAGTGCTGCAATTCTCCTCTCCAGATCTTCAATTTGAGCTTCCAGAGAGGCAACATGCTCAGACCTGTCACAGAAGTATTGGCCCTGGATCATCTGTTCCAGTAGTGCATACATTTGGCAGGATGGACACTGAGTGAGGTTGCCACTGGACTGACTCATGATTATCAGTTACAAAAATACAGTAAGAAAACAAATCATGGTATTTGTATAAATATTTCCTTTCCACACCTTAAACCAAACAAAACAGAAACAATATATAAGTTTGTTTTCTGTTTTTTCTTATAATACCCCTTTTCTTTGGATTTCCTCCTTTTATTTAATCTCCTACACACTAACTACACTTACATTAGAAATGATTGCAAGCTCGCTCTTCCCTTGTTAAAATAGACCCCGCCTACTCGCCTGTACAATGATAAATGAGCACAGGATAGAAAACACTGTCCTGCCCCACAGAACTGATTCAAACAGAACACAACATAATGCACACAGATAAACCTTTACACAGGCCAAGCCACACCCACTCTCACTTGGACACTGATTACAGAGCACAGGCCAAGCCACACCCACTCTCACCTGGACACTGATTACTGCAACAGGACAGAAAACTGTGCAGTGACTTACAGAGCGCATTCAAACCAGACCTCACACAAATGCACCCAGATATAACTTACACAGGCCAAGCCACACCCACTCTCACCTCTACACTGATTACTGCAACAGACAGAAAACTCTGCACTGACTTACAGAGCGGATTCAAAACCAGACCTCACACAAATGCACCCAGATATAACTTACACAGGCCAAGCCACACCCACTCTCACCTGTACTCTGATTACTGCAACAGACAGAAAACTATGCACTGACTTACAGAGCGGATTCAAAACCAGACCTCACACAAATGCACCCAGATATAACTTACACAGGCCAAGCCACACCCACTCTCACCTGTACACTGATTACTGCAACAGACAGAAAACTGTGCACTGACTAACAGAGCGGATTCAAACCAGACCTCACACAAATGCACCCAGTTATAACTTACACAGGCCAAGCCACACCCACTCTCACCTGTACTCTGATTACTGCAACAGACAGAAAACTCTGCACTGACTTAGAGCGGATTCAAACCAGACCTCACACAAATGCACCCAGATATAACTTATACAGGCCAAGCCACACCCACTCTCACCTGTACACTGATTAATGCAACAGACAGAAAACTCTGCACTGACTAACAGAGCAGATTCAAACCAGACCTCACACAAATGCACCCAGATATAACTTACACAGGCCAAGCCACACCCACTCACACCTGTACACTGATTAATGCAACAGACAGAAAACTCTGCACTGACTAACAGAGCGGATTCAAACCAGACCTCACACAAATGCACCCAGATGTAACTTACACAAGCCACACCCACTCTCACCTGTACACTGATTAATGCAACAGACAGAAAACTCTGCACTGACTTAGAGCAGATTCAAACCAGACCTCACACAAATGCACCCAGATATAACTTACACAGGCCAAGCCACACCCACTCTCACCTGTACACTGATTAATGCAACAGACAGAAAACTCTGCACTAACTAACAGAGTGGATTCAAACCAGACCTCACACAAATGCACCCAGATATAACTTACACAGGCCAAGCCACACCCACTCTCACCTGTACACTGATTAATGCAACAGACAGAAAACTCTGCACTGACTTAGAGTATAGGTCCCATCAAAATACCAACACATGGTAAGATCTGGATACTATCCCTTAGGCATCTATCTGCCTTTCTCCTATATCATCCACACACAAAAGGCTGTCAGACCCAAATAGTGTGGTGTTTGAGAGATAACAGGCTACTGACTCTGTTATAAAATATGGACCTCTATGTACCACTAAAGAAGTCTTAATAGATATTATACCTATATCAGTGTGGAACCACTTATATCTATATAAGTGGTACTATACAAAATTCATATCATGGTCATTATATTACCTGGTTTTAATATTTGTTTTGTTATTTTTTACTTATGAGTGCAACAAGATCACATGATTCATACTTAAAAGAAAACACAATATTATAAAAGGGAAGGAAGAGATGTAAGGACATCCATTTACATTGATCATGTAAGATATAGCTATTTTTTTCACACAAGCTGTAACTCTGTTGAAATGTGTGGGTGGAATACCTGTGGATAGAATTGTAAAGTCTGGAAAACTAAGAAGATTTAAATAAACATATTAGAATAATATAACAATACCAACAGTATTATTCAGCATGCATGCTGTAAGCATATGGGATTCAACTGCTGTTTTGAATTTCATGGGTAATTAGAAATCTGGAAGAAGGGTAATTATATAAACAAACACTTTAGTAGTAATTTTAAATCAACATATGTAAATAGTGAAGTTTCTTAAACACAACATTGTACAATATTTTAGGCATGAAACAAATGTACATTATGAAATATTAAATTATGCAGTTACAATAGCTGGGTAAAACACTTATGGAGGGTACTCCTTTATACATTCAGGGAATATTATCCCACTTTTGATTCAGTAGAATGCTTGCAAATATGCAATGTTTCAGGGGCTACATGCCACCTTTCATCTTGCCAAATTCTGATATGATTGGTTGTAAGAAAGGTCTCCCTAAGAGTCATTTAATTAGATTAGAAAGGATCATCTTAAATTGTGATAATTGTGAGGTACAAGCTAAGAAGTAGTTTTAACACATTTTGAGTAAATGCTTGTGATGAAACTGGTTTATATAAAACTATGAAAGAGGTTAGAAGGATGAATATGGACCAACTTTTGTTTTTCAAGAAGAAGAAAACACCAAAAGAAAGAATACCTTTTCTCAGTCAGTTTGATGTACATGCTAAATTAACATGTGATACTAATAGGAAATTTTGGCCATTACTAAAAAATAATGTGACTAGTGATATCGTGAGCATCAAATTTTCGGTTTGCGAACCGCGGACGCGAATTTCATTAAATGTTTGCGAACGGACGAACATCGGCGAACCGCCATAGAGTTCAATGGGCAGGCGAATTTCAAAACCCACAGGGACTCTTTCTGGCCACAATAGTGATGGGAAAGTTGTTTCAAGGGGACTAACACCTGGACTGTGGCATGCCGGAGGGGGATCCATTGCAAAACTCCCACGGAAAATTACATAGTTGATGCAGAGTCTGGTTTTAAGCCATAAAGGGCATAAATCACCTAACATTCCTAAATTGTTTGGAATAACATGCTTTAAAACATCAGGTATGATGTTGTATCGATCAGGTAGTTTAAGGGTTACACCCACTTCACAGTAACAGACCAATCTCCCCGTTTAATGCACCGCAAACAACCGCAAAAAGTCCCTTTGCACAACCGCAAACTCCCCATTTGCACAAGGTTGGATACCAAGCTAGCCTTGTCCTCACTGATGTCATTGAAGGTGTCTTCCTCCACCCTGCCACCAAGGGTCCCCGAAAGGTGACAACAAGCCCCCTGGGACACCTGCTGTGTTTGGTCTTCCACCTCCTCAAAGCCACCTTCCTCATCTGACTCCTCTTCTTCAGACTCCTCTCTCTGCGTTGCCTCTGTCTGCGTTATTATAAGGTGTGTACTGTTAAGTAGTACTATTCCTATCGGTTTAATTCCTGTTACGTCCACTATTAGGGGACGTGTATATGGCATGGATTTTTGGAACAGGGAGATGGAAAAAGATGCTTGGTCGGACCTCCTCCTTTGAATTTTAGGCACTGCACGTGCAATGTAATGTGCCACCAGATAGGAGAGGAGTATTAAGTTGTACTATTCATTCCTATCAGTTTAATACCTGTTATGTCACCTATCTTTCCTCCCAATAGCACATTCTATATGTCATCAACCGGCCTGGGTGTATTTAGAGAACCACACTTTAAGGCCCTTAACCTGGGACAAGGTGGCTTGGCTATCAGAATTGCCTCAGAGCCTTAAAAACTCGCCAAACCCCCTAATCAGACACTTACTATCATACTGGAAATGGGCCAAGAAACATACGGGTTTGTTCCCTGGATCCACCCAAATGACCCCAATTGACTGGAGGAAGGACCGGAGTGGGGGAGCCCTGGAGACCCTTCAGAAGCAACCGGCGGCTAAATCATCCCAGGAAAGGAGAGGTCGCTTACTGAAGCCTGCCCTAGGGTAACCCAAGGGTGATTGCCCAGGTTAGGTATTGTAAATAATAAGCTAATACTGTTCGAGGGATGATAGCTAATAGGACTTTGGTGTTTCCTGCAGATATACTCTTTACTATTGTCTGTTTTACCATGTTTTAGGTATCTCTTAAATTGCAATCACAGTAAAAAATAAGAAAAATTATTAACCTAAAAAGTTAAAATAAGAAGGAATAGCCAGCTAACTTTCACAAAATGTCTTTATTGTAAATATGTATTTTTGCACAACTGTTATACAAGACTGTTCAAAAATGCTCTATTTTTCATTACATGCTGTACGCCTTCTAAAATAAAAAAATTTAAATGCAAAAATTAGGTATTGTTGCAGCGACCAGAAAAATTGATGTTAGTTGGCCAAGCAGAAAGTGCCCTAAAACATTGCGTCTTGAACCCTAGTTGGTGGCGGATAAGTCACGCAAGTCATCCGGCATTCAGGGATAAAATACAGCAGCGTGTGCACCATTATTAGCTCAATGCAGCTTATCTATCAGGCCTTTTTTAATCAAACGTATCGCCCACTGTCAGTCCCTTCGGGATCCATCCCTCATTCATCTTAATAAAGGTGAGGTAATCTAGACTTTTTTGACCTAGGCGACTTCTCTTATCAGTGACAAAACCTCCTGCTGCACTGAAGGTCCCTTCTGACAGGACACTTGAAGCGGGGCAGGACAGAAGTTCTATTGCAAATTGGGATAGCTCAGGCCACAGGGCAAGCGTGCACACCCAGTAGTCAAGGGGTTCATCGCTCCTCATAGTGTCGATATCTGTAGTTATGGCGAAGTAGTCTGTTACCTGACAGTCGAGTCGTTCTCTGAGGGTGGACCCCGAAGGGCTGTGGCGATGCAAAGGACTTAAAAAGCTCCGCATGTCCTCCATCAACAACACGTCTGTAAAGCGTCCTGTCCTTGCCGGCGTGGTCGTGGGAGGAGGAGGATTATGTTCACCTCTTCCGCTGTTAGATTGCCGTTGTGCTGTGACATCACCCTTAAACGCTGTGCAAAGCATACTTTTTAATTTATTTTGGAAGTGCTGCATCCTTTCCGACTTGTGGTAATTCGGTAACATTTCAGGCACTTTCTGCTTATACTGGGGGTCTAGTAGCGTGGACACCCAGTACAGGTCGTTCTCCTTCATCCTTTTTATACGAGGGTCCCTCAACAGGCACGACAGCATGAAAGACCCCATTTGCACAAGGTTGGATGCCGAGCTAGTCATGACCCGTTCCGCGTCCTCAGTGATCTCACTGAAGGTATGTTCTTCCCCCAAGCCACGTACAACACCACGGGTTCCAGATAGGTGACAACGAGCACCCTGGGATGCCTGTTGTGGTTGGTCTTCCTCCTCCTCCTCAAAGCCACATTCCTCCTCTGACTCCTCTTCCTCACAATCCTCTTCCAGCGTTCCCGCAGGTCCAGCAAGTGATGCTGATAAGGCTGTTTCTGGTGGTGATGGTGACCACAACTCTTCCTCATCACGCTCATCTACAGCCTGATCCAGCACTCTTTGCAGGGCACGCTCCAGGAAGAAAACAAATGGTATGATGTCGCTGATGGTGCCTTCTGTGTGACTGATCAGGTTTGTCACCTCCTCAAAAGGACGCATAAGCCTACAGGCATTTTGCATGAGCGTCCAGTAACGTGGCAAAAAAATCCCCAGCTCCGCAGAGGTTGTCCTAGCATCCCGGTCATACAAATACTCGTTAACGGCCTTTTCTAGTTTGAGCAGGCGGTCGAACATTAGGAGTGTTGAATTCCAATGTGTCGGGCTGTCTAAAATCAAGCGCCTCGCTGGCATGTTGTTTCGCCGCTGGATATCTGTAAAGTGCGCCATGGCCGTGTAGGAACGCCTGAAATAGGTACACACCTTCCTGGCCTGCTTCAGGACGTCCTGTAAGCCTGGGTGCTTATGCACAAAGCATTGGACAATCAGAATACACAAATGTGCCATGCACGGGACATGTGTCAACTTGCCCAAATTCAATGTCGCCAACAAATTTCTTCCGTTGTCACAAACCACTTTGCCGATCTCCAGTTGGTGCGGAGTCAGCCACTGATCCACCTGTGCGTTCAGGGCGGACAGGAGTGCTGGTCCGGTGTGACTCTCTGCTTTCAGGGAAGTCAACCCCAAGACGGCGTGACACTGCCGTATCTGGGATGTGGAATAGTACCTGTGGAGCTGGGTGGGTGCCGTTAATGTGGAGCAAGACAAAGCAGCAGCAGAAGAGGACTCAGCCTAGGAAGTTATGGAAGAGGATGGAGTAGAAGGAGTAGAGGAGGTGTGTTGGTGGCGGCAGGCGGGCGAGTGGTAACTGGAGAGATGCCCGAAGCTAAGCTGGAGGAGGATGGTGCGTCTAGGTTCAAAGCGGAAGCTGTAGAAGATTGGGTGTCCTGTGTTAGCCAGTCAACCATGTCCTCAGAACTTTTCAAGTTCAGGGTACGTTGCCTCTGAAAACTGGGCATTATTCTAGGGCCAAAGGGAATCACAGCACCACGACCACGACGGCCACTGCGGGGTGGCCTGCCTCTGCCTGTCATTTTTTTTACGATTAGTGGTACTCTGCGTGCAAGCTACTGTGACACCAGATATGAGTGTCACTGTTCACTGGCAAAAGTTGGCAGAGTAAGCGCTGTAGGCCTCACACACACGCCTGTAGGCAGGCAACTGATATTAAATCGATTACAGAAAAAAAAGGGTTGTTTTATGTCACTGTACACTACGGTTGCACCAGATATGAGTGTCACTGTGCACTGGCAAAAGTTGGCAGAGTAGATGCAATAGGCCTCACACACTCGCCTGTAGGCAGGCAACTGATATTCAATCGATTACTGAAAAAAAAGGGTTGTTTTATGTCACTGTACACTACGGTTGCACCAGATATGAGTGTCACTGTGCACTGGCAAAAGTTGGCAGAGTAGATGCAATAGGCCTCACACACACGCCTGTAGGCAGGCAACTGATATTCAATCGATTACAGTCAAAAAAGGGTTGTTTTATGTCACTGTACACTACGGTTGCACCAGATATAAGTGTCACTGTGCACTGGCAAAATTTGGCAGAGTAGATGCAATAGGCCTCACACATACGCCTGTAGGCAGGCAACTGATATTCAATCGGTTACAGTCAAAAAAGGGTTATTTTATGTCACTGTACACTACGGTTGCACCAGATATGAGTGTCACTGTGCACTGGCAAAAGTTGGCAGAGTAGATGCAATAGGCCTCACACACACGCCTGTAGGCAGGCAACTGATATTCAATCGATTACAGTCAGTAAAGGGTTGTTTTATGTCACTGTACACTACGGTTGCACCAGATATGAGTGTCACTGTGCACTGGCAAAAGTTGGCAGAGTAGCTGCAATAGGCCTCACACACAAGCCTGTAGGCAGGCAACTGATATTTAATCGATTACAGAAAAAAAAGGGTTGTTTTATGTCACTGTACACTACGGTTGCACCAGATATGAGTGTGACTGTGCACTGGCAAAAGTTGGCAGAGTAGATGCAATAGGCTTCACACACACGCCTGTAGGCAGGCAACTGATATTCAATCGATTACAGGAAAAAAAAGGGTCGTTTTATGTCACTGTACACTACGGTTGCACCAGATATGAGTGTCACTGTGCACTGGCAAAAGTTGGCAGAGTAGATGCAATAGGCCTCACACACACGCTAGCAGGCAGGCATATGCAATTAGATTACACAGAAAAAAATAATAAAATAAAATAAATTATGTTCTAGCCCTAAAAAGGGCTTTTTGGGTTGCTGTCCTTGCAGCAGATATCAAATGAGTCCTCCAGGTGTGTAGTGAAAGCTAAATACACAGCCTGGCTATCTATTTCCCTATTAAATCAGCAGCAGGTAGAATGTATGTCCTCTCTCAACGAATGTAGCTTCAGAATGATTCTAAAATGGAGGCTGTCCTTCAGATGGAAGGCCCTGGAAGGGAGTGTATGCTGCTGATGGCTGGAATGTGTCTGCTGACTGTAAGGTGCAGGGTCAAAGTTTCCTCAATGATAAAGAATCGGGGGCGGACCGGAAAGAGCATGTGTTCGCCGTTCGTTGCGAACGCAAACATGCGAAAATCGCCGCGAATAGTTCTCCGGCGAACTGTTCGGGACATCACTAAATGTGACATATACATATATATATACAATGCATTAGAGCATGTGTTCCTAGGCAACATGGTTTTCTGATATGTATTAACTACTTGATTACTGGATTGTATGTTACCATTGATGTTGTATAATGAAACGGACATTATAATACAATATCATATCTTTTAACTACACATTTGTTTATAGTGGACTATTAATTGTCAAATAATATTGACATTTCATAAATTGCACTCAGCAATGATTTTAAAACTATGGTCTTTACTACCCATAAGATTTCCTTCAGTTTTATTTAGTTACGGCACTGCCCTATTTTGCGAATGATTTGTAACTTCTTATTAGCCTGTCGTTTTGGTGTAAAAGTCTAACGGAGTAACTTTTAATCTTTTGTCAGTGCATAAATCAATGGAAAAGTTTGCCGTAATTTTCGACTCTGGCTTGCCGCAGTCACTCATAGCAGTTCTCTTGCAATGTTTCAGGGATGGGTGATTAAAATAGCAAAGTACTTTTACTTTGTTCTTAAACCTGCTGTAATTTTGTTATATGGAGATTAGTATAGGGGCCTTAGTGGGTTAATAAATAGTATTAGTAATAATAATTTATAAAACTAGGTAAGAATCATAGAACTATAGTGACAACATGGGAATAATTATTATTGCACCTTATTTGTATAGATAAATGCTCCTGATAAACATTAAGGGTAGAGTTTGAACAATAGATTTCATATGTATTTAAGGCTAGGGGAATCATTGTATCAGATAATTGTGCACGAAGCCCCTGAAACATTGCATACTTGTAAGGATTCTACTTAATCAAAAGTGGATAACATTCACCGAAAGGATACAACAGTGGAGTGTCCTCTATACATGTTTAGTGTATATTTGCTACATGTGATATGGAACCTGTTTGCTGTTGAAATTCCTGCAAGATACATGATAAGTTCCTAGAGTAAATTTTATTTAAAGTTATAAGATTTGGCACCAGTACTTTATTTAACCCTGCTTTCATATCTCTGCCACTGTCTTTTCCCCTAAAAAAAGTAAATATTACCAGTTTTAAACCTATCCTGGAATATGTAATTGCATAAAATAAGAACTATTTAAAATGTTCTTCTCTGAATTGACACTTTCTGCTCATATAGTCTCAAGTACGTTACATAATATATTCAATGATATCTTAGTAGTGGTCTAAAAAGTTGCATGGTCACATTTCTATATCTGTATCTTTATTTGTATAAATAACTCTCCATATACATAGAAGCACCTGTTTCGATAGGTTGCTTCCTTCTTTGACTGTTCTCATTCCAGTACCATTAAATCTTTAAAACACTCTGGATGTAAAATACTATTGATATACTGTACTGTTGAACATTGTTCCGAATTATTCAGTGCTTAAATTATGCCCTGTGAATATATAACTTTACTGCCTTACTATATTTTCTTAATCTGAGTTTTGTTTGGATTAGTGTCTAAAAATTAATCAAATTTAAGCAAGCTATAGAAAATATTATACCGTGATGTATTATTGTAGTCCTTTAGTCATATAGTCAAAATAACGATTACATCTCATAAAAAAATTAGCTTTGCTTCTGACCTTGCAGTTGATAAAAACGTTTTACCAGTCAAGTAATAGGACACCTGTCGACACTGACTTGTTACATAACTTTATTAAGAAGTTTGCAAGTACATTGTTAAACTTTTCCAATGTCTTATGCTGATCATCATTGGGGTCAAACTGACTCGTTAAAGGCATATCTATATTTCCCAGCTTTTACATTTTTCTAATCTAACACATCATATCAGATACATACATTACAGTGAGTCATTCTATACACATACAGATTTATTTTATTTGAAAATAAAAATTGTTTTCAGCACCCCCAGAGCTGCCTATGTAGCCACAGAATACCTAACAATAGAAACACTGCATTTGGGTATGGTGTTTAACCCTTTACTAACCTTCAAGTCAGCATCAGCTCAATGCAGAGATCTTACAGAGAAGTATTTCCTCCTGCTTCCTTCTGCAGAAGAGTACATATCCCATGATTCATATTAGCAAAAGCTGCTATCACAGATTGCTACAATGTCTTAAAATGTATTAGCTGCCTGTGATTGGCTAATATGAATTATGAATTGTATGTAGATTTTAGCAGGAATATCAAGGGATGTTATCTCAAGAGATTTAGCAAACATCAGGGTGAGTTTTGGTATTTAGTCATGCAATGCTTTTATACACTGCTGATTCTGCTCTATCATAATCTAGGAAACTGAAATATGACTTTAAATCACCTTAAAAGTAGAAAAACATTTATTGAATTGCTACACAAATGTTTCATAAATATTAATCTAAACAACTAGAATAAAGGAGAAAGGAATACAAATAACATATAGATTCATAAAAATAGCATCATGCATTTTGAACAAATCTCTTAAAAATATAACACACCTTAGAGAGATTTATCTTCCATCAGATTTATTCTTTCTTAAAGGCTAATGACTGATACTGAAAATATCAAAATATAATTTACTCAAATTCATCTTTAGATCTGTTATCCAAGTTGTGACAAGTTATCACTCTTCTCTGTGTTTGTGTCTATGTATGAAATCAAATGGAGGAATACATTTAGCTAGTGATACAAAAATAACACTAATTTAACACTATAATAACACTAAAATCTACAACTAATAAAAGAAAATAATAGGCCTAGCTTCCACTGAAGCACTACCTTATCTAATATACAGTTCCCTCATTAACCCACTCTCATCCAGCTATACCTGGATGGGTGGAAAACAGTCCAATAGTTTGTTAAAAATCACTGGCCCGTAATTTCTTCAGATTTTCAGGTCTTCATTCTGCTTAAAGCGGAGACAAGTTGCAGGTTGCTGTCTCACTGTGTGAGTCTATCTCCAGGCAAGACAAATTGCAAACAATCCATAAGCAATCCACCCATACCCCCAGAGCAAACATAAATCAAGGCTGCCTGAGTTCTGCTGATTATCTGGGCAGGAACATTGCCCCTGCATTCATACGGCGGGTAGATAGCTTTGCAGAGTCTGTGGCTCATATAAACCATTTGGATAAAAGTGTTATAACTTACTCATTGAGTTAAAATTCTTGCAATAGACAGGTGCAGTGAAGAAATGGTAACATATTTCAATATAAATATCTTTATAACAGATTAGACTCAAGCTGCTAAATCTGTTACTCTATTATCAAAATGTAAAGAAATACATGTAAAGTTACACAAAGTACTTATGTAGTTCTTACTAAAAAATATATGATCTACCCAAACAAATCACATCTTTGTTGGAAAAAATGTGGCAAAAAAGGTAATATGGGGGCACTGTGGAAATAATCAGAAGCTTCAAAAAACATGTTACACATATAAGTAATGTAATTTGACATAACCTACCTCCCAGATTAGTTATCTTATACATATCTCAAAAGTCAGTCCAAAGAAACTAAGACTTTTTCAAACATTTTGTGGTGGTCAAGTGACGTATTACCAGAAGGTGCCTTTTAACTATTTATTTTAATGTATTTATTCACATTTATATTGCAATTTTATACAAATCACTTTACAGTGTTACAAAAGCAATACAATAATAAATTAGTATAGAAGGAATTTTCAAAGAAGAACAGAGAATATAATTACATTTTTTTAGTATTTTGTGATGAAAGTAGTACAACTTTCTACAACGCTTGGCAAGAAGTGCCTGAGGGTAAATGGCAGGGCAGAGAAGGGCAAAGTGACCTATATTCTATCATTTGGATTAAATGTTGGGCACGGTAATAGGAAAAAACGTCCCCCTTTCAATTGGCCAAATTGTATTTACTGGATGCAGTAATGTAGCCTGTAAATGTTACTGACATTCAATTGGCTACATTTTGCTACTCGCAATCAATTTGCAAGTTACAGGCTCAAAATCACTGCGAAAAAAAACATACAAACTAATCTGCTATTCAATTGGGGTCTTTTCGCTATCAACACGATTTGCGGTGTAGAAGCTCAAAATCCCAGTGATTGTTAAAATCGTAACTCTGACCCATCTAAAACATAAAATGTATGCACTGTTAATGAGGAACATTTTTGTTGCAGGATGCTACTTCTGGTCGCCATGGTGACCTGGTGATCAGTATTTCTTGGGCACTGATTTTCTGATATGTATTTATTGCCTCTGCTGTATATTATTTTTCTGTTTGCCGAATATGACAGCAAATTTGATAAGCAATTCACACCTTAACAATTATGTATAAAAACGTATTTTTCTCTTTTCTTCAGCATTTCGGATTCCTTGTACATAATTTTAAAGTAGTTTGAATCTAAATCTGTGTGATGTAATCTTAACGTAAGGTAACATATTGCTAAAACCACATTATCACATGAAGGCAGCATATGGTTTTAACATTTATGTTTCATGTGACCTTTCAATAGCATTAAAATGTTCATGCAACTGACTGTACACAAACTCCAGAGGGAGTGCTGTATTTGATACCTTACCTTTTCAGCTAACAGCATTTCATTAGATTGACATTTCCAATGTGGGTGTACCCTAAAAGCAAATAATAACACATAATTACCTGGTCTTAAAATCACGTACAACTGAGTCATATTATTATTCTGCTGATGTTTTGAAAAAGAAAAAAAAACTCCTAGAAGAAACTTGTTACAGAATAGTTAAATAGCTTGTTTTCTTGGCAATAGCAGCATCTGAAAATGGTACTAAATAATAAAACAAAATCCTGTGTTTTCTGTGTTTTTTTTGCAGTAAGCTAACATCAAAGTTTGTCAATTAAATCTGTCAAATTTTGTGATCTACATGGGATTTATATCTTATGTTAATTAGAGATTACTGCCATTAATTAATGATTATCCACAAACCATGGCCAATATCTTGAGTGCAGTCATGTGACTATGAACATGCTTACTTCATTTTCCACCCTTTACTGCAGGCATTTCTTTTTTTAAATCAAAGATACTGCCATCCTGAACTTGATCATATTCTGATTTTATTTGATGCTTCTATCATGTGAGCCCTTATATCTCTACAGTGACCTTAAGACCTCTTATTTTTGGTTGCTAATTACTCTTTCACTACAAATAATCATACCGACTTTACTTGTATCTTTTGTAAAGTGAGTGCTTATTTCCCCCCTATATTTATTACAATGCCTTAAAATATTTGTGTACTGTTCCCTATGGCATGGTACCTCAGCAGCTAGGTTCTGCTGGGTCTCTACACAATGTATTATTCTCTTCTGACTACACATTATTAAGTTTCTATCTAATGTACGATGTTCCATCTAATGTACAATGGCATCCTGGTTGCACATCCTCTGGACAAACTCAGATGATGTCTAATATATGCTGAGTACCTGACTATAGATCATAAAGGCAAACTCAAAAAGTGCTGTATGTCTAATGCAAGGTCATCTCTAAATACTATTAGGATAGGATAGATAATTCTGGGTGACTAGGTAATGGAGGGAGCCTTCCTGAATTAAAATTATCAGGACAAGCTAAGACTGTGTAGGATGAATAGCCAATGTAGGGGGTATTCTTAACTATGGCATACACAGACAGTGCATTACATCTACCTAATGAATGACTTACTTTTATTTATACCTTTAGGCTAACTTCAGGACAGACTCAAACAGTGCTGGGTACTGGATATTGTAAAGTGATCTCAGTGCAAGCTTTACACATTTGCATTATTTCACTGACACAGTCACGCACTTGCACAGATGCAAAAGAGGTAAAGAAAATGTTTACATTAATTTAATGCCAATCAGATATGCTATTTATATTATTGTAAGTTAACTTGCAGCTTCTATTAGAATACAAATGAATGTTACTAATAATATCAGAATTTAAGAATCATTCACTAGACTGGTGGTTTACATGGTATTGAAATGTTTGTACATTGAAACAATGTTATTTTAATTGCGCCACATTTTTAATGAGAATATATTAGTGCATACAGTGGAGCATATTGCAGTAGGGAGCAACAAGACCCTAGTGAGACTTGCGCTTGACAAGCCTTTAAATTTAGGGAATTTAAATTATCATTTTTCTTTGCCACTAATTAATTCACTTAAAGGAATGCTAGATCAAACATTTGCCATCAAAATGAAAAGTAAGTGGCAAAGGAGAGTAAGACTAACACTAAAATATTTTTTAAATATATTAATGAGAAGAAGGCCAGGAAGGAAGCTATAGGAACATTACAATATGAAACAGGCCATCTGATAATTAGCAACAAGGAAAAAGCAGATGAGCTAAATAGGTTATTTTCTTCGGTATGCACAAGGGAGGTACCAGCGGATGGGACTCTGCAACATCATGGGGCTACACTACCTTCACCAAATAATTGGTTAACACTGGAAGAAAACCAAAAGAGCTTGGAAAAAATATATGTGAATAAAGCGCCAGGTCCTGATGGAATACATCCAAGGGTACTGAGGGAACTGGGTTCTGTAATAGCCAAACCATTATATCTAATTTTTCAAGATTCACTCAACACAGGGTTGCTACCAAATGATTGGAGAAAAGCAAATGTGTTACCTATTGCCACGATCTGCTACTTCAATTGGACTTGGTAATAACCGGGTTCAAACCTATCTAGCAGAGGTCCTTTTACACTTCTAATAGCAGAAGATAAACCAAACCAAAGTACCACGCCCAGGAGCTTGCTTCAACAGACTACGATATCAGGAACACAATAGCCACCGACTGTGACTACTCTCCACCACTGGATAAACCAAACAATCCCTTAGAATATTAGGATTAATTCACAGAATGACACTTACACCTTGATTATGTAAAAAAAACTGCCACACCTTTATTTAGACTGTCACGTTTATACCGTTTTCTAGCCACAGGCTGTCCAATCACGACAACCCCCACTCCTTAGGTACACAGAAGAGAGACCAATAAGCAATAGCCTGCCTGTTCACTGGGAGACCCTGTACATCTAGTGATGTCAGATTCTCTCTGCAGTAGATAACTGCTAAAGGGCCCTTATCTGGTAATGAACTTAGGATAATTTCTCCTTGATGTAGGGGTCACCTGAGATGGTGCCTGTGTGATCTAACTTATATCCTGTGTTGTCACAATTACCTTTGTAATAGCCTAGACATGTCTATGTGTACAAGTATTTTCTGAAGAGTAACCTAGCTCTCAAGGACCCACCAGACAATAGCAGTTGATGACACTTAAGTGCCCCTGATCTTTGTTTTGTTCAGGTGGGGCTGGGTGAGTGAGTACAAAGATAACAACAGTGTATGACCTCCCTGTTACTGTCCATGTAAGTTATTATGGTACCCCATAGCTCTCTTGCCCCTGAGAAACCCATATTAACACTGTAACACAATCATAATACACACAATACAAATGTCATTTTAAAACCATAAGCAACAAAAAATGAATAACCATAGTAATAAACAGGGTAACTCTGGCCACTCAGGCCCCAGTCCCCAGGCCCCAGTCAGGCCCTGGGCATGACACCTATATTTAGGAAGGGAGCAAGAGCAAATCCGGGGAATTATAGGCCAGTGAGCATCACTTCTGTAGGGGGAAAGCGTTTAGGATGGTTAATAAGGCATAATATACAAGAATATGTTTATTTGAACTTGATTATAAGTAGAAGTCAACATGGATTTATGAGGGATAGGTCATGTCAAACAAATCTAATTAGTTTCTATAAGGAAGTTAGTAGGAACTTGGATCAAGGCAACTCAGTGTATGTAGTCTTTTTGGATTTTGCAAAGGCTTTAGATACAGTGCCATGTGGAAGACTATTGTGCAAACTAAGGGATGCAGGAATTGCATTACATATCTGCTCATGGATTGAGAGCTGGCTAAAAGACAGGAAGCAAAGGTTTGTTGTAAATTTAACATACTCTGATTGGACTAATGTGGTAAGTGGGGTTACTCAGGGTTCAGTATTAGGTCCTCTTCTTTTTAACATATTTATTAATGACTTAGTAGTTTGACTGGAAAGTATTGTCTTTATTTTTGCTGATGACACTAAGTTGAAGAGGAATTTAAATCAGATAATGATGTACTTTCCCTCCAAAGGGATTTGCATAAATTAGAGAATGGAGCGACTAAATGGTAGATGAGATTTAATATGAATAAATGTAAAGTTATGCATTGGAAGGAAAAATGGCCATGCAATGTATAATCTTAATGGAGTAAATCTCGGGGTATTGGATATTGAAAGGGATTTGCGAGTGCTTGTGGACAAACACCCAGGTAACAGAGCTCAATGCCAAACAGCAGCTGCAAAGATACATAAAATATTAGCATGTATTAAAAAGGGTATAGAAGCAAGGGAAGCAGATATAATTCTGCCACTATCCAATTCCCTAGTGTGCCCCCTTTATCAATATGGAGTACAAATTTGGGCACCACTTTATATAAAGGACATTTTAGAGTTAGGCTACAAACCTAATAAGGGAAATGGACACTATTTCTCTAGAAAAAAGGCATCTAAGATTAGATATCAATACCTTATATAAATATATCAAGGGTCAATATAAGGCTTTGTCAAGTGAACTTTTTGTGGCATGAGGTTTTCAACTGACAAGGGGACATGCTTTGAGGTTAGAAGTAAAAATATTTCACAGGGTTATTCACAGTAAGGGTGGTTAAACTGTGGATTTTTCTACCTAAGGAGGTGGTGACAGCAGATTTAAAAAGGGATTGTATATATTTATAAATAAAAAAGGGTTTTCAGTGTTATCCTGCTTAATTAGAGAGTATTGATCCGGGGAGGAGTTCAATTGCCAGTATCTGGGGTCAGGAAGAAATATTTTTTTTCCCTTTTAAGACAATTGGCAAAGTTTTACTGGGGTTTTATCTGTTTGCCTTCCTCTGGGTCATTTAAGAGTTAATAATTAATCTGAATACTGCAGATCAGAGGAGATCTTAAAAAGTTTAACTTGATGGACTAAAAGTAATTTTTCAGCCCCAATTACTATGTAACTATGTAACTATAGATTTAAATAAAAAGGTTACAAATTCATTTATAATACAAACATATTTGAGTGATAGAAGTCATTAGTATTGGTATAAATGGATGTGCAACATTACCCTGAAGAAGTTGGCTTTGAACAATCGAAACACATCAGTTACTCCCGTTTCTTGTATCGCTGTATGTACCTATTGGCGCTGTTAAGTAGAATTGTATTTTTTCTTTTCAATAAATGTCATGTTATCATTTGAAACTTGTGTTCTTTCTTCTGTTGTGGTCCAAATAATAAATACTGTACTCTATAAAATTATTTTAATCCTAATGCAAACTGCTTTTCGAAAAAAGTCAGAACCCCCTTCTTATAATTATTAAAAGAACAGTGACAACAAAGGGAGTTTTGCTCATCCAAATCCCTTGTATCACTCTGTCACAATATATATATACTGTATATATACACACACTCTGGAACTACCTGGTAGGCTGCACGGGAGAGGAGTCACTAAATTGGCAGTTATCCCCAGGTGAAGCGGCATGACATTCCCACTATACTTGGCTAGAGGCCTGGCAACTTCAGGCTGGGTATCCTTACTGTGCCTTTGCACCACCCATCCTAAGCTTGCAGACTCCCTCCAAGTAGCTGTGTCCTGCCACCTTGGTAAGCTCTTGGAATTATATGTGATATGTCTCGTGTGTGATGACATATTGGGCTAACAGCACCTGTTTCTCCTCTTTGTAATCCTCTGAATCCTCTGCCAAGATGGCACAGTAGTCTGTGCTGTCTTGACCAATCAACATACTAACCAAGCCTTAACCGCTTAAGCGGTAATCCCGAGCGTGGCTCTGGGTTAATATACTGTTTTTAAATTGCAGGGGGCCCAGTGCTGCCAAAATTACCTGGGCCCCCTCAGCACACCCTTCCTCCTCCTCCATCCTCATTCCCCCGTTATCATCTTTCTCCTCCTCCCCCCGATCATCCTCTCCTTCCCCCTAACCTCCTCCTCACTTCCCCATCTCCAGTCCCTATCCCCCCTCTCTCCTTACTTGTTATTGTGATCAGATGAGCTCCCTGCTCATCACTCCCCCCGCAGCATGTCTTCCGGCAGTGAAGTGACTGGCATATGCCAATGACGTGAGTCACATCATTAGCATATTCTGGTCACTTCACTGCCGGAAGACTTGCTGCAAGGAGGTTAGAGGGAAGGAGGAGGATGATAGAGGGGAGGAGGAAGAGGAGGATGATAAGGGGGTGGCAAGGGAGGATGATAAGGGGGAAGGGGAGGCAAGGGAGGATGATAAGGGGGAAAGGGAGGATGATAAAGGGGAAAGGAGGGAGGAAAAGGATGATAAGGAGGGAGGATGATAAGGTAGAAAAGGAGGAGGGGAAGGGGTAAATGCAGGTGATTGGAGAGGGGGAAGTGAGGAGAAGGATAGGGAGGAGGAGGAGGGAAGGGGGAAAGGAAGGAGGAGGATAAGGGGGAAGTGGGAAAGGGAGGAGGATAAGGGGGAAAGGGCGGTATGATTATGTCAGTATGTTTTAAATAATCATTCTAAATATTTGAGCAATGTGATGTAATCTGCACTGCCTAACCATGTCCTGTAATAACCCACATCAATATCCTCAGTGGCCTCCACAAGATTCTTAAAGAAATGATAGGGGAGTTTAGGGTCAGTGGATCCACTGTAACTTGTAATACCCTGAGAAAAAGGGGACAACCGTCTCTCTTCACAAAGCATTTTTCTACCCAAACACAGGAGACAGAACTCTGCCCAGCAGGACTATGCAGGCCTGATATCTCTGGGTCACCTCAACACCTAAGTAATATTCACCCAGAGCAGTAGGTACTGCTCAGGAACTGTGAGTGAACACTAACAAAAAAGCCTCAGGTAGGTCCAACTCCTGATCCAACTTTATGAGTGTCTGGACCATAGTTGGGCGATCCCTTGACCAGTCATCAAAATTCCTAAAATCCTGACTAGATCCTGGAGTACAGGCATTGTGAGCTAATCATACTCCCCCATAGCTTATACAAAGCAGTATGGTTATACTGAGGATCCCACCACTGCCACCAGTTTGTTACGATATGGGACCAGCGGAACCGGCTTGCTTTGGAACTCACACCGGTTATGTAATTGAATTGAGTGAATATGACTATTGTCAGTGACTGCATGCAGTGTACAGAGATTCTCTTTTGAAAATAGCATAACTGCCTTATAAAGTATTCTCCCTCAGCTAACGAAATACATCTCTCTCATCCCTCATCCCTTATAAATTCCCTCAGTACATGTAGACTTCATATAGGCACATCTCCCCTCCAGAATGCAAGCAATGGAAAAATCATAGGTGTGTGTCTGGTATCAGGTTCATTGTCACAATATATATATATATATATATATATATATATGTGTATATATATATATATATATATATATATATATACACAATTACACATTTGGCTATCTAGCCTCTTCCCTTGAAAATCGGATTAAAAGCAACCCACCTCCCAGATCACATGCCCTGTCTCCTATTCTTTAATATAAACTAAAATAAAAATGCGGTATTTGGCACATGTACCAGCAGATAACATATTGAGATAGAAAAGAAAATGGAGAGAAGCTATCTTATTTAAGAGACAATTCCCAAAATATTGTATGTAATAAATAAATTATCAGATAGTAAAATTATATCTGATATAATTCTCTATATCGTATATGTATAATTGTATATTTGGGAAACAAACAGATGATAGGTGTATAAGGTTTATGTTTAAAAAAAAAGGACAGAAAATGAACATCTGTAAATTATCTCTAATTATGGCAGGAAAAATTAAATACTGAGTCAAATCAAATTCAGCTAAAATATGATCAACATAAGTTGCATTAGGATTTATTTTCTTAATTATGGTCTATGGTTAACTTTGTTGATCTATTAATGTATTTTATGAGAAATAATAGCTATGTAATGTTTGGATCCAGATATGAATATTTATGTGAAATGTATTGATATATGTTCTCTCTCTCTTTTTCTCTTTTTTCCCTTTGTTTTGGTACATTATCATAGATATTCCTTAACTGTTGCCAGAAGAACAAGACATTACTTAATCGATATTCAATTCATTTTTGAGAAAGAAGCTTCTAAATTCCAAACAGCTGGCTTAATGAAAAGAAGTAAGAGCAACAAGAAAAAGAGCCTAGAAGAAAATTATTGCATTCATTATTTGTTATTTGTGAAGAAAAATGACATAATTGCAAATGTATTTATAATATTGGCTATTAGTTGATATAATAATCATTATTATAGCTATACGATGTGTACCTTTCTCTCTTTTCTATGTTAGTGTTCTTTAAACATTAAGACATGATTGTAAATGATGTGTATATTTTATATGATCCTTTTAATTCATTATATGAATATAGTGATTTATACATCGTATAGGACCTTTTTTCAATTGATTGTAAGACATGACTATATTTTTTTCAATAATCTTTATTGATCCTGACAAGAGATAGGATAATATGTAGAGTCAGTTTTCTGTGTTACTGATTCTGTATAAATACCGTATTTCCTTAAACAGAGTCTTCATATACATTACAGTACCTTTATAATATTCAGCATTTAATTAGATAATGAAGGGTTAACATGACCAGATAATTTAGACACTATATAAGCTCCCCTTCTCCACTTCCTGACTTCTGAAGAAGCGCGTGACGCGAGCGTCAAGTCAGGTGATCACAGCATCGCCATCCTTGATGAAGTCAGACGCCATTCACAACATGCAAGGAAGCTAGCTGGATGATTTTTCGGATCTGCTCATACAGGAAAGTTCCAAATACCTAATATTTCTTTAAGACAGAGCTTCTTCTTTTATTTATGGCTCAATATCATTCAATCTATCCCTTTTTGCCCTAAATAAATCGGTGATATTTGACATTGGATAAATAATTGAGGTTTAACTGCAGATATATATTCTAATGGTAGTGAGCAGTTAAATTGATTTTTTTCACTGGCAGAATTTATATATACTTATTATTTTTCCTTTTTTATTTTGGGCTACTTTTTAGATAGGAGCACAGTGTACTCACTATCCAATTTTGTTTGTTTAAATATATTTTATCACTAGAGGGTAAGTGGCAGACCCCAAATCGCCACATTTTTTGCATGGACAGTTTATCTTATTAGGTATGGTAGGGTAGATCTTTCCCCCAGGGAGCCTATTGCGGGCCCCAGTACTGCCACATTAGTTTCTTGTAGATACATTTGTAAAATATGGCTGATATACAGACAACTTTTAGCAAGACTTCAATGTGTATTTTATAAATATTACTTATTGTATACAACTGTAAGAAATCTAGTGTTAATAATTTGTTATACCAATTGTGTGATTGTATCAAGACATTAGACCTCAGGTCTTTTTATTATTCCCACAAATATATATATTTTATATCTGTGTATAAATGTAATTAACTAAAAACCAAGTCTGTGTGTGGTAAAAGACAACAGGTGTCAGTAGCCTTGCTTAAAATAACTCAGAGAATCACAAAGGCCTTTTTACAGTAAAACCAGCAAGTTTTAGGTGTACAGACTCTAGATGGGTGTATAAGAGTGAATTGTTACCACCTGTATAGAAACCAACAGTCTAATTTCAAGTTAAAGCCATGTATGACGTATAGAGAGGGTGGGTCATGAGCTACAATATGATATAAAAAGTCAAGAATCTATGGAACAGATGGCAACCAGCACAGGCAACCAGCACAGGCACCCAACAAAAGCACCAGCTCGCCCAGGTTGAAGGAGCCTTCATGCAGTCCAGAGGAAGTATGCCTGACCAAAGAGAACCTGGAGGCTGAACTTCCAAAACTGACCACAAGTGGTATTATCCTGTATCTATATATTACATTATGTAGTATTCATATCAGTATTATATTTGTAAACATTGTCTTAATACTTCTTGTCTGTTATCTGTTTTGTCTAAAACCCATTGTGTAACAGTATATTCATTTATGTAAAATATATTCTTTTTAATTAACTTATGGGTATGCGTGTTTATTGATTTGTCCAAAAGAACTTATTACTTGTAGAAATTATACATTAATTATTTAATTATTGGCAAATTTCTTTCACATTTATATAGAGTTTGTAATTCATATGAAGGGTATAATCACAAATTGAGCTCACTGGGGTAGTACTTTATATTCTGCAGTTTCCATGTAGTATTCTAAACTTTGACATGTGCAGTGTATAGTCTGTATTACTTTTATTTATTAGCAGAGTTAAATGTGCCTTTGCACTCTGGACTTTAATATTATTGTTATAGTGATTAACTAATTTAGTTTGATTTGACTTTGCACACATATGGTATGCATTACTCTTATTAATTAGCAGAGTCTAATGTGTTTCTGCACTTTGCGCTTTATTACTATTGTATAAAGTAACTAGAAAAGTTTAATTTGATTGTACACTTTGCACGTTATTATTACTGTTACACAAATATTTTGTATAGAAGCATTATGTTTATTTTTGACAACTTATTTCAGTATTTCAATTGGGATTAGATGATATATTATTAGATTGATTATTGTGACGGAGTATATTTTATATGTGTATTGCTTTTTAAGTAAGGTTTAATGGTTTTATGTGGTAGAATAAAAGTTATATATATTTTTTTTTTTTTCTGATTCAGTATTGCATTTTTCCTGCCATAATTAGATAATTTACAGATGACTATTATGGAGGTTCTTTTTCTGTCCTTTTTTTGTTAAACATATTGATACACTGTATACATTTGGATACTTCTGTGCATGATTTTGTGACAGCTGTAAATTGCATCTGCTATAAGATTTAATGGAGGAACACTCCTCATAGAATGGGTATGTTTCTCACCATTCCTTTCTAGTAAACAAGTACTTTTCTTTGGCAGCTCCTGTTTAGCTTCTTTTAGCAGATTTGTAACACTTCCTAACACAAGTAAAGTTGGAAATGGAAAATGCAGCTAAACACATTAGGATAGCAAGAAAATACCAACAGGGTGTAAGTGGTTTAAGTGGTCAAGTGACTAAACCTGCTAATGGAAGTCACAGGGTAAAAAGCACTTCTGGGTGAATGGTCAAGTTGAAGTTTGATTGTTAAAATCTTGCAACATTTAATTTCCTATAGATGAATTGTTGTAGTACAGTTACTTCAACCACAAATTGAAGTTACTTACAATGTTTTTCATCCTTAGTATTGCATATAGAGTTTGAGAATTTCACCAAAAAGCTAATTACAGTAGTATATGCACATTGTTGTGGCTTACTTTTCAAAAAAAATATATACTCTATCCTACATCAGGTTATATTATACAAAAAAGATTGATATTTCCTCAAAATTGCTTAATGATCTCAAACATTTTCTGCAATTTTAGTTTGCCTTTTTTACACTTACTGCTGTAAAAAGTTTAATAATTGGACCCACTTTTTGAAGTGAATATACAAGTTTGCAGTGAATATCTATTAATGTCCTTGACCTTTTTATATGGGACATTTTTCTGTAAGCAACACTGGATTTGTCTGTATATTTTCAGCAACCTTTTACTTCAGTAATATGTGCTCAAACAGAAATTGTAAATGGTAAATCCAACATTTAAGAATATGTGAGTTAACCTAATACTATGGGACTCCATAAGCAGAATATTTTCCATTTTTCATCGCAACACATAGCTCTATTAATATCTTAATTTTTTAAGTCAGAGCAAAATGTAACATTAATTATTGGATTTCCTGGTAGTCTGAGATTTCACATCTAAATAAAATTATCTTAAAGTGTTTATTGGAAATCTGAAAGCTGCGTAATGCATGCCACCAGATAATCCGTTGTGGATACATTTTGTTAGGGGAACCAATATGAAGCTACTGGTAAGAAATATAAAAGTTAGTTGGTGTTTTTTTTATAGATGAGGTTTTACTGACTCAAGCCATTTGTTTGTTAATGCTCATTCTCAATCACATTATCAGGTTTCCCTCTGACATGCTCTACATCCTCACCTCTTACTGTGCAGAAAAGGGGTATTATATTATATTAATATACATTTATTATTTTTATATCGTTAAATGTTAAATGCACTAGTTATGTGTGTTCTGTCACTTTTTTGTCTGTGTAAAAACATTGTATTTCTGCAATGTGAGAGGACTAACAATGAAAAGGAAAAGAAAAACCCATCATACAAACAAAATATTCTTTTATTCTCAACTGAATGAGTATAATCCAAGAGGAAACTCTCAACAGTTGGCAGCCTCTAGTTAAGGGATGCCTTAAAGGCTTCTTCATCTCTCCATACTCAAAAAACAAATGTTCTCTAGCCCTTGGGTAGAGAGAGAAAACAGTTTTTATTACACAAGTAAATACAATTTGCGTAAACTAATTAATAACCTTGCCAGGGTACTTGATTTGCCAGTTTTTTAGATAAACAGGAATATTAATAAATATTTTCTCCTAATTATATAAAATTGTATTTCAATGTGTTTTTTATATTCTATTTCATATGCAAACAAAATATGCATTATTTAAAGCCCAAAAAATCACAAACAGATGCAGAAAAACAAAAAAATATCTTTGGAGGTAAAAATGTTGCAATTTTAAATACACTTGAAATGTGTTCATTTTGAGCTACACTTGGAACACTATTGGAATTAAAAATAATACATGTCAAGATGAAAATAACAATATAATTATTAAAAAGTTTCCATTCCTCTATAAACAAACATGTAAACATGTTTATATTCAGCTGGAATTCTTATACAATATGTGAATGGAAATTGGAACAGCTGTAGACTGATCTACTGTGATTTGTTCGCCTGGTGAAACACCTTCCAGCTAATGGATGCATCAGTAGCAAATATGCAAACCAACAGGCATGTAATGAGGCCACTGCACTTTTTATAATTTTAGAAATAACAGTGAATGTGTATTTTCAGAGCAGATTTTCTGATTTAAAATGGGTTTACCAAATCCCAGCACTTGGAAAAGGCAATATTGATTTATCATTTATGAAACTAAAATGTCAATAAAGCAAACAAAAACGCAATCACAAAAAACGAATGCAGCAAAACAAAGAACAAATCAAATAATCAAAGCAAGAAGTAAACAGAGTTGTTAATGGTTCATTAGTGCTGAAATTGTGTTTTGCCTGCAACTGAATGCTATGCTGGTGATTGCTTCTTGATATTGTATATCCTTAGTAATATGATTTAGAGTATTAAATTAAATTCAGAAATTGTGTAATGACTAACCTGTAAAGGGTGCCCAGAAATACTGTGTTTTATGAAATTTATAAAAAAAATTGCTATTTGAATCAGGGGACTCAGCATCTACAATTCCATAAACAATTATGAAATTAAATAGGAAGTGCAAATTTGACATGAAATATGAAAATATATGAAATATATTTTTATTTCGAATCAGTGATTGGTGGAACATTTAGCACAACACAATTAGTTTAAATTTGTGATAATAGGTGCAAAGAAATTAGATTCTATTACTACTACTATTACTACTGCTGACAGTAAAATAATAATATTATTATTGTTTTTAATAATAATAATAATAATAATCATAATAATCATAATAATAATAATAATAATTCAATGTGTGTTCCTGTATCAATGTTTTCAAGTACTTGCCCTAATTTGAAGTGAAAACTCTCTTCACCAAGCAAATATCTCATTATCTTTAAAAAAAGATGAGGAAGGACTTCTTGACATTTTAAAATGACAATGATTTACATTTAGCTTAATAAATAAAATGCTAAGTCCTGATTCAGACCCACTCAATACTAAAAGATTCCCCAAAGTAAATTTGAGAATAGTAAATATGAGAATAGTGTTTAAGGTAGGGTTTTCAATATTACCCCTTGTCCTAACAACTATAGTTTGTTGAATTTCTTTACCCTTTAAAAGTAAATTGTAAAACATATAATGAATGATGAAGCTAGGTATTTGACTCATTTCAGTAAGAATGTCAAATAGGAAACCAGAGTTTTCTGGATTCGATGTAGATGAGTGCACTAAATTGGGTTATTTAATCTTAGCATTTATTCGGGTGGAGACCCTGTTAGATATTCACTGGATAAATATTTTAGTTGGACCAATGTAAAACTCCTTATAGAAAATAAATGACACATAAATTGTGGAGAAATGAACATCTCAAGTGCATCTCACATTAAGTCTTGATTTACTATGCACTATTTCCTCTTGGGAAAAATAAAAAATTCTCATTTCAGGTGAGAAAATGCTTAATAATTGCTCCCCATTGTATGAGTGTGTGTTTTTTTTTGCCATTGTGTGATTAAGGCATTAGCCTCTTAAATGCTGTTTGTAATTGTTGTTGTATTGAACTTTAGCATGTCCACTAGATTAGAATGGAGTAAAAATAATCACTATAGTTGTTTGAAAATGTGCTTACACATGTTTATGTGTGCATGTATGTTTTCCCCTTTGGAAATTGCCATGGGCTGTTATGTGTTATGTTACCTTAGCTTGCTTAGAAATTGTTACAATGTTAGAGACAGTATTTCTGGGTTGATAAATGGTATAGTTTAATATGCTTTATCACTGTTAAGGTAATGATAACAGTTTGAATACATTTTTCTACACATGGACTTAGATTTATCACAGTGCTATTTTATTTCCTGTGAGAAAATATTACTATATCATATGTATTTATATTGCAGAGATTTAGTGAAGAATATAAAAAAACTCTCTCTGTCTATGACATTAATCACAAAGGGGTATATTAATCAAGTGTTTTTATATCTCTCAGGATGTATTATTCTGTAGAGCGTATTCAGTGATATTTTACTGACGTTAATGGCTAAACTCCACAGAATATTTGTCTTAGTGAAGATAAATACAAATCTTTGATGGATGTGCCCTATAGAATAATAATATGTTTTCTTTTTATTATGCTTTATAATTATTACAGGAAGCATTCTTTTAGACATATTAATTTTTGCAAGCAAAATTGCACATTATGTTGTCTATGTTTAATTCAGTTGCATTATTTCTCTTCCAGCTGCTCTTTAAGCTTAATAAGGCTACAACTACAGAGAGGTCAAACTGATTGCCATTTTATCTTTTAGTCACACAGGAAGTTCATGTTTACATTAATTTTGCCAGTCTGCTACATACAAAATTAGATTAGCATTTTAGTTATATGGATATATAAGCAACTCATTTTAGAAAACCATATTTTCTAGGGTGATAAAGGAGATGAAGACTTTCAGAATCACTATGAATTTATAAATTTGAATAGTAATAAACCAGTAACCTCATCAATTAAGGCAATATATTAGAACTCATATTGTGTATCATAACAAGCTGCATGTGAGGTTTCAGATTAAGCTTTGTGTTATTGAAAGAATAGTATAGCACCCAGTAGATGGCAGTAGTACATAGTATAATTATACATTATATTGTTTTGAAACCCTGTCTTACATTAATCATACATTCAGAAAATTCAGAACACTGCAAACTGACATAGACCTTGCATTACCTCAATCAATCTTTATTCGCCAGTAGATTAAAGTGGTTAGATGTGGCATACCTGATTGCCTCAGGTCTAAGATAAAGCTTATAAATAACAACATGCATGCTATCGCTTTTATTCTTTTATTGTCATTGAAGTTTTGATGTAATCTATTTATTTGTGATTACATTGCTTGACCATCCAGTGTGTCTATAACAGTAATAATAAGCCATATAGCTTTATTGCTTTGCAAAGCTTATTGGTTTATTAGATTCAAGGAAATGGGTTAAGACACTGTGACATATGCTCAGCCAGGGAAATGCCTATAGTGTTAGCTAACACAAATCTGTGCTTTGTTAGCTTTGTAGATATTAAGAATGCATATGCTTAACTCTTGTATTCTTAATACCCTAAAGTAAGTCTGTTTACATTTTTGGAATAAAATCTCCATGTAATGGTAGTGTAGTGTAATTCTGCAGTTACAATACAAAACCTGCATGGTATGCCACACTTATAGCTTTGTGTTATTTAAGAATATTTATGATTTATTTAAAAGTTGCTATCATTAAAATACTGGTACATTTTAAGAAAGGACATGGATAGGGTGTTATAATCTGACTGAATTATATAGGTACCCACACATACCAAGGCTGATGAACATATATACCTATTTTCTCATAAAATGGCAGGGAAGGGATAGGATATATTAGAGTAGGGGTTATGGTTTCCACTGCTGAGAAGGGGTGCTTGAAGACTGCATTTGTAAAGAACAAAAAGGAAACTGGAAAGAGAAAAGTGTTAGCATTCCATCTGCATTGCACATACATGGTGAAAAAAGGGGATAATGGAAAATATATTGTTAGTTAAGGTGGGTGGTACCATGTAAAGAAGAAAGGAGAGCATAATATTTTAATCTGGATAGTCTAACCGAAAAGCTTTTGAAAAGCAGAATAGGTTGTAAAAAGGGGGAGGGGTAAAGCAAAAATGGTTTCTCACACCTGCTTAGTGTATTACATTATGCAATTATAGAGCTTTCACTGTGGGCTTCCTTGTATGGTTATTATAGGCAAGCACATACACTGTTTGGATCATTTTGCATATCAGAGGGAGTGAAGGGACATTGAACAATTCTTGATAATGGTAAAAGTACATCCAATAGTCTTACTGCAAAAAATACCTGAGAATATTGAGCATCAGCCCAAAACTTTTAGTTATGCAAGCAAGGAAACCTTATCAGATGAGAACTTATATGAATTCATATGGTTCTGGGAACCATAAGGAATCACTTATCACTGGATCACTAACACAGACCTCTTTTGTGGCAGCAATCTTGGTTGAGGATGTAGGTGTACATATGTGTAATCTTTGCACACATTTTGTCATTGTTGGACAGCATAACAAGGATCTCTATAATGTTGAGACTGTCTATGTTTCTATTTTCTACTCTTGCATTATTTTTATATGTTTTTGTTGTAGATAGGGTTCTGTACTGCAATATACGCTACTTTTAAAGTAGAAAAATCTCTCTTCACTTCTATACAATAGCAGCAAATGATTGCATACACAATTATTCATCAATATTGCAACCAGTCATTCCTTAGTCTCAGCCTTCCAGTTGTTACCAATTCCTATTTGAAGCATTTATGGAACTTAATATTGATCTCTGTTCAATTACAGTTGTTTAATTTTTTTACAGTTACAGGAAATGTCATTTGGTGGTTCTACTCCAATATAAAGATATAACTAGTAAGAAATATAGACCTGTGTCATGCAGGCAATTGTTCCTTATAGACAACTAGAAATCAATGTAAAAGGAAGAAGCAAAGCTACAGTTGATTCAAAAATAGAGACAAAATCTTCTGACTGCCAACAGTAAAGAATTTCATATATCAATTTATACACAATTACTTTTGTTATGACCTATTATAAACCACCAACAGTTTACATATGTATTTACTGCCTGAAAAAAGTATTATGCCATAGTCAAATTAAGTTCTTCAAAAGAGTAGGATTTCAGAGGCCCCTCAGTATCGGTTGTGCATTTATGGCTTATAACACTGGTTAAACAAGAACCCACAATACATCCAGGAGAAGAAAAAAAAAATTATTTGACAGTGCACAGTAATCGAAAATACTATTTCACTCTGTGCAGATTTCCATCTGGGAGCTTGATCACTTTTACAACCATTTTCCATTAAAAGGCACCCATTTGCTATACTATATTACTAAATGTAATCCATGTCTTCTTATTGAGTGCTCTGAAAATCTGTAATAGGTGCTTTGTCCATGCCATTGATCATTGTTATTTATCAAGGACCCAAAATATTATTTAGCCACTAATGTCTAGTGGCAGAAAATGGAAAAAAAAAATAACTGAAGAGTGAGCATCACCTGGAGGAGCCCTCTTTAATTTGTAATATGGCTGCTCCAGTCCTGGAGAACATGAAAAAACAGTTTTAGACATATTTTTAGGCTATGGAGGATGCCCATCATCACATGCAATATTATCAATAGTATTATTAAAATCAATGTTTGTATATTATACATTTTAGTAGATTGATTTTTTTAGATAAAATATGTATGTATATTGTATTACTTAGCCCTCACTAGCAGTTTATAGTCTATCTCTGCTATTATCACATCTCTGTCCAACACTTTACATCCTTCTCTCTCTCTTTATCTCTGCTTTCTCTCACTCACTGTCTCTCTCATCCTCCCATATTCTCTCACACTAATCCTCATGCTTTACATTAACCCTTGATAATATGTGTCCTGTCCCTCTTTAATATGTAATTGAAGACATCTAGCATACAGGGTACACTTATCCAGTGCATCTGCATGCCAGTCTCAGTTAGCCTATGGTCTTCAGTCCAAATAAAAACACAATAGTAAGTGTGTGCACGTTTTTTAATTTACATTGTTTTATAGTCATATAAATCACTTATACTTGATCAGTTAGCAACACCAGTTAACAATTTCCATAACAATAGCTTGTTACCAATACACCGATCATACCCAGCCTTGTTAATATGTTACCACTTCCCACTATCTTTACCATGAGGTGTGCATCAACTGAGCAACAACGTTCTTCTAACGTTCTTCTCTCTGTGACCCTATGGACTGCAGCACTCCAGGCACATCTTGTCTCTAGTTGTGCTAATACTGGAGTGAATTGCCAGTTTCTTCTCCAGAGGACAGTGATTTCTCTGAACTCTCTGCTATGATCTGCCCATCTTTGGTGACCCCACATAATATAGCTAACAGCTTCATTATAGTACACAAGCCCATTCACCACAACAAGGTAGCCTAACATAGACTAACATTACTATATTTCCTTATTATTATTATTATTTGTGATTTTGTGACTAATTGTGTTGTATTTGCAATTTTGTAATGCTTTGCAATTTTGAACTATTATTAACTGTTCTAATTTTGAAGTTTGGTAAAGTACTTTGAAAGTAAATAGATAAATAATTCCTTGCTAAAAAAATAAATCAATAACTTCTTGCTAAAAAAATATTGAAGTACTAAAAAGCCCATTGACCTTTTGGGTGTTGTTATTAAGATGTGGCAAGATGTCGACTTTTTGTTAATAACAAGCAAATTGAAATATTTTTAAGCCTTGCAGGTTTGCTTAAGCTATAAAGTACTTTAACTACAATTCTTAACATTACTAAACTCAGCAAGTCTGCTTTACTTGTGACAATTTACTGTAAAGCTGCAGTGCACACATCCATTTAGGTGAATATTTAATAAAGATCATTTACTCAGATTACGTTAGTTTTGTATAAAACCAAAGTGTGTGGAAAATGTTAGAATATTTTTTTCTATTAGCTTTAGATGCAGAAAAAAACATTTGAGCAAGTGAACTGGAATTTTTAAAAATAGAAAGAAATGCATTGAATATATATATATAGGAATCTGGAATGTTACAACTATTAACCAAGGCATACTGGAAGTGGTCAAATATGAGACGACAAGATTAAACATTGATATCCTGGGAATTAATCAGAAATCAGATAATCACCTGATATTTTACTGTGGTCCATAATCCTGTAGAATAAATGGAGTAGCCCACATAATCAGTCATAAGTCGGCCAAAGCAGTGCTGGTTACAATCCAATAAATGACAAAATTATTTCAGTTTGAATTTAAGGCAAACCATTAAACATCACAGTGATCCAAGTCTAAGCTCCAACCATGGATCCTGAAGATGATGAAGTTCAATTTCACAAGAATATTCAAAACCTCATAGATTATACACTAACAAAAGATGTTACTCTCATTATAGGAGATTACAGTACTAAAATAGGGAACCAAAAAATATCTGGAATATTGAGCAAGCTTAGCCTTTAAGTACAAAATTAAACATGTCAGAGAATAGTAGACTTCTGTCAAGAAAAGATCCTCTTTCAATGGCTTCAGAGATGACTCTACACATTACCAGATGACAATACATACATCAGATGGACTAAAAACTTTGTGGCCACAATGGATACGCTCTAAACAGTTAGTAAAAACATGATCATGAGCTTCTTATTGCAAAGTTCAGAATTTCTTCTGAACAGTTAAGGGTGTTTGTGTACTTGTGCAGTGATTTTGTGCAGCTGAGAGAGGGTGCACTCTGGTCCGCCCAATCCTAAGCAGCCCAGCCAGGTAGGTCTGGCCTGATGTTGGAGATGGAGGTTCCTGGGGTGTGGTGAGGAGGTGCTGTGTGGGGGTGGCGGGGGTCTGGGGCCCGGCTGGAGGGTGTTGCTGTATTGGCGGTGGTATGGTTTGGCCCTGTGGTGGTGGTGTTGGTGGCCAGTCCAGCTCACTGCTTTGGGGGGTGGGGGGGGGGGGTGGGGGGAGATGGTGGCTGGCTTGTTTCATCACTCCAGTTGGAGGGCTCTGACAATAGACTCAGTCTTTGGAGGAGGGGGATAGTGTGGTTGAATCCCAGTGGTGTGCCAGAAGAGCCGGATGGTGAACCCACAAGCCATATGACATCCTCCTCCTCTGAACCAGGGCCCTTGGCTCCGCTTCTCTCCTCCTCCCCCTGCACCAGTTCTAGCTTGGGGGCTTGCTTCTCCACTTCCTGCTCCGATTGTTCTGCCCCCTGCCTCTGGCTCGCCACTGGACCCAGACCTCCTTGATGCTGAGAGAGAGAAAAGAAAGGTATATGTCATTAGTATGATGACATTGTTTTGTGTGCATTCCTAACTATCTGACATCTAGGATTGAAGCTTGATGATACTCCTATTTACAACTCAGATTAGCTATCATTTGCTAGATAATATCTATTCTTTGGTTCTTTGTCTTTATTGTTCTTGGCTCCTAACACTATCTTGATTCTGGCTGCAGTCTGTAACTGCATAGGCTGCAGTGGGCACATCAATAGATGGACTCTCTCTTGGTTGATTACTGTTGTTGTGCCCAGGAATAACAGTGATTTGTCAGCTTCATGGATTTAATGATGCATCCATCTATCCCTTGTTAATTCCATGGAGCTGACACGTCAGTGTCCTTGTTGGTCATCATGTACATGTGTAGTGTGTATGATGCACATGTGGTGGCACGTTGGTGTGATATTCACCTGACATGGAGGCTGGGTTCTGCTGGATCACCAGGCCTGAATATCCACCTTGGCGACCCTCTCCCACTCATTATAGGTCACAGTCACAGTATGGAGTGCCCTAGCTCTATATGCCTCTATGTGTGTTGTTTAAATTATGTGTATTGCAATTATGTGTAATCTGTAAATATGTGTAATCATGGATTAAGTGTAAAATATTAAAAAGTAGAAGATAAATTAACAAAACTGCAAATGACTTCTCTCAAATAACTCTAGCTCTCTCTCTCAAAAACCTGCGTACTACTTCGAAAGAAAATTCAACACAGTCAACTCATGGGTGGGTGGAACGCAAATTTATAATTTCTCTCTGTCAATTATCTGCGACTAGACCACAGGCTTTGCAGGTGTGCCGTTGCCGCTACAGGCTTGGAATTTAATGGGGGCTGTTAGTGTAAATCCTTTCACATGTATGAACTGCTGATCCAGAGTCCATAACTCTGTGAAAGTTGTGAGCATCTTGAAGCTCAAATTGGAGAACTGGAGAAGATAATTGCAGCTCTAAAAAGGGAGTTGGTGCTCACTGAGCACAATTTAGCTGGGCCTAGCATGGATGGTGGAAATGTGGCTAGTGTCGATGTCCAGGAAGATAGCTGGGTTACTGTTACAAGGGGAAGCAGGGGGAACAGGTGGAGGCAGGCCAGTTCTGAGTTGTCAAACACCAACAGATTTGCCAGATTGAGTGAAACTGTTGTGGATGTCCATTCAGGAATGACAGTGCCAGATAGAGCTGTTCCCTCTAACAGCCGAGAGAAGAGTCCTACTGGAGGTGAGGGCAGAATAGGCAGGGAAACATACCAGTTTTGGTGGTAGGGGACTCTATTATTAAAAGGGTAGACAGGGTGATTTGTCACCCAGATCCCAGGAATCGAACAGTTTGCTGTCTACCGGGTACTCAGGTTCAACATGTTGTGAATGGGGTGGATCAATTATTTGGAGTGGCTGGAAATGAGCCGGCTGTCTTGGAACTTACATAAGTTAGTGGAAGATGGGAGTCCAAAAGAATGATTTTATAGAACTAGGAAATAAGCTGAAGGCAAGGACCTCCAAGGTAGAATATTCTGAGATACTACCAGTGCTAGCCCAGGGAGTCAGAAGGAGCTTAGGGAGGTTAATATGTGGCAAAAAAAATGGTGTATTTAGTAGGGTTTGGGGTTTTTAGAGTACTGGGCTGACTTCTCACTTGGGTACAATCGCTATAGCAGGGATATATTGCACCTTAATGAAAAGGGAGCTGGGATGTTTGGTGAAAGGATGGTAGTATGGTTAGGGGAGTTTTTAAACTGGTAGGTGGGGGAGGAGGGACTAGTTAGAAGTAATGGCGTAGAAATTATAGACAGGGTAAGACATTAATTAACTATTCATGGGGAAGGAGATGGGGGCAGGGTTAGTATAGTCGATTGAAGGAATTGCTAAGTAACTCAAGTACAGTGGCAGGCACTTTAGAACTACAGATACAAAACATAAAGTGTATGCCTGCTAATGCCCAGGAAAAATGAGAGAGCTAGAATTATTTGCAGATAATACGAAATGGGATTTAATAGGTATTACTGAAACATGGTGGGATGACTCTCATGACTGGACTGATAATCTGGATTATAATCCATTGAGGAAAGATAGGGTTTGCAAAAGGGGAGGAGGTCTGTATTTTAAGCCTGAATTTAAGCCTATAGTCAGAGAAGATGTTTATGCTGGAACTAGCAATAATGTTGAATGATTGTGGGTAGAGTTAACTAGTGAAGTAGCAGATTCTTAAAGAATATTGGTAGGAATATGCTATAGACACCCAAATATACTTGAAAGTGAGGAACTGCAATTATTATTAGAAATTGGAAATGAGAGCTAGCTAAAAGACAGGAAGCAAAGTGTTGTTGTAAATGGAACATACTCAGATTGGACTAATGTGGTAAATGGAGTTTCTCAGGGTTCAGTATTAGGTACTCTCCTTTATAACATATTTATAAATGACTTAGAAGTAGTACTGGAAAGTAGTGTCTCAATTTTTGCTGATAAGACTATGCTGTGCAAGGTAATTAAATCAGAAAATTATGTAATTTCCCTCCAAAGGATTTGGCAGACGAGATTCATTATAAATAAATGTAAAGTTATGCATCTGGGAAGGAAAAATCACCATGCAACTTATAATATTAATGGAGCAAATCTAGGGGTATCAGATATTGAAAGGGATTTGGGAGTGCTTGTGGACAAACACCTACATAACAGTGCACAGTGCCAAGCAGCAGCTGCAAAGGCTAATACAATTTATGCATGTGTTAAGAAGGGTATAGAAGCAAAGGAAGCAAATATAATTCTGCCACTATACAAAGCATGTGAAATATGGAGTACAATTTTGGGTACCACTTCATAAAAAAAGGACATTTTAGAGCTATAAAAAGTACAGAGAAGGGCAATACAACCAATAAGGGGAATGGAGGAGCTAAGCTATGTAGAAAGATGAATCAAATTAAACTTATTTTATCTAGAAAAAAATGGCAATAAAAAGGCATATAAGAGGGAAATTGATTAGCTTATATAAATATATCCAGGGTATATACCTATATAAGGCTTTGTCAAGTTACATTTTTGTGCCAAGAGGTATTCAACTGACAAGAGGACATCTCTGGAGGTGAGAAGAAATGTTTTCCCACATTAAAGAAAGAAAATGGTTCTTTACAGTAATGGTGGTTAAACTGTGAAATTCCCTACCAAAGGTGGCGGTGACAGCAGATTTGATAGATAACTATAAAGAGGTTTTGGATATATATATTAAAAAGGGCATTCAGGATTATCCTCCATAACTAGTGGAGTATTGATACAGTGAGAAATCCGGTTGCAGGTATCCTTGGTCAGGAAGCAATGTTATTTATATTCCCCTTCGAAATAATTGCAATGTTTTAATGGGTTCTGTTTAACTTCCTCTGCTTTAATTATCAATTAACAATTAATCAGCATATTACAAAGATCAGACAAGATCTAAAATGGTTAAACTTGATGAACCAAACGTCTTTTTTCAACCTCTACTATGTAACTATGTAACTATCAGAGATCCACAAAGTTGAATTCTTAATAATGCATCAAACAATTAATGTGAGTTTATTTCATGGCTTCCTGTCACATTTCCTTGGGTTGTAATCACATGATAATTGAGAACAATCATGACATGGCTACATAAAGCCAATATTATGATTTTGTTGCAGTGAGTTAGGCCATATTTGTTTGAAATCTTACTCCTGCCAGCATTATTTGATTGTAGTATACACTACTTCTTAAAATCATAAGATCAGATTTGGTTATGTACATGTTTGTTGTTGGTGTAGACTGTATATGGTTCAATTGAGATATCATATAGCAGTGCTTCAAGATGAGCAACCTGCAAAGTTTTATTTCAGAGCTACTTGAAATGAAAAAAACTGAAACCTAACTTAAAAAACAGCCTACATCAGTGTTTCTCAACTTCAGTCCTTAGTGACCAACAATAGGTCACATTTTAGGCATAGACATGCTGGTAACCAATCTGGGCTAGAACACAAAGCATTACTGAGCCTCTCATTAGCTCATTTGTTCTGAAGCAGGGATATACTTAAAATGTTCCTTATTGTTATGTCCCTTAGAGTGGAGAAACACTATAATGGATCAAGCCCCTATTTTCTCCCCCTATTTGACACAAGGCCCACCAGTCTTGCAGCTCATTGGTGTGGAAGGGGTGGCTTTAGGAGCTAGAAAAGCAGCTGGTGGGGTAGGCATGTGTAGTAGAAGGAAGTGTTGGGGGCTCCACTCCTCTCATGAGTGGTGCATTGGGTGGCAGCCTGCTGTTCAAAATACTAATACTAAGAGCCTTATTCATTTGCAATTTGGCCAATTGAATAGATCTATATAAGCACATATTTTTTTACATAAGTTTTTAATTTGTGAAGACCTTGCTTTTGGATAGATGTTCAGTAACTAAAAAACTTTTTTAAAAGAATATGCTATGTGTTTATATAGAGCCTTATTCAATTAGGCAAATCACAATTGAATAAGGCCCTAAATGAATATAGAGTTAATTAATGAATCATGCATGATTAATAATATACCTGTGAAATTGATCTTATAGCACATGAAATCCTGCAGAGCTGAGTCTCTGTCTTCAGTCAGGTGCAGAGATGAGGAATCTGCAAAATGACATGAAAATAATTTTGAATGTTTGTATTCAATTAATTTGTGACTCATTGTTTAATTGGCATACATTCAAAACATAAATGCATATTTATCAATATATTCATAAATAAAAGCAGTATAAAATATTAAATGTAGACGTGTCAGAATGTAAGAAACTGCTTGAAATATTTAAGTGTTCATCGCCTAAGTCGTACGCACAACGCAAAGCATGACAACGTCTCGTAATTCGACAATTATAATATGTGATTTAATATGCATCTAGGATAGAGCAGATACATTGAAATGCATTTTTCTTTACTACAAGTAGCAAAGGCAAATAAAAGCAGAGAAATCAGTGTGCAAACAAAAGAGAGAAAAAAGCTTTTAATATGTAACTCACTCTGAAAACAAGAAAGACATATCTATATGCTTTCTCACTCCTTTCCAGCCAGTTATCTTTACAAAGAGAAACCCATGTCTTGAGTTCTCAGTGAGAGACAGTGATAGGATCAGATTAGTGAGTAATCATGTATTCTGATGTGTGTATATATTATATCTGGGTACCAAGATATAATGAGAGAAAATAATGCACAGAAGTCAGAGTAATCTCTGAGTTTAATTTTGGGCAGGGAGCCCATTATATAGCATAAAACACGTCATAGCTAATAGCATAGTTCAAAATAGGGTTAAATACACATTTGCAAGCAAGTGTCTTTTTCTATCTAACTCAGCGAAACAATACTTATCTAATAACGGCTTCCTATAGATATTTGCCGTCAGCAGTTGCAAGACAAAGAAAGGAAACAGATGGTAAAGGAATATTTACCTAAACATTTCTACAGACAACCTTCTTGAACATTCTACTAAGATACAAGGAAAAAACAAGCTAATATACTTTTATAATCATGATATTCTTAGCCAATAAACTCATAATGAAGAAATTTAATACCTAACAGTCCCTCCTTTTATAAATGTATTAGACAAAGGACACAAAGCAAGGTTCAGTTTAAATGGTAAGATTGCCATTGACGGTCTGGCAGGGGAACATGCTATACAGTTACTCATTTCCATGGAGGCCGTCGTATACAGCATCCATTCCAACCAAATGTTTTTTATGCATACCCAGTCTCAATTTCAAAAGTGTCAATCAGGCGGTCAGGTTCCAAATAGATGACCTGTGAGGGCACAGTCCTATTCACAGTGCTCACCTTGGTGAGATCAATAGTCTCTCTGGGCACCTCTTTTTGCAGTACCTGAATATGCAAATATTCCATGTTGTTACCTCTGCCTGAGGTGTAGATTCCAAGAGTATATCTCCCTTCATCACACTTTTGAGGGTCCTGGAAGGTGATTCGGATGGGGTTGCATAGCTGATTTTGGCTGCAGAAGGATGGTTCCACACCCCGTGTCAGCTTTAAGCATCTCTTTGTACTTTTGCACTTCATGTAATAAGGTGGGGAGTAACCCCAGTCAGCTCCTGTATTCCATAAGGCCAGTTTCCAGCTAGGACATCTCTCATTTCCATACAGAGAGGCTATACACAAGTATACTGGCGCTTTTCTCACCCTTCCACTACGTCCTCCTCCAGAAAGTCCACATCTTAGTACTTGACATAGGTCTATTTGGTTGGTTCCTATCTGCCCTTCCTTGAACACTAGGGTTACTTGGCCAGTTAAATTGACTTCCATCATGTCTCTTTTCATTCTGCGCATCCACATCTCTCTAATAGATTGCGTCTGGTTGCCTCTGGGTCTTATTACTTCTTCCCATATGATTATGGGTGCTACTATGCAGAGAGTTGTCAAGATGAGGCATGTCAGTGAGAGTCTTAGGCCACATCAGTTAGGTCTTTTGAACAGGTGCCAGGACATTTTCTTGGGCCAGTTCAGATCCCCAAACCTGCACCATTCGGTTCTTCACTGGGTTTGAGACGACTTTCCCCCCCTTTGTAGCCCAGCCTGACTCGCAATGAGTCAGATAGCAGGTTTTAGGAATCAACTGGCTCAAGCTCTGGCACTTTTACTCTCTTGCAGTGACTCAGGTGTATCCAGGTGGCTTGTTCGGCAACTTTCAAGGCAGTGGGTGTTGACAGCAGAACTTGGTACGGTCCTTCCCACCTGGCCGATGCCCAATTTTTGTGCTGGATTACTTTAATTAGGACCCACTGGCCTGGTTGTACCAAGCAGGGTCCCTGCTGTTGCTGTGGATGAGAGAGCGAGAGATGGAGGTAATATCTTTCTTACTTAACATTTTTCTCATATAGTCTGCTAAGTTTTCACTCATGTTCTCATCTTCTGAGATAAATGGTCTAAATTCTGGTAGTAGGAATTATCTCCCATACAATATTTCAAACGGGGTTAACTTCCTCCTGCCTGAAAGCATGTGCATGTTTAGCATGACTAACGGTAAACAGTAAAGCCAATTTTTCCTGTTTCTGCCATCGTTTTCCTTAATTTATTTTTAATGGTACCATTAGTTCTCTCCACTAATCCAGCTGACTGTGGGTGGTACGCACAGTGGTTTTTCAACTCTATGTGTAATGCTTTACTCAAGTGGTCGATAATTTTGTTCACAAAATGTGTGCCGTTATCGCTATATATTTCCTCTGGTATACCAAACCTAGGAATTATTTGTGTCACTAAGGTTTTAGCCACTGTGATTGCATCAGGGTGTGCACATGGTTTCGTTTCCACCCACCTAGAGTATACATCAATTATCACTAGGCAATATTTCTTCCCTGCACACTTTGTTAGTTCAATGAAATCCATACATATTGTTTGGAAGGGGTATGTTGGTTCTGGGAATGTGCCTCTTATGGGGTGATAGTTACCCTGAAGGTTGTGTTGTGCACAAACCAGGCACCCTGCACAACATTTTTTAAAATAGATGTTTAATCCATAAGCTGAAAATATTCTGCTGACCATGTCTACCATACTCCCTCTTGAGACATGACTAATGCCATGGCTCAACATAGCTGCATATCTGAACAGTGATGGTTTGGTAAAATTGGTTTCCCTTCTGCACTCTCATAAATATTTTCATACCTTTAACCAGTATTTGTTTTCTTGTGAGGGTGCGTCTGTCTGTATTTGCTGTAGAATACTCTTGTCAATTTGGTCTACGAGATACACAGATGTGTAGCTGTGTAAGAGAAAAATGTGTATGTTTCCTGTTAGAGCAGCCTGCTTTGCAGCTGCGTCTGCTCTGACATTTCCTATTGAACTTGCGTCTTTTGTTGTGGTATGAGCCACACATTTACATACCGCAAACTTCAAGGGCAGTTGAATGGCTTCAAGTAACTGCAAAAGGAGTTGTTTATGAGTGACTTGCCTGCCGGTAGATGTGACCATGCCTCTATTCTTCCCTAATTGTGCAAATATGTGCACAGTTGAGAATGCATATTGGCTGTTGGTGTATGTTTACTTTGTCTCAGTTACCCAGTTCAGGCTTTTCCTATATATTTTTGTGCTCGGTGAGTACTGCACTCCGAGGTCATAGGGCAAGTACTCCCATGGTGTTTTATCTGTCTGAGCCTCTTCTACCATCCCTCCTACCTGTACCCACCTTTCACCAGCTGGCATAGTCAGTGATATGTGTGGCACTGTGTGTCCTGCATAGAGTAGCTGGTCGTGATCATTCAATTTTACTCCCACCCCTGTATACCCATTTTCTGTCCAGTATATGTAATCCAAGTTTATTCTTGTATTGGTGTTTTTGAAAAATGTTTTTTCATAGTCCACATCCCTCCCTGGTGTACTTTCAAATTTCATAATGCAGTGTAATGACCCTGTGCTTTGTTTTACACTGGGAGATGGAGCTAGGTCATTAGCCATGGCTACCAAAGTGCTGGATACTTGTCCTGGCCCTTTCGACACCATGTCTAATGTGTAAAAGTAATGTGGTTCACCCATCCCCTGCACTACATTCTGCCACAAATTTTGGTTTGTGCTTCTTCCATAAATACAGGCAAGTCACAGGATTAGCCCTTCGGAGACTAGGTGGGTAATGCGTGACCACTCACTACCAAAAGTAGATAGTTTCAGGCAAGAATTTTGAGAACAACACAAAAGAATACATGTATATATATATATATATATATATATATATATACATACACTCACAAGTACACAGAAATATACAGAATGTAAACAGGTATATACAATAACCAATAAATCGGTTATCCGTGGTACACCTCTCACAAACATACATACACCCGGTACCGGTATTTAGAAACATACAAAATGTTAACATGCACACACATACATATTTTCTTGCAAGAGCTCATTTGAAAGTCGGACTCATTTACCCCTTTTTCATGGTAAGCTTTCTCAATATTGTTACGTACAGAGAACTTATTTTATAGTCTTTTCCTCAGGATAATGACTATTTTACCTCTCTGTGGGTAAGCGTCAACCCTTGTACCTATTACTAGGCAAGAAACCTAGTTGTACAACTCTTTTACCTAATATCACTGTTAGGCAAGGTCCTGGGGAACATACACACAAATGCAAAAGCAACAGAAATTCATATACTCACTGTCAGTTCGTTGTAAGCTGTGCCTTTTCATCCCTCAGAAAAGCACCTTGCCTCTGTGGTCCAACTGAGCGTATATATCAGGCCTGAGGTCTTTCTCAAGGTAAGGGAGTCCTCAGCGACATACCCTCCGTGCACGGTAAAAGGCGTTTTGCTCCGTCCGAGGAATGATAAGGGAAACAACCACCGCTCAAAGGACCAAAATGATAGGATCAGATTAGTGAGTAATCATGTATTCTGATGTGTGTGTATATATTACATCTGGGTACCAAGATATAATGAGAGAAAATAATGCACAGAAGTCAGTGTGCCATCAGAATAATCTCTGAGTTTAATTTTGGTCAGGGAGCCCATTATATAGCATAAAACACGTCAAAGCTAATAGCATAGTTCAAAATAGGGTTAAATACACAATTGCAAGCAAGTGTCTTTTTCTGTCTAACTCAGCGAAACAATCCTTATCTAATAACGGCTTCATATAGATATTTGCCGTCAGCAGTTGCGAGACAAAGAAAGGAAACAGATGGTAAAGGAATATTTACCTAAACATTTCTACAGACAACCTTCTTGAACATTCTAGTAAGATACAAGGAAAAAACAAGATGATATACTTTTATAATCATGATATTCTTAGCCAATAAACTCATAATGAAGAAATGTAATACCTAACAGACAGGTTTAGGGAAGAAATATTTCTGGTAATTGCCTGTTTTGTAATGATATTCATGTGTGTGTCCTTATAAAACAGAACATTTGGACTGAATCATTGTGTGAAATATTTAGGTAAAGCTGTTCTACCTATTAAACAAGTTTTTTTTATTACACTTATTTCTCTGTTTTTTAAGATCATAATGATTTAATTCAATAGAAGGAGATTTCAGAGATTTTCTTATATAAATGCCACATCCTAAAAGGACACACCAGTAGTCATGTAGTCATGCAATAGAGTATCATTAAATTATTTAGTAACTGCCCTGTTGGGCAGTCCTAGGGCCTCATTCAATTCGGGGCTGCTACTTGCAAGTAACTTTGAGATTTGCTCCTTTTGGCATACTTGCTCCAGTAGCTCTTCTTTAACTTATCTATTCAATTGGCCGGGTCACAAACCATGCTATCGGCAGTAAGCATTTGCGTGCTTGAACATGATCGCAGCCGCAAGTCCGTAACTCGTGTTTCAACACGAGAACTGCACTTGCAAATATAAATAAAATCCAGCACTGTAAAGCACTGTAAATGATGGGGAACACAATGGGTGACATTAGCAATAAAAACACAACATTCTCAAGCTGTTTTGTTTAATTTCCTTCCAAAGGCCGACGGGTTTGAAAGACCTCGAAGCCCTTAACTCGTTATTCAAGCCTGTGGGACTTAGAATAAAAATGGAGGTAGGATTCCAAAGTTCTACTGACTTGGAGGTTGAAGCCTGTAGGACTTTATGACGAGAATTAACCTTGAAATAAAATATTTACTTTTGCAGATTTGCGAGCACGAGAATGTTGTGCTATTAATTCTAAGACCAAACTTCACTCTCACTTCTCTTAAAAGTACAGGATTGCGTTTTTATTTGCTTAATTAGTTTTACTTTTTAAAAGTAAGACATTTGCAAGATCTCCTTGGTACCAGTAACCTGTTGTTCACGTTTAGCCGTTTACGGAGAATTTGGAATAGTAAAGTGGGATTTTTGCGGTCGCAACTCTTGCAGCCGTTAACTATCAAAGGCTTGGAGGCAATTAACTTGCGATTCTGAATAAAAGTAAGGGAAAATAGCTTGCAGTAAGTAACCCAATCGGGGAACACAAGTAGGAGGCATTTGAATAGGGAAGTAGCTTGCAATCTCCATTTACTGCTACTTTTTGCAATAAGTAGCAATTGAATGAGGCCCCTAATATTTTTACTACAGTGAAGGAGGCAGATACATACTCCAATCAGGACCACCTAATCGCAGTTGAAACACTAAGGTTTAAAAGTATCTTTTAAAAGCTATATGTTTTTATTCAAATACTGATTTTATTGATAATCCCCTATTATAGGACTACTACAGTGGTCTTTTAAGTTAAAGTTCAGTGTAAGCTTTTTTAAGATTGAACTTAATTTTTTAGTTCACCATTGACTCATATAAAAAAATACATGTGCAAACAGCAGCAAATCAATAGTTTAGCCAGAAAATCAAATTTAAAAACACAATTTACCTCATTAATGGTCATAGCTGTACCCTTCTAGCATCTCTCTCTCTTTTTTTTTAGTTTTATCAAGACAGCCTAATCAATATTATCTCAGTTGAAATCTTTTCACTTATTGCAGTAATCAACTGTTTTTTTGAGTCAACTTAATAAGATCTAGCACGTTGCCAACAATTGTCCCTCACTTTTAAAAACAACTATGTATTTGACTTCTCTCCTGCTCTACACACAACAAGATATGTAGCTATGGGCATGTTGTTGTCCGTAAACAGTAAATGCTATGAAGATTAACTGATAGATCAGGTTCTACATTTTTGGATGCCACTGTATTAAAAGCATCACAAGAGTTTGTGACAAAATACACAGTCCCTTAATCCTATGACCCTAAACACCTATTACAAAACCAATGCTGCATTAAAAAATAAAAAAAGCTCAAAAGAAAAATGTGTGCCATTATCCATATTGAAATGTATTGTATGCAAGTCAGTAAGTGTTTAGTGCAGAATATGTGTTGCAGGTGATTGCCAAATGCCTAACAATATTTCTCAAACTCATACTTTCAAAATCTATTTTTGCTATTTTTGGCTCTTAACTTCAGTGCAGTGCTGTGGAACAAAGTAGGGTAGGTGAAATTGTGGAGGTCAAAAATTATAAAATAACTAGCGACTTGCCCGTCAAAAAATGACGGCAATGTGATGTATATGTTTGTCAAGTTGTTTAGTTATTAACATATATTTTTGACACTTGTAAGTATTTTAATATGAACGTGTATTTTTGTAAAATGTTGATGTAATGGTTTTTTAAAATGTAATTTGTATCTGAAGAATTGTTAACTTTAATATACATTGAATGAATAGGAAAGCAAAAAGTAAAAAGCATTCTTGAAACGTTGGGAATTTTAACATGAAGTTTAAAATATATGTAAGCAATAACCTTCAAAGTATATATTTTGAAACTTGAACTTTATTTTTTATGTAAGTTTAGAAGTTGAGAAAACATTGATATAATTTTGAACATTATAAACAGGAACATAGTGAATACATTTTGTAACCTAATTTTTAATTAAAAGTATTAACATTTGAATGTAAAAACAATTGACCTTTAAATTAATCAGTATTAACATGAAATTTCTATCACAATAATTGTTAACTTGAATATACATTGAATGTAGAGGAAGGCATACAGTAAAACTCTCCTTAAAACGTACGTAATTAAAGTAATTCATTACTGAGCACATAAACTGGCGATAAACATTAATGTATTTAGTAATCTTAAGATAACAGACAATATTTACATTGTGACTTAAAAGGTGCTTGACCTCTTAACATCCACTTTGTAATCTGTTGAATGAAATAACTTTAAAATATATATTTTAAACTTGTAACATTAGAAACATTAACATAGTGACTTAACATTTTAACATAATTTTTACTAAAAATGCAAGGCAAGTATTTTGTGAGGCGAATCATTCATAAACAGTACTTTCATTAATTATGACTGAATTAAACAACCAATTGTTATGTATTTTGGAATGCTTTTAAAAAATGTTGGCATCTTTAATTTGTATCCTGCAAAGTTATAGTACTTCATAGTAGACAATGTTTTTAGTAAAAATACGTCCATCTTCTAATAAATCACCTTGACTTTCATTGTTTTCAATGTAAACTTTAATAGCCTGTGGATTTTTGCACCGTGACAACGCAACGTACAATTGACCATGTGCAAAAACTGGTTCTTCCAAGTAAATACCCACAGATTTGAAAGTTTGACCTTGTGATTTATTAATGGTCATGGCAAATGCCATAATAATGGGAAATTGTCTTCTTTGAAGTATAAAAGGGAGACTACTTTCACTTGGTGCTAAATCTATTCTTGGTATGAAAACTCTCTCTCCTTTATGGGTCCCAGTTAAAATTTCAGCATCTATAAAATGGTCCTTTAATTGTTGAACAATTAATCTTGTGCCATTGCATAGGCCTTTTTTGGGTTCATATTTCGTAGTAACATGATAATTGCACCTTTCTTTAGCTGCAAAATATGTGGTGGCATTCCAGAAGGAGTTAAAGAGTTAATGAATTCAGTTGAAAAGTTTGCCTGACTTTCATTGTCATCAGCAAGTACAGAATCAGCACTGTGATAATTTCTTTGTGGTGCATTAATTTTTTTTAAGATTTCATTATTGAGTATTAATGCATCTTTATTTTTACACGTCAGTATAACTTGGTTGGCAAGCTCAGAATATTCTTCGTTATTTATGCTCCCTTCAAATATAGCCGATATAATATTTTGTTGACAAATCATATGAGGTGGTATCTCTACAGTGTCGTCAGGTAAATGTAGTATTTTTTCTGTTCTTCCTTCTCCAATTTTAATAAGCCAATCATTGAAATCAGTTTGGCCTTCTGATCTCATATTTTGTTGCAGTTGAAGATGGGTAAAATGTTTCCATACTGTACTTGACTTTATACATGTTTCAATAATGTCTGTTCGATTTCCATGTACAACGACAGGTAATGTTTGTCTAAAATCGCCACCCAACAAAATTACCTTTCCACCAAATGGAAAAATATTATCCATGACTTCACGAAGCAAACGGTCAATACATTGGAGGGCATAGCATGACATCATTGTGGCCTCATCTATTATAATTAATTTACATTTCTTCAATTTCTTTGCTTGTAAGGATGTCATGCGAATATCTGACACTGAATTTTCCAAAATAGGCACTGGCAGTTTGAATCCACTATGAACAGTTCTTCCACCTTCTAATAAAAGTGCAGCAATTCCAGTAGTGGCAAACGCCATTGCTATTTGTCCTTGTGCTCGTACTGAACTCATTAATACATTGTACAAATATGTTTTCCCTGATCCGCCAGGTCCATCAAGATAGAAATAACGCTCTGTCACCATGTCATCATCTATAGCATTTTTAATGGCATGAAATGCTTGCAATTGTAGTGTATTTAAAGTTGCAAGTCTTTCTTCTGTTCTTTCTGCTTGTAGTTGAATGTCATAGTCTTCAAAGTTAATGTCATCTATTAGACCTGGATCAGGCAAATTAAAACTTGCACAACTTAATCCATGAGTTAAAAAGACTTCTTGAATTTCCATTAAGGCTTTTAAGTGTGCAATGGGTTCATTGTATCGTCGCATAAAGTCTTCAGCCATATTACTTTTAAAAGTCTCCCACAAAGCTAATGCATTTGGAGCATTTGAGAAGATACAAATAAAAGCAAATTGTTCTCTCATCTGTCGTGGCATTTGACATTGTGCTGCTTCTTCTAAACATCTTTCCCACTCTGTATCATCAGCGAGTAAGTTTCTATTTCTTGCAGCTAAATGGAAGGATTCATATACAATGTCATTAACAGTTCTTAATTGTTCAAAACTTTGTGCTCCTGGAACATTTAAAAGTAATATACGTAAGCAAAATCGTTCAACATCTCTTGGACTGACTGTGTAAATTCGTGGAATTATTTTATTGCCTCTGGTTTTTCTTGCTCTCCATAATCCATTCACAAAAACATAGTGATATGGAATTTCAATATATAAGTATTGTGTTGCTTGAGCATCAGTGGAATTTAATGCAAACCATGCAGTTAGTGTAGTGTGACGATCTTCACTTTGGGCCAATGCATTCGTTTCATTTCCAGAATGGAAATAGACTAAATGTCGTTGTGGCAAATGTACTGCTAACCTATATACTGCATGTGATCTATCATGCATTTCAAATTTTAAAAGCCGCCACATAGCTTCTGGCGCACTGACATAGCGAGCATCTACATGAGATGCAAGTTCATCATGTACTAACTCACTACTTTCAGGGTTGTCTGCACTTTTGACGACTACAGTAGCTGCATCGTAACCTTTGTAAATATATTTGTAGACATATTTAATGGATTTGATGGAAGTGCAGGCTTCTACGTTGATGTGGGCGTTGTACTTCATGAGTAAATGTGGATTGTAGGGTACTACATATCTATTGTCCACTTTTTTTCCACGAATAATGGCACTATCTCCTTCTCTTCTTTTATAAAGTGGATATCCATCACAATTTGCATATGTTTTGTCTCTATAATCTTTTGGAAAATCTTTTGAACATTGATTATTTTCCATACATGGTGATTGTGGATTAAGGTCTCCACAGGGTCCATGAATCATGCGATGAGTAACAATCTCATATAGTCTACCATATAGTTCTGGATCCGGTAGTTCAGCAACTATGACTGCATCCACTTTGTCCGAAGTATCTAATTTATCTTTCTCTTGAAGTATTATGAGAAGATGTGCATGTGGAAGGCCTCTTTTTTGAAATTCAATGGTATATACATAAGCAAGACATTTGCCAAATAACTGATTTATAGTGAAGTCACGTATTAATTCATTTAATTTTATCTTAAAAACTCTGGCTACTAAATCTGGTCGATCTGAAGCACTTTGTCCAAGAAGTAGATTTTGATTAATTTCTGGCCATTGTGGATTACATGTAAATGTCACAAATAAATCTGGTTTTCCAAATTTTGTCACAATAGCCATAGCATCATTGTATCTTTCTCTCATATTTCTAGGAGATCCTTGAAAGGAAGATGGTAAAATGATGGCTTTGCCAGCTGTCATGTCTCTGCTTGTAGCCACGTCAGCAACATAGTCCATGAGTCCACAATATTGTTCTACACGTAGTTTATCTTGTTGATATTTTATAAAGTTTAAATTATTTGCCTCAACTTGCAAATATGAATCAATAATCCATTGTTGTGTTAGTTTCCCACCACATAAAATTGGATTAAATTCATCTCTAATGGCAATTTGAGCAACTTTAAATTCAAGCATAGAAACATTATTTCGGATTCTGGCTTTAGCATTTGGGTAACTGGGAAGGGTTAATTTTGGTTGCCAACCTGCTTCTCCGTGTGGGAAAAAGATGGGATATGTCATTGGATCTAAATTTGGACTTAAGATATTAATATTAATAAATGGTTGGTCCTCATTTCTGGGATATACTCTAATGTCTCTTTGAAATGGTGGTTCTCCTTCATCATTGTGAAAGACCATTGCAACCTCATTTGATGTTGGCAAGTTATAACGACGTTTATCAGTATGTCTGTCTCTTTTAAGCACCATATTAACCTTTGGCATGGGTAATTGATGTCTTTGTGCATGAAGTAGTTGTTCATTTTCTACTTCTGCCAATTTTTTGTAAGCTTTACTGTAGGGATTGTTGTCCATAATGTTATTTAGCTCTATAAAAACACTGGGTAAGCATTTTTTATTTTCTTCCATCTGCATACGTTGGTCAACAGCTTCCATTGTATCTAGGACATATAGTTGAGCGAATTCTCTTTGCTCTCCTTCCTCTGGATGTAAATGTGAAGTCCGATGATAAATTTGTCCTTGGACTTTAAAACAGTAAGGACCATGTCCTGGTACATTAGCAGCCAATGTTGCCCCCATAGATGCAAATGATATGGCACTATTGTAGGATCTTATGTTTGTCTTAAAATTGTTGTAATTTGGAAAAGTAGGTTCAGTCATAATATTTAGTAAATAGGTTGGAAATTGTTTCCTTTGTGGAAGTTTGAACTTTCCTTTTTGACAACAACTAATAAATTGTCCATCTCGGGGTCTCTCCTGTTTAAAATAATAAGCCTCACAAAATTGACATTGAGTAGTCATGTCCCCACAACTATGAACCTCTACTGCTAAAGACTTCAGTAAAGGACAATTTGCAAAGCATATTGGATGTTGACTTTGATATTCATCAGATGAAAAGTCATGAAATGTTTCAACAACAGGTTCTAAATGTTTAGTTTTTTTTGTAGATTTTCTTGGTATATGTTGGACTTGTTCGGTTGAAATGTCCTGTAGGTTTTTAGTAAGAGTTTGTAAATGCTTTGTTTTTGTAGTTGTTTTTTTTGGTCTGTCTTGACTGGCATGTTGTAAAATGTCATCTGATGTTTTAGGAACAGTTTGTAAATGCTTTATTATTTTTTTATTTTTTTTGGTTGTATCTTTCATTTTTGCAGCTGATATTCTTTTATTTGCAAGTCTTTTGCGTTCTTTTTCTCGTCGAATTTCTTTCTCCTCCGGTGTCTGCTGGGCGGCCCATCTCTCTTGTCTTTCTCTAGTTTGACGTCTTTTCTTCTCTTCTTTGGTCTCGTTATCAGCCATATTAATCTGTAAAGGGAAAAAAATAAATGTAATTGTGTATATTTAAATTTGTAATTCCTGTTAAAGATTATTGTGCACAATTGGTGAAATAAAAGGCAAATCATGAATGTATCATTTATATTTAGTTAAATTTATAATTCCTGTCTTCACTGGCTAAGAATTTGGCCAATGGAATACTGCTGGAAATAAGCATGTAACATATTTATTTAAAATAATGGTTTTATTTATTAAAAACTTTGTTTGTGGATAGATATTTACCACTGCAAAACTTCTTTGCAGAAAAAAAAAGTGATGTGATTATTGAGCTATGTATTGCATAGTAGCAATTTAAATAAAATAAGGGAGATAGTAAATTAATTATTTTATTTTTCTGTTGACACGGATGCAACTGAAAGCAGTTTCTTTAGTTTTATACTTTAGTACTTATTATATTTTACCTTGGTTGAAGTGTGATTTAAATCCGAATGTTTGTTGGTCCTCGTTTCAAAATCGTTGTCCAATGGTGTGGTCCTCTGTTGGAAGTCCTCGTCCGATGGTGTGGTCCTGTGGCGATAGCCCCCGTCCGATATTGTGGTCCTGTGGCGATATCCCTCGTCCGATGTTGTGGTCCGTTGGTGAAAGTCCTCGTCCGATGGTCTGGTCCTGTGTTGAAATTCCTCGCCTGCTGGTCTGGTCCTGTGTTGAAATTCCTCGTCTGCTGGTCTGGTCCGAGTCCTCGTCCGATGGTCCGGTCCTGTGGAAAAAGTCCTCGTCCGATTGTCTTCACGCAGTATCTGTTGTAATCTAAAATAGAAAATGTTGTTTGAGTGAAATGTCTGTTAAATAAATTAAAAATGTATTAATTTGACTGTATTGTATGAGTTATGGTTATTTTTTTCTATCTTTGTTTTTTTTTACTTTCTGTACAATCCGACAACTTTTGTTATTGTTATTGAAGGTTCTTAGTAAGGCTTGTGGGTTGTGATATATTAAATAAGATGTGTTTATGTAATTTTTTGTACAATCCTGTTTTGTGCACACCACTTGTGGTATAGTTATTTAACCTTTATTGGGATGGTTATAGTTAGTGAAACATGAAATAATATAATTAAGGTAGTTTGCTATGTGTTTGTGTTAGTTTTTGACAATCCTGTTTGGTGCGCATCACTTGTGCAAAACTTATTTCTTCTTGATTGTACAGGTTATAGGTTGTTAAACATTAAAGAAGAATGTTAATATAGTTTGCTATGAGTTTGTGTGATTTTTTATACAATGCTATTAGGTGCACAACACTTTAGTTATTCTTATTTTTGCTTCTTTGTAAGGCTTATAGGTTGTTAAACATTGAATAAGAAATTCTGTTTTGTGTGTAGCAGTTTGTGTGTCATTCAATTGCGATTTGGCTAATTGAATCGTGCCCTAAATAAGCACATAGCATATTTTTTTAAATACGTTTTTAGTCATTGAAAAACTGTATTTTTGATATTTTTTTATTAACTAAAACCTTAGTTTAAAGAAATTGTTATGTTGTTATTTAGAGCCCTATTCAATTGGGCAAATTGCAATTGAATGAGGTCCTTTGTGTGTACCATATGTTGCATAGTTTGGCCCTCATTCAATTGCATTTTTTACAATGTAATAGTACTGTAAGGCCGTAATTGAATTGCAATGTAGAAATTTGAATAGGGTTGTAAATAAGCACATCACATATATTTGTTAAAATAGAATAAGGGCCTAAAAGTTCTTATTTATAGCCATATTTAATTGTCCAAAATAGCAATTGAATGAGGGCCTTTGGTTACTGCATTTGTTATATTGTGAGCTCCTCATTCAATTGTGTTTTGGCCAATGGAATAGAGCTCAATATCAGCACAGAGCATATTTTTACGGAATTTTGTATTTAGTGAACTTGTATCCAAAAGCAACGTGTTCACAAAAGAAAAATTTCCTTTAAAAAATATGCTCTGTGCTTATATAGAGCCCTATTGAAATGGGCAAATCACATTTGAGTGAGGCCCTTGGCCATTAAAGACATATAGGTCCTCATTGAATTGCAATTTTGCCAATTGAAGAGGGCTCTATATAATCACATAACATATTTATTGAGCAAAGCTTTTAGTTATTGAAAACCTTGATTGTGGTTAGAAGTTCAGTAACTAAAAAGTTCTGTTTCAAAAATATGTTATGTGCTTATATAGAGCCCTATTCAATTGAGGAAGTCGCAATTGAATAAGGCTCATGGTTATTTCTTGTTTATACTTAATACTTTACCTTGATTGAAGTTTTGAATGACAGACGGTCCCCTCCTGCCAATCTTCATCCGCTGGTCTTCTTGTAGTGTCTGTTTGAAAAAGAAAGTGAAATAGTTATTTGTATATTTATAATTTTTCATCTAGCAAAGCATGGCCTTTTGAGCATGTAATGTCTTGTATCTTACCTCTTCTTCTTTGTTGGTGTTCTTTTAAAGGGATTGTGCTTCACAGTGCACGGTGCAAATTGTTGAAAGACGCTGTTGATGCAGAGTCTGTTTGAATATTAAAAGAAATAGAAAGATTCAGCTTTATATGATCTATTGAATTGCAGAAAAGGAATGTAATTTAAATATAGTTGTGTAATTATTTTCAATTAACCTTATTTTTTGTTGGGGGCTACACACATATGTCACATACATGAAGCACATTACATAGTTTAATGTAATTATTTTGTGTACGTGTGACATATCAGTATACATGAGTCAAATTTAAATGGTTAAATTAACCTTATATTTTATTTTTCCAACACACAGAAATGTGTGTGTGTGAGATGTAACTATAGATGATACACATATATGTGCGTGTGACATATCAGTATACATGACATATAATTTCATTTAAATGTAGTTGTTTACTGATTTTGTTGTAAGCTAATTTTGTTGCATTGGCAATACACATAAATGTGCGTGTCACATGTCACTATACATTATAGACATATATGTCCGTGTCAGATGTCACTATGAAGGGGCAATACACAGAAATGTGCGTGTCAGATGTGACTATACATTATAGACATATATGTGCGTGTCACATGTCACTATACATTATACACATATACGTGCGTGTCACATGTCACTATGAAGGGGCAATACACAGAAATGTGCGTGTCAGATGTCACTGTACATTCTAGGCATATATGTGCGTGTCAGATGTCACTATACATAAAGCTCTGTTTAATATTAAATTATGTTTTTTTGTTGTTTTGTTATATGAAGCATATTTTTTTTGTGAGGCTATAAACATAAATGTGCCATACATGATGACTACATAAATCCTATTTTTTTATTTTATTTGTTTGACCTGTCCTGATAATAAAATGTAATATATTATAGCTTACCTCTCAGTTGTAATTTGCACAATGCAAAGTAGTAAATTAGTAAAGAATTGTCTTCTCAAGTAAAAGCAGCAGTTATCTCAGAAGTCACTCCGTTGATCACCTGAGGAGAAATGTATTTTTTTGTTTGAAATAGGCAGTATTTATAAACTTGTAGAACGTTCTGGAAAGTGAGACCGTTAGAACGCAATACGCATGCGCTATTTGCGTTCCAGCTTACAATTTGCGTTCCATCCGCCATTTTCTGCGTATTACTGTTCAAAATGGTGTTTAATCTGATTGTGATACGTTCCGCATAGTATGTGTTTCATTATTGCGAGTAAGTGTAGTGTAGTTACGTCTGAAGCCTCGTTTTCGTTTTGTTCGTCGGCCATTTTTTCTCTCGCTTAGCGATGGTATTAGTGTCTAAAGTGTTTATTTTGATTTAAATGTAGGTGTAACTTGTTTTTTTGAGGTGCTGGCTGGTTCCTCTTGCTGTAGGTAAGCTTTTTATGTGTTTGTTGTGTGTCTTTGTTAAGTTTTAAATGTTTGTATGTCGGCGTGTTGCGTCCGATGTTTGCGAAGTCGTAATGTGTGGTAACGTGTCTCGTATGGTGTTTGCGTGTGTAGCCTCGTTTTCGTTTTATTCGTCGGCCATTTTTTGTGTCGCTTAACAAACTATTTAGTGTCTAAACTCTTTTATTTTGAGTGCAATTAAGTTGTAAGTTGCATTTTTTAGGTCCTGGGTGCTTCCTGTTTGTGTAGGTAAGGTTTTTATGTATGTGCTGTGTGTATGTATTGTGTTTGTAATTTTGTAATGTTCGCGAGTTGTGTCCGAGTGTTGCGAGGCCGTAATGTGTGTGAACGTGTGTCGTATGTTGTTTGCGAGTGTCGTAAAGTGTGTGAACGTGTGTCGTATGTTGTTTGCGAGTGTCGTAATTTGTTGCGACGTAAACTTTTTTTTGCAAGGGTCGCAGTTGCTGCAACTGAAGACCTCGCTTTGCGAGGTCCTCAGGTGCTGGCATGGAGCGCCTGCGGCGCTCCAAGCCAGCAACTGAGGCCCTCGCTTCGCGAGGGTCCTCAGTTGCTGGCAAGGAGCGCCTGCGGCGCTCCATGCCAGCAACTGAGGCCCTCGCTTCGCGAGGGTCCTCAGTTGCTGGCAAGGAGCGCCTTCGGCGCTCCATGCCAGCAACTGAGAACCTGGCACAGTGCCCTCGCTTCGCGAGGCCCGCGACTCGCTGCGCGAGCCGCGGCCCTCGCTACGCGAGGCCCGCGACTCGCTATGCGAGTCGCGGCCCTCGCTTCGCGAGGCCCGCGTCTCGCTGCGCGAGCCCCGGCCCTCGCTTTGCGAGGGCCGCGGGCTCGCTACGCGAGCCCGCAGCGTTAGCAACAACTCGTACGCTCACAACTATATATGTGATTTAAAGTTGTAAGATCTCAGGAGATCCGTGTCTACAAACCTATTGATGTTTGCATTGAGCTATCTAGGAATTTGTGGTCGGGCCCCCTCTCCTTGTACAGCTGCTCCCTATTCTGGCCTGTGGTGCTGTGGTATGCCAGGTGCTGCAATCTAATCTGGCCAAAAAAAAAAGTCCCAGGGCTGAGTGATGGTGAGGAGAGAGGGGAAGGAAGGGTGGGGCGCTGGAGAACATGTGCACAGGTAGGTGTGTGCTTGGGGTTTAAGTAGGGTGTAGGGAGAGGGCACCCTCCAACAAACCCAGGTGTGCTAACCTGGTAATTTGTGGTCAGGCCCCCTCTCCTTGTGCAGCTGAGGTGTGCCGGGTGCTGCGCCTTATTCTGGCCTGTTGTGCTGTGGTATGCCAGGTGCTGCAATCTAATGACAGCATCTAATGGCTGAATTGAGAATGCGGTTGATGGGTATTGGTTGTGGTCGAGGAAATTGAAGGAGTTTAAAAAAAAAATAGAGATTGGGCACGTGATGGTGACAGGGGTAGTGCTTGTCTTGGTCGAGCGTAGGATGATGGAGCGGTGTCTGATTTGAATGATATTTCACGTTTAGTCAAGTAATGGGTTTGGTTAGGTGAGGTGGTTAACTCGCATGTATGAAAAGCCTTAGTCTGCTAGTGTAGCGGCTGCTCAAATGGTGAGGGAAGTGCTGAGCTGAAAGGATTGTGGGTGAGATAGGTGATAAGTTGTTTGGATACATTGCCTGTGATGGGTGTCTGGAACGTGGCTTCCCTAGAGATAGTAAGGGTGAGACCTGAGGAGAATACGAGGAAAAAAGGCAAGTAGACTTGCTGGAGATTGAGGAAAAAGTTGATGACATGTGAATGTGGTAGGAATGAATGGTGAAGTAATCAATTGAGGCAAGCATAGGAAGAGGAGTAATCAATTATTGAATTTAGGAGATAGGTGGCGAACCTGGCGGTATTGTAATTAGTTATTGACAATGAAAGAGGCACAAATGAATGCAGTATGAGAGGTAGCCAATTTGGTTGGCATGCGTAAATGAGAAGAAATGCTAGAGTATGGATAAGTGGTGATGTTTGTCAAAGGAAATGTCGCGATTAGAAGTGGTGGATTGAGGCTGACGTTTGCTAGTTGGATGGACTATTAACAAAAAGGTAGATGTTGAGTGGTAACCTAATGTTAGTGGGTGACTTATGGGATGGGTTTAAATGGTGTTTGGAAAAAGAGCTGATGGTCGTGGTTGAAATTAGTAGAGATGCTTTAACCAAGGTTTGGGACGTAGACAGTAAAATGGGCAAGGGCGTTCTATTGAGTGCTTGAGTCGTGAGTGAGTGTTGTTGGTATACTTAGGCAGATTGAAAGGGTCAGCAGAGATATGGTGCAGATGGGTAATTCAGGTAAAGGTAGACATTATAGGTAGAGAGAGAAGGAAGAGTAGAAGAAGTGAAAGCGAAATAAGACTTTTAGGAGCTTACAAGTGAAATGGATAGAAGCGTTTAGTGGTAGAGGGATAATGGGAAAGAATTGAAAGGGTTAAAATTAAAGATCAGCATTAAGGGTAGTGAGAAGGTGGAATACAGGGAGAATTTATTTATAAATAATGTGGTCGGTGCACTTTAAGGCATGAGCAGAGTATTTGTACTGGGTAAATGAAAGCCCAGGGGGATGCTGCAGAGTGCTGAAATCTCTCAGCAAACTATACTGAATTGAAAGTGACACTTGAAATTGCCTGCCAGATGCAGGGCTTATACATGCAGCCCTGAACATTAGAGTTTAATGTATTTACTCACTGAGCCACAAAGGCTCTGTAAAAATTCTAACAGACACCAAAGGTATGCTACGTGTGGGGCTTGAACTTGCAGCCCTGTGCATTAGAACCTAATGCATCTACCCACTGAGCCAAGCAGGGAATAGAAAATGAAACTAAACGGCTGAAATCTTGCGAGACATGAGATTTTGGCCGAGATCATGCTAAGGGAGTTGAGAGAGCTTAGAGGAAGCGTGGAGGCGAGGCAGAGAGGCTGGAGGTGCGTGAGGGAAGCCCAGAAAGCAGCCAGACGGACGAGCAGAAGGGGCAGACAGCCAGGAGGAACTGGGAAACGGGAGGACAAACGGGCGGAAAGGAGGAGCAGATGAAATGAGCACAGGGGCAAATGGAGGCATGAGAGACAGGGAGGGTAAGAGAAGGGAAGGGAAAGCAGGAAACGGAGGCACACAGAGGGGAGATGGGAGAGGGCTCACAGACAAAAACGGGAGAGCACAAGGAAGCAAGAGAGGAGAAAGAGCACACATAGTGAAGCAGCAGACGTGACATTGCTGGGGAACGTGTGCACAGGTAGGTGTCTGCTTGGGGTTTAAGTAGGGAGGAGGGAGAGGGGACCCTCCCACAAACCCAGGTGTGCTAACCTGGTAATACCTGGTAACCTCGTAATATATATTCATAGATATATATATCACATATAATAGTTGTCAAACTACAATTCGTCGTCACGCTTTGCGAGCTCGCAAAGTTTGCTCCGCAAATGCGGACCCTCGCGAAGCGAGGGGCCGCATTTGCGGAAGGTGGGGGCTCCAACGTCGGCTGTGTTTGTCCGCAAATTCGGACCCTCGCAAAGCGAGGGTCCGCATTTGAGGAGGTGGAGGCTCAAAGGCGCGGTTAAAATAACACACGCACGACTTAGAAAAAAACAACAACCTCGGAACCAACCTTAACGTAACAAACACCCACATGCACGAAAAATACGACCATAACAACCGAACCGCGCGCTCCTACAAACAGTCAAAACACACCAAATACTCACAAAAACTACATAAAAAGCTTACCCATAGCAAGGGGGGGGGGGGGCATCCAGGACCTCTGAAAGTGAAGTTTTACCTCCATTTAAGTCCAATTTCCCAAGTTCAGACACACGAAAATCCCCTAAGCGAGAGAAAAAATGGCCGCCGAACAAAACGAAAACGAGGCTCAAAGCACAGCCACGTACAACTTGCCCAAGAAGGGATCCGAGATAAGCTCGGAAACCTGCATTAACCTCAGAACCAACCTTAACATAACAAACATCCACGCGCACGAAAAATACGACCATAACGGTCGAACCGCGCGCACTACATAAAAAGCTTACCGATAGCAAGGGGGGGGGGGGGCATCCAGGACCTCTGAAAGTGAAGTTACACCTCCCTTTAAAACCAAATTCCCAAGTTCAGACACACGAAAATCCCCTAAGCGAGAGATCGCCAAGCCACGTACAAGTTACCCAAGAAGGGATCCGAGATAAGCTCGGAAACACGCATTAACCCCACGGGATCCGAGATAAGCTCGGAGACCTGCATTAACCCCACATTAACGGACCCGTTATAAAATCACCCTGTCACTCATGGGAGTCAATACAGACCCCCATAAAACCCTAATTAACCTGTCACTCATGGGGTCAATACAGACCCCCATAAGCCCTTCATTAACCCTGTCACTCATGGGGGTCAATACAGACCCCCGTAAACCCTTCATTAACCCTGTCACTCATAGGGGTCAATACAGACCCCCATAATCACTTCATTAACACTCTCACTCATGGGGGTCAATACAGACCACCATAAGCACTTCATTAACCCCCTCACTCATGGGGGTCAATATAGACCCCCATAAGCCCTTAATTAACCCTGTCACTCATGGGGGTCAATACAGACCCCCATAAGCACTTAATTAACCCCCTCACTCATGGGGGTTAATACAGACCCCCATAAGCCCTTCATTAACCCTGTCACTCATGGGGTCAATACAGACCCCCATAAGACCTTCATTAACTGTGTCACTCATGGGGGTCAATACAGACCCCCATAAGCACTTAACCCCCTCACTCATGGGTGTCAATACAGACCCCCATAAGCACTTCATTAACCCTGTCACTCATGGGGGTCAATACAGACCCCCATAAGCCCTTCATAAACCCTGTCACTCATGGGGGTAAATACAGACCCCAATAAGCCCTTCAATTAACTGTGTCACTCATGGGGGTCAATACAGTCCCCCATAAGCACTTAATTAACCCCCTCACTCACGGGGGTCAATACAGACCCCCATAAACCCCTAATTAACCCTGTCATTCATGGGGTCAATACAGACCCTCATAAGCTCTTCATTAACCCTGTCACTCATGGGGGTCAATACAGACCCCAATAAGCCCTTCATTAACTGTGTCACTCATGGGGGTCAATATAGACCCCCATAAGCCCTTCATTAACCCTGTCACTCATGGGGGTCAATACAGACCCTGATAAGCCTCTATTTAACCCCATCAGTCCCATAAGGGTATATTAAGACCATTATGGGCCTGTTACAACCCAACATTAACCACATAAGTGCCATGACGGTCCTCAAGGACCATCATGACACTAAGTATAAACACTACACTGCACTATACCCCCCAATAAAACATTAAGTATCAACTAAACACCCTCTACACTAACCTATTAACACCTACACTACCTACACTACCTACCTACCTCCTAATAACCCCAACCACTCTAATTACAGAAAATAAAAAAGCCTAGTCACAAAAAATAAAAAAATCTACATTACAGAAAATAAAAAAACCTAAGTCACAAAAAAAGCTACATTATAGAAAATAAATAAAAAACATTACAGCCCCCCCCACTACAGAAAAAAAAATTACACACCTGAAAAGGAAATACATATAATACAAATACATAAAATATAATACATACAATACAATACAATACATTCAATATAATACAAATACATACAATACAATACAACACACCCCTATCTAATATACAATACATTCTATCTATCTAATATACATCCCCCAATCTATCTAAATTCCATAATCTAATATACATCCTATCTATCTAATATACATCACACATTCTATCTAAACTATTACCATAATCTAATATACATCCTATCTATATAATATACATCACACAATTTATCTAAATAAATAACATAATCTAATATACAATACATTCTACTGATGGACTACTACATTCATACTACTGATGGAGTTAAATAGAGGCTTATGAGGGTCTGGATAGACCCCCATAAGTGACCGGATTAAAATGGTGTAGTGCTTACACTTTGGGTCATGAGAGTCCTGGATGACCCTCATGGCACTTATAGTGTTATTACATGCGTTCATTAGTGTGTTAGAGGTGTCTATATAGTTGAGGCACATAGTACACTCACATTGTGTGGCAAACAGCATTTCAACACTTTCTTTTATTGACCGTCATTTTTTGACGGGCAAGTCGCTAGTATATTTTGACGGGCAAGTCGGTAGCCTTTGGCGCTCCTTGCCAGCAACTGCGGACCTCGCCAAATTTACGAAGTTAAGAAACAAAAATACGAGCGCATGCGTATTGCGTTCTAACGGTCTGAAGCACCTCAAAGTTTATAAATACTGCCTACTTTCCAGAAAATTCTACATTTCTCCTCAGGTGATGAACAGTGTGACTGGATAGTTAACTGCTGCTGTTACTTCAGAAGACACTTATTTCCTAATTTCCAAATTCACAATCTGCAAATTCAAACTGAGAGGTAAGCTATAATATATTTCATTTAGTAAGAAAGACACCAAAAGAAAAGGAAAAAAAATAAAACATTGCAAACCTTAACAATGGAAATGTGATTCATGTATAGTGACATGTGAAATGCACATATATGTGTATAGGCCCTACAACATCTGAATCTTAACTCAAAGTCAGCAAAGAAGTATATATAACTGACATTAATTCACAGCAACTCATAGCAAAAAAAAAGATGACACTAATACATATGTAACCTGCAGCTCAATCTTTTCCCTTTTTTTCACTATTCAAACAGACTCTTTTCTTCAACAGCGTCAATCAAGAATTTGCAGCGTGGACTGTGAAAAAAGATTACTTTTAAAGAACAGAAAGAAAGAAGAGGCAAAATAGAAAAATACATTACATGCAGAAAAAGACCATGCTTTGCAAAATCCAAAAGAATGAATATACAATTAACCATTTTACTTTCTTTTTCAAACAGACACTACAAGAAGACTGGCGGATTAAGATTGGCAGGAGGGGACCCTCTGTCATTCGGACAAGAACAAGACTTCAATCAAGGTATAGTATATTAAGTACAAAAAGAAACAAAAATCCTATGTTTAATGCCCGCCAATATGAGAATTCAAACTAAAAAATACAAGCCTCAATACAAATTCAAGCAAGACAAAAACAACACAGTTCAACAAACTTAACAAAGACCTATACAATTTCCAAATAAAGACACTTGCACTCAAAAAAAAAAAAAAAAAAAAAGTGGTGGACACAAAACAGGATATCATACCACACATTAGCAACATACAGAAAACAAAAGTATTCCTCCTCTTTACTGTACAATAACCTCGAACCATCACCCACAAGCCAAATGCAGCATCCGAAAAGTGGTGAACACAAACCAGGATAGTACAAAAAAGTGCAACAACATATAGAAAAGGCAATTAACATTCCTGTTTACTGTCCAACAACATGTAACCCTCACAAACAAGACTAATTAAGGATACAAAAAGTGGCAAATGGAGCATGCAAAATGTGATGGACACAAAACAGGATTGTACAAAAAATCACAAAAACAGATAGAAAAATAACTTAACATTCCTCTTTACTGTTTAACAACCTATAACCCTTACAAAGAAGCCTAAATAAGCATAACAAAAGTGGCAGATGCTAAACAGGATACTACTGTCAATAGTTCCAACATAGATAAAAGATCATTCACAGCTTTACTCTACAACAACCTTTAACTGTCATCCACAAGCCAAATACAGCATCCCAAAAGTGGTGGACACAAAACAGGATAGTCCAACAAACATTGCTAACATATACAAAATGTCAATAACATTATTAATTACAGTAAAAAAAAAGAATAACTGTAATATACAAATAAAATGAAAGTATTTTAAAGTGGCCCACAAAAACAGCATAGCAGAAGAAATCACGATAACAGATCAAGTAGACAAAAATAATTAACTATGCTATTCATGATAAATACATTCCACACATACATTTTGCTTTTTCTTTTACAACAGACACTGTGTCAAGACCATCGCATGAAGATTTACAACAGCAGATCAAGAAATATTCTGCTTGAAATCACACTTCAAACAAGGTACAGTATAACAAGTAAAAAAAGAGAAAACTAAATAAACATGTTTGCTCTGTATCCATGTCAAGAGAAAAAACTAAATAAACCAACAATAATAAGCACCACATATGAACAGCTTTAACAAAATATTACTGCCACATTTCTCATTTACCTGCTAATTACCTTTAATGTCAGTTTTGTGAGGCTTATCATTTTAAACAGGAAAGACCCAGAGATGGCCAATTCATTAGTTGCTGTCAAAAAGGCAAGGTCAAACTTCCAGAAAGAAAACAATTCCCAATATATTTACAAAACATTATGACTGAACCTACTTTTCCAAACTACAAAAATTTCAAGACAAACATAAGATCCTACAATAGTGCCATATCCTTTGCATCTATGGGGGCAACATTAGCTGCTAATGTACCAGGACATGGTCCTTACTGCTTTAAAATCCAAGGAGGAATTTACCATCGTACTTCCCATTTACATCCAGAGGAAGGAGAGCAAATACATTTGCTCAACTATATGTCCTAGATACAATGGAAGCTGTTGACTAACCTATGCAACTGCAAGAAAATAAAAAATGCTTACCCAGTGTTTTATAGAGCTAGATAAAATTATGGCCAATGACCCCTACACTAAAGCTTATAAAAAAAATGGCAGAAGTAGAAAATGAACAAAAACCTCATGCAGAAAGACACCAATTACCAATCCCAAAGGTCAATATGGTGCTTTAAAGAGATAGACATACTGATAAACGCCGTTATAACTTGCCAACATCAAATGAGGTTGCAATGGTGTTTCAAAATGATGGAGGAGAACCACCATTTTAAAGAGACATTAGAATATATCCCAGAAATGAGGAGCAACCATTCATTAATATCAGTATCTTAAGTCCAAATTTAGATCCAATGACCTATATCCCATTTTTTTCCCACACGGAGAAGCAGGTTGGCAACCAAAATTAACCCTTCCAAGTTACCCAAATGCTAAATCCAGAATGCGCAATAATGTTTCCATGCTTGAATTTAAAGTAGCTCAAATTGCCATTCGAAATACATTTAATCCAATTTTATGTGGTGGAAAACTAACACAACAATGCATTATTGATTCCTATTTGCAAGTTGAGGCCAATAATTTAAACTTCATAAAATATCAACAAGATAAACTACGTGTAGAACAGTATTGTGGATTAATGGACTATGTCACTGAGGTGGCTACAAGCAGAGACATGACAGCTGGCAAATCCATCATTTTACCATCTTGTTTCCAGGGATCTCCTCGAAATATGAGAGAAAGATACAATGATGCCATGGCTATTGTCACCAAGTTTGGAAAACCCAATTTATTTATTACATTTACATGTAATCCCCAATGGCCAGAAATTACACAAAATTTACTTCTTGCCCAAAGTGCTTCCAATAGACCAGATTTAGTAGCCAGAGTTTTCAAAATTAAATTAAATGAATTAATACGTGACATCACTATAAGTCACTTATTTGGCAAATGTCTTGCTTATGTATATGCAACTGAATTTCAAAAAAAGAGGCCTTCCACATGCACATCTTCTCATAATCCTTCAAAAAAAAGATACATTAGATACTGGTGACAAAGTGGATTCAGTCATTGTTGCTGAACTACCAGATCCAGAACTATATGGTAGACTATATGAGATTGTAACTAATTGTATGATTCATGGACCCTGTGGTGAGCTTAATCCACAATCACCATGTATGGAAAATAATAAATGTTCCAAAGAATTTCCAAAAGATTATAGAGACTATATAGAAGAAGAGAAGGAGATAGTGCCATTATTCGTTGAAAAAAGGTTGACAATAGATATGTGGTACCATACAATCCACATTTACTCATGAAGTATAATGCACACATTAATGTAGAAGCCTGCACTTCCATCAAATCCATTCAATATAGCTACAAATATATTTACAAAGGCTATGATGCAGCTACTGTAGTCTCAAAAGTGCAGACAGTACCGAAAGCAGTGAGTTAGTACATGAGGAACTTGCATCTCATGTAGATGCTCGCTATGTAAGTGCGCCAGAAGATGTGTGGTGGCTTTTAAAATTTGAAATGCATGATTGATCACATGCAGTATATAGTTTAGCAGTACATTTGCCACAAAGACATTTAGTGTATTTCCATGCTGGAAATTAAAGTAATGCATTGGCCCAAAGTGAGCATTGTCACACTACACTAACTGCATGGTTTCAATTAAATTCTACAGATTCACAAGCAACACAATTCTTATATATTGAAATTCCATATCACTATGTTTTTGTGAATGGATTATGGAGACCACAAAAAAGCAGAGGAAATAAAATAATACCAAGAATTTACACGGTCAGTCCAAGAGACCTTGAACGTTTCTGCTTCCGACTACTACTTTTAAATGTTCCTGGAGCACAAAGTTTTGAACACTTAAGAACTGTTAATGACATAGTATATGAATCCTTTCATTTAGCTGCAATACATATAAACTTACTAGCTGATGATACAGAATGGGAAAGATGTCTAGAAGAAGCAGCACTTTGTCAAATGCCACGGCAGATGAGGGAACAATTTGCATTCATTTGTATCTTGTCAGATGCTCCAAATGCATTAGCTTTGTGGGACACATTTAAAAGTAATATGGCTAAAGAGTTTATGCAATGATACAATGAACCTATTGCACACTTAAAAGCATTAATGGAAATCCAAGAAGTATTTTTAACTCATGTATTAAGTTGTGCAAGTTTTAAATCTGCCTGATCCAGGTCTTATAGATGACATACACTTTGAAGTCTATGACACTCAACTACAAGTACAAGGGACAGAAGAAAGACTTGCAACTTTAAATACATTACAATTGCAAGCATTTAATGCCATCAAAAATACACTAGATGATGACATAGTCAAAGAGCATTATTTCTATCTTGATGGACCTTGAGGATCAGGAAAAACATATCTATATAATTTATTAATGAGTTTTGTACGAGCACAAGGTCAAATAGCACTCGCATTTGCCACAACTGAAAATGCTGCACTTTTGTTAGAAGGTGGAAGAACTGTACATAGTGGGTTACTTTTCCATACAGACCCCAATAAGCCCTTCATTAACTGTGTCACTCATGGGGGTCAATACAGTCCCCCATAAGCACTTAATTAACCCCCTCACTCATGGGGGTCAATACAGACCCCCATAAACCCCTAATTAACCCTGTCATTCATGGGGTCAATACAGACCCTCATAAGCTCTTCATTAACCCTGTCACTCATGGGGGTCAATACAGACCCCAATAAGCCCTTCATTAACTGTGTCACTCATGGGGGTCAATATAGACCCCCATAAGCCCTTCATTAACCCTGTCACTCATGGGGGTCAATACAGACCCTGATAAGCCTCAATTTAACCCCATCAGTCCCATAAGGGTATATTAAGACCATTATGGGCCTGTTACAACCCAACATTAACCACATAAGTGCCATGACGGTCCTCAAGGACCATCATGACACTAAGTATAAACACTACACTGCACTATACCCCCAATAAAACATTAAGTATCAACTAAACACCCTCTACACTAACCTATTAACATCTACACTACCTACACTACCTACCTACCTCCTAATAACCCCAACCACTCTAATTACAGAAAATAAAAAAGCCTAGTCACAAAAAATAAAAAAATCTACATTACAGAAAACAAAAAAACCTAAGTCACAAAAAAAGCTACATTATAGAAAATAAATAAAAAACATTACAGCCCCCCCCCCCCCCCACTACAGAAAAAAAAATTACACACCTGAAAAGGAAATACATCTAATACAAATACATACAATATAATACATACAATACAATACAATACATGCAATATAATACAAATACATACAATACAATACAACACACCCCTATCTAATATACAATACATTCTATCTATCTAATATACATCCCCCAATCTATCTAAATACCATAATCTAATATACATCCTATCTATCTAATATACATCACACAATCTATCTAAATTATTACCATAATCTAATATACATCCTATCTATATAATATACATCACACAATTTATCTAAATAAATAACATAATCTAATATACAATACATTCTACTGATGGACTACTACATTCATACTACTGATGGAGTTAAATAGAGGCTTATGAGGGTCTGGATAGACCCCCATAAGTGACCGGATTAAAATGGTGTAGTGCTTACACTTTGGGTCATGAGAGTCCTGGATGACCCTCATGGCACTTATAGTGTTATTACATGCGTTCATTAGTGTGTTAGAGGTGTCTATATAGTTGAGGCACATAGTACACTCACATTGTGAGGCAAACAGCATTTCAACACTTTCTTTTATTGACCGTCATTTTTTGACGGGCAAGTCGCTAGTATATTTTGACGGGCAAGTCGGTAGCCTTTGGCGCTCCTTGCCAGCAACTGCGGACCTCGCCAAATTTACGAAGTTAAGAAACAAAAATACGAGCGCATGCATATTGCGTTCTAACGGTCTGAAGCACCTCAAAGTTTATAAATACTGCCTACTTTCCAGAAAATTCTACATTTCTCCTCAGGTGATGAACAGTGTGACTGGATAGTTAACTGCTGCTGTTACTTCAGAAGACACTTATTTCCTAATTTCCAAATTCACAATCTGCAAATTCAAACTGAGAGGTAAGCTATAATATATTTCATTTAGTAAGAAAGACACCAAAAGAAAAGGAAAACAAATAAAACATTGCAAACCTTAACAATGGAAATGTGATTCATGTATAGTGACATGTGAAATGCACATATATGTGTATAGGCCCTACAACATCTGAATCTTAACTCAAAGTCAGCAAAGAAGTATATATAACTGACATTAATTCACAGCAACTCATAGCAAAAAAAAAAGATGACACTAATACATATGTAACCTGCAGCTCAATCTTTCCCCTTTTTTTCACTATTCAAACAGACTCTTTTCTTCAACAGCGTCAATCAAGAATTTGCAGCGTGGACTGTGAAAAAAGATTACTTTTAAAGAACAGAAAGAAAGAAGAGGCAAAATAGAAAAATACATTACATGCAGAAAAAGACCATGCTTTGCAAAATCCAAAAGAATGAATATACAATTAACCATTTTACTTTCTTTTTCAAACAGACACTACAAGAAGACTGGCGGATTAAGATTGGCAGGAGGGGACCCTCTGTCATTCAGACAAGAACAAGACTTCAATCAGGGTATAGTATATTAAGTACAAAAAGAAACAAAAATCCTATGTTTAATGCCCGCCAATATGAGAATTCAAACTAAAAAATACAAGCCTCAATACAAATTCAAGCAAGACAAAAACAACACAGTTCAACAAACTTAACAAAGACCTATACAATTTCCAAATAAAGACACTTGCACTCAAAAAAAAAAAAAAAAAAAAAAAAAGTGGTGGACACAAAACAGGATAGCATACCAAACATTAGCAACATACAGAAAACAAAAGTATTCCTCCTCTTTACTGTACAATAACCTCGAACCTTCACCCACAAGCCAAATGCAGCATCCGAAAAGTGGTGAACACAAAACAGGATAGTACAAAAAAGTGCAACAACATATAGAAAAGGCAATTAACATTCCTGTTTACTGTCCAACAACATGTAACGCTCACAAACAAGACTAATTAAGGATACAAAAAGTGGCAAATAGAGCATGCAAAATGTGATGGACACAAAACAGGATTGTACAAAAAATCACAAAAACAGATAGAAAAATAACTTAACATTCCTCTTTACTGTTTAACAACCTATAACCCTTACAAAGAAGCCCAAATAAGCATAACAAAAGTGGCAGATGCTAAACAGGATACTACTGTCAATAGTTCCAACATAGATAAAAGATCATTCACAGCTTTACTCTACAACAACCTTTAACTGTCATCCACAAGCCAAATACAGCATCCCAAAAGTGGTGGACACAAAACAGGATAGTCCAACAAACATTGCTAACATATACAAAATGTCAATAACATTAATAATTACAGTAAAAAAAAAGAATAACTGTAATATACAAATAAAATGAAAGTATTTTAAAGTGGCCCACAAAAAACAGCATAGCAGAAGAAATCACGATAACAGATCAAGTAGACAAAAATAATTAACTATGCTATTCATGATAAATACATTCCACACATACATTTTTCTTTTTCTTTTACAACAGACACTGCGTCAAGACCATCGCATGAAGATTTACAACAGCAGATCAAGAAATATTCTGCTTGAAATCACACTTCAAACAAGGTACAGTATAACAAGTAAAAAAAGAGAAAACTAAATAAACATGTTTGCTCTGTATCCATGTCAAGAGAAAAAACTAAATAAACCAACAATAATAAGCACCACATATGAACAGCTTTAACAAAATATTACTGCCACATTTCTCATTTACCTACTAATTACCTTTTATGTCAGTTTTGTGAGGCTTATCATTTTAAACAGGAAATACCCAGAGATGGCCAATTCATTAGTTGCTGTCAAAAAGGCAAGGTCAAACTTCCAGAAAGAAAACAATTCCCAATATATTTACAAAACATTATGACTGAACCTACTTTTCCAAACTACAAAAATTTCAAGACAAACATAAGATCCTACAATAGTGCCATATCCTTTGCATCTATGGGGGCAACATTAGCTGCTAATGTACCAGGACATGGTCCTTGATGCAATGGAAGCTTTTGACTAACCTATGCAACTGCAAGAAAATAAAAAATGCTTACCCAGTGTTTTATAGAGCTAGATAAAATTATGGCCAATGACCCCTACACTAAAGCTTATAAAAAAAATGGCAGAAGTAGAAAATGAACAAAAACCTCATGCAGAAAGACACCAATTACCAATCCCAAAGGTCAATATGGTGCTTTAAAGAGATAGACATACTGATAAACGCCGTTATAACTTGCCAACATCAAATGAGGTTGCAATGGTGTTTCAAAATGATGGAGGAGAACCACCATTTCAAAGAGACATTAGAATATATCCCAGAAATGAGGAGCAACCATTCAATAATATCAGTATCTTAAGTCCAAATTTAGATCCAATGACCTATATCCCATTTTTTTCCCACACGGAGAAGCAGGTTGGCAACCAAAATTAACCCTTCCAAGTTACCCAAATGCTAAATCCAGAATGCGCAATAATGTTTCCATGCTTGAATTTAAAGTAGCTCAAATTGCCATTCGAAATACATTTAATCCAATTTTATGTGGTGGAAAACTAACACAACAATGCATTATTGATTCCTATTTGCAAGTTGAGGCCAATAATTTAAACTTCATAAAATATCAACAAGATAAACTACGTGTAGAACAGTATTGTGGATTAATGGACTATGTCACTGAGGTGGCTACAAGCAGAGACATGACAGCTGGCAAATCCATCATTTTACCATCTTGTTTCCAGGGATCTCCTCGAAATATGAGAGAAAGATACAATGATGCCATGGCTATTGTCACCAAGTTTGGAAAACCCAATTTATTTATTACATTTACATGTAATCCCCAATGGCCAGAAATTACACAAAATTTACTTCTTGCCCAAAGTGCTTCCAATAGACCAGATTTAGTAGCCAGAGTTTTCAAAATTAAATTAAATGAATTAATACGTGACATCACTATAAGTCACTTATTTGGCAAATGTCTTGCTTATGTATATGCAATTGAATTTCAAAAAAGAGGCCTTCCACATGCACATCTTCTCATAATCCTTCAAAAAAAAAGATACATAAGATACTGGTGACAAAGTGGATTCAGTCATTGTTGCTGAACTACCAGATCCAGAACTATATGGTAGACTATATGAGATTGTAACTAATTGTATGATTCATGGACCCTGTGGTGAGCTTAATACACAATCACCATGTATGGAAAATAATAAATGTTCCAAAGAATTTCCAAAAGATTATAGAGACTATATAGAAGAAGAGAAGGAGATAGTGCCATTATTTGTTGAAAAAAGGTTGACAATAGATATGTGGTACCATACAATCCACATTTACTCATGAAGTATAATGCACACATTAATGTAGAAGCCTGCACTTCCATCAAATCCATTCAATATAGCTACAAATATATTTACAAAGGCTATGATGCAGCTACTGTAGTCTCAAAAGTGCAGACAGTACCGAAAGCAGTGAGTTAGTACATGAGGAACTTGCATCTCATGTAGATGCTCGCTATGTAAGTGCGCCAGAAGATGTGTGGTGGCTTTTAAAATTTGAAATGCATGATTGATCACATGCAGTATATAGTTTAGCAGTACATTTGCCACAAAGACATTTAGTGTATTTCCATGCTGGAAATTAAAGTAATGCATTGGCCCAAAGTGAGCATTGTCACACTACACTAACTGCATGGTTTCAATTAAATTCTACAGATTCACAAGCAACACAATTCTTATATATTGAAATTCCATATCACTATGTTTTTGTGAATGGATTATGGAGACCACAAAAAAGCAGAGGAAATAAAATAATACCAAGAATTTACACGGTCAGTCCAAGAGACCTTGAACGTTTCTGCTTCCGACTACTACTTTTAAATGTTCCTGGAGCACAAAGTTTTGAACACTTAAGAACTGTTAATGACATAGTATATGAATCCTTTCATTTAGCTGCAATATATATAAACTTACTAGCTGATGATACAGAATGGGAAAGATGTCTAGAAGAAGCAGCACTATGTCAAATGCCACGGCAGATGAGGGGAACAATTTGCATTCATTTGTATCTTGTCAGATGCTCCAAATGCATTAGCTTTGTGGGACACATTTAAAAGTAATATGGCTAAAGAGTTTATGCAATGATACAATGAACCTATTGCACACTTAAAAGCATTAATGGAAATCCAAGAAGTATTTTTAACTCATGTATTAAGTTGTGCAAGTTTTAAATCTGCCTGATCCAGGTCTTATAGATGACATACACTTTGAAGTCTATGACACTCAACTACAAGTACAAGGGACAGAAGAAAGACTTGCAACTTTAAATACATTACAATTGCAAGCATTTAATGCCATCAAAAATACACTAGATGATGACATAGCCAAAGAGCATTATTTCTATCTTGATGGACCTGGAGGATCAGGAAAAACATATCTATATAATTTATTAATGAGTTTTGTACGAGCACAAGGTCAAATAGCACTCGCATTTGCCACAACTGAAAATGCTGCACTTTTGTTAGAAGGTGGAAGAACTGTACATAGTGAGTTACTTTTCCATTTGGTGGAAAGGTAATGTTGTTAGGTGGCGATTTTAGACAAATATTACTTGTCATTGTACATGGAAATTGAACTGACATTATCGAAACATGTATAAAGTCAAGTACACTATGGAAACATTTTACCCATCTTCAACTCCAAGAAAATATGAGATCAGAAGGCCGAAATGATTTCAATGATTGGCTTATTAAAATTGGAGAAGGCAAAACAGAAAAAATACCAAATTTACCTGACGACACTGTGCACATCCCACCTCATATGATTTGTCACCAAGATCTTATATTGGCTATATTTGAAGATACGATAAATAACCAGGACTATTCAGAGCTTGCCAACCAAGTCATCCTAACCTGTAAAAATAAGGAAGCATTAATCCTCAATAATGAAATATTTAAAAAAATGTATGCACCCCAAAGAAATTATCACAGTGCTGATTCTGTACATGCTGATGACAAAGAAAGTCAGGTAAACTTTTCAACTGAATTCATAAACTCATTAACTCCTTCTGGAATGCCACCAGAAATATTTTGCAGCTAAAGAAAGGTGCAATTGTCATGTTATTGCGAAATATGAACCCCAAAAAAGGCCTATGCAATGGGACAAGATTAATTGTTCAACAATTAAAGGACCATTTCATAGATGCAGAGATTTTAACTAGTACCCATAAAGGAGAGAGAGTTTTCATACCAAGGATAGATTTAGCACCAAGTGAAAGTAGTCTCCCTTTTATGCTTCAAAGAAGACAATTTTCCATCATTATGGCATTTGCCATGACCATTAATAAATCACAAGGATAAACTATCAAATCTGTGGGTATTTTCTTAGAACAACCAGTATTTGCACATGGCCAATTATATGTTGCCTTATCACGGTGCAAAAATCCACAGGCTATTAAAGTTTGCATTGAAAACAATGAAAGTCAAGGTGATTTATTAGAGTATGGACAAATTTTTACTAAAAACATTGTCTACTATGAAGTACTGTAACTTTCCATCAAACAAACAAAAGTCATGCAAAACCAATTTAAAACTAAACGCAAAAACGTAAAAAATACAATATAAACACAAAAAAATGTAAAAAACTACACACAACTCTCCGTATCCTTCAAAAGGTCATTATTACGGCACAGAAATTAGGTTTACAACAACAATATTTTCCTATTAAACTACATGAAACTATAAAACACATAGGCCCTCATTCAATTGCGATTTGGCCAATTGAATAGGGCTCTAAATAGGCACAGAGCACATTTTTTTTAAAGAAGTTTTTAGTTAGAGAAAAACTTGCTTTTGGATAGATGCTTACTAACTAAAAACTTCTTTAAAAAATATATGTTATGTGCTTATTTAGAGCCCTATTCAATTGGCCAAATCGCAATTGAATGAGGGCCATAGAGAACAGTGGTTACACATCGCGGAACAACTTTAAGGTCTTGCGTTCTCTTTTTAGAGAACCACTTTTCCACAGAGGAAACGCTATGTGCCATTTAAAACAATTACTACACCAACAAACAAACGTCAACCATTGAAAACTACCAATCAATAAAGAATTCAGTCATAATTCATGGAAGTACTGTTTATGCATGATTAGCCCCACAAAACACTTGCCTTGCATTATTTTGACAAATTCTGTTCAAATGTTAATTAACTATGTTACTGTTTCTAACGTTGCAAGTTTGAAAAAAAAAATTACAAGTTCCTTACTTAGACAGATAAGAAAGTTCAAGTTTAAAAAAATATACTTTCAAGTTCCTTACTTAGACATATTACAAAGTTCATGTTAAGAGCACAAGTACATTTTGAGGCACAATGTAATTGTTGTATTTTATGTTAAACATTAATCCAGGGAGTATTCCGATCGCCAGTTAATGGGGCCAGGAAGGAATTATTTTTTTTCCAACTTTGATACAATTGGCTACGTTTCGAAGAGGGTTTTTACTGTTTGCCTTACTCTGGATTCAATGTATATTTAAGTTAACAGTTCTTGAGATAGAACTTGCATGTTAAAAAAACATTTTACAATACTGATTAATCTAAAGTTCAACTGTTCTTACATTCAAATGTTAATACTTTTACTACAAAATGCTTTAACAGCTACTCTTGAACAAAAGAAAATGTTACAAAAATAAACATGTTTAATATCACAATTGTACTTATTTCCACATAACTAAAACCTTACAAGTGTCAAATACGTATATTAATAACTAAACAATTTTACAAACATACACATCTCATTGCCGTCATTTTTTGTCGGGCAAGTCGCTACTAATTATAGTGTTGTATATTAATGGATGAATATAAGTATACTGCTAAAGCAAGGTAAGTGTTTAGTAAATTTGGAGGAATTGGATTTTCGTCTTAGATGTATGTAACACCCCCAAAAAACACACATACCATACCCTGTTCACTATAACTCACGATCAGCCGCAATGAGCGAGCTATAAAATGCAAGAAGGGGCTTTAATGAATCACATGATGAGCTGAGAAACTGGATTGTATTAAAACAAGATAACAGTCCTGCAATCTGTTAAATATCCCTCTTTATTTTTCCTTTTTGTACCCTTTTGAAAAAACAGCTTTATAATTTTGCCAAAATCATGAATTTGTAGAACCAATTTGCATGACTATAACTAACTTTATACGTGTATCTTTGCATTTTACTGCAATGGAAATCAAATGCAAACACATGTTAGTTAACATTATTCACTATTCAAACTTTGATTTGATTTTTAATAGAAACAGCATATCTTTTGTTTTAATATCATCAAGTATAATAAAAATGTCCTTTTATATGATGAATATAATTAGATGTTATGAATTTACAGGTGTATTAAAATGTATGGCAAAGATACAGGCATTGCAATAAAATATATGTTGTGCTTGAACATTTAAAACAAATGTTAACATTTATAAATGTCACAAACTTGAAGCCCTCCTCCAGTTGTTAGTTGAATTTTTTTGTTTGAATTTCCTGGATTGACACAAACATATTAAGCACATAACGTTTTCTTCTTGTAGGAGGATAGAAATTGTAATTTGTAACAACAAAAGACATTGCTTTGTCTTTAAGACTGCCAGATGGGTTATTGTTAACTGTTTAAACAATAGGAGTGTGTAGTAAGTGTACACAGATCGGTTGGCATCTGTCTGCTTCAACGTGTCATCTCTAATAACCTGTTCTGCTTAGTAACCTGTAATATGTTATCTTAGATTTCAATGTTAGTTTCTCTATAGAAAACTATATCACATATATAGTTGTGAGCATACGAGTTGTTGCTAACGCTTGCGGGCTCGCGTAGGGAGCCGCGGCCCTCGCGTAGCAAGGGTCCCAGTTGCTGGCAAGGAGCGCCGAAAGCGCTCCTTGCCAGCAACTGCGACCCTCGCAAACTTCACGTCATAACGCAAACAACATACGAGACACATTACCACCCATTACGACCTCGCAAAAATCGTCCCCAACCCGCGGACATAAAAAAATGAAAAACACAATAAATACACACAACACATACATAAAAAGCTTACCTACAGGAAGAGGGAGCATCCAGGACATCAAAAAAGCAACTTACACCTTCGTTTAACTCAAAATAAAAGAGTTTAGACACAAAAAAAATCTCTAAGCGAGAGAAAAAATGGCCGCCAAACAAAACGAAAACGAGGCTACAGCACTCTAAACACGCAAAACACCACAAGAAACACGCAAAACACCACAAAACACCTACGGATATTCCGCTATAGATGCATACCACACATTTGCCGCCATTTTAGAACAATGCGGAACTACACGGCTACGCTAACGGTTTGGTCTTGCGCACGCACACTATTACACTGCACACATTCATCACGCTTACACAGCAGCTCCACACCACTAATACTCCAGCAACATCAAAACAGATTGTCAGCTCTTCAACAGAATGCTTCCTGCATATATTACTTCAAAATAGGTAAAGTATATTAATTTATTAATGTATTATTTATTTCATTATTATACACCAAACAGCATTAGCTCACTTACAATTTCATTGCTGTCATTTTTTGACGGGCAATTCGCTAGTTGTGTCAATAAAGTTCAGTCCCAAAATGTATTCAAGACACTGATCTTGTCTCTGTTCTTCAGCCCATAAATTTACAGCTATAGATACTTGTTCATGATATTCTGGTTATAGATTTATAGGATAACTAACAATCATTCTCCCTGACTTGGGTCCCTATTCAGTTGTCAAAATCGTAATTACTGGAGCCTGTATTGTAGCACGTAAAAGTTACAGATATTTAGTTAACTACATTTTGCAAGTTGCATTCCATTTGAGACTCACAGCTCAAAATCACTATGGTTGTCAAAATCGTAACTCCGTCCTATCTCCTCCTTTGATGTTTCAAGGCTGCTAATTTACCAGTGCTAAAGACACAAAATCCATATTTAATAGCAACAATTCAACAAGCCCGCAATTGCCTTCTAACATGTAAATGGCAAATGTTGCAAATAATATCATGTGTTCCAAATAGAACTTGCAAAGACTTTCTCAACAATGCAAGAGTGCTCTAGCAGCCATTAAAAATACAGTAAACCACTTTGAAACAATTCAAAAGCAGGGAAGTTAATCACAATTAATTGCACAACATTCTTCAATGAACAAATAAAATAAACAAATATATTTATAAAAATATGTTGGACAGTAAATATGTATAATTATTGTATAAGAATGGCAAACTGCACATAAATGTTAGGTGTTATGTGCAACAGTATGTGAAAGGATGGACTATGCACAGCCATATGACCCCGGCCTGGGGCCTCATGGTGCTGTTCCCCTATGTATTAGACTTCTGGGTGTAAGGTGACATATATGTTGTTCCATGACTTGGTTCCATTAGTGTATCATTGTTCTAATTCATGCTGATTATTAAATGCACTACCAAATTGCCCGTCAAAAAATGACGGCAATGAAATTGTAAGGTAGCTAATGCTGTTTGGTGTGTAATAATGAAATATGTAATACATTAATAAATGAATATACTTAACCTATTTTGAAGCATTGTGTTGAAGAGCTGCAATCTGTTTTGATGTTGCTGCAGCATTAGTGGTGTGGAGCTGTTGTGTAAGCGTGCTGAATGTGTGCAGTGTAATACTGTGCGTGCGCGAGACCAAACCGTTAGCGTAGTCTTGTACTTCCGCATTGACGTAAAATGGAGGTTAATGTGTGGTATGCATCTTAGCGGAATATCGTAGGTCTTTTGTGGTGTTTTGCGAGTTTCTTGTGGTGTTTTGTGAGTTTCTTGTGGTGTTTTGCGTGTTTAGAGTGCTGTAGCCTCACTTTCGTTTTGTTCGGCGGCCATTTTTTCTGTCGCTTAGAGAATTTCTTAGTTTCTAAACTCTTTTATTTTTAGTGAAATGAAGGCGTAAGTTGCTTTTTTGAGGTCCTGGATGCTCCCTCTTGCTGTAGGTAAGCTTTTTTATGTATGTGTTGTGTGTATTTATTGTGTTTTAAATTTGTTCATGTTCGCGGGTTGAGGGCGATTTTTGCGAGGTCGTAATGTGTGCTAACGTGTCTCGTATGTTGTTTGCGGTTGTAGCCTCGTTTTCGTTTTGTTCGGCGGCCATTTTTTCTCTCGCTTAGCTAATTTTTTAGTGTTCAAACTCTTTTATTTTTAGTAAAATTAAGCTGTAAGTTGTTTTTTTTTTGAGGTCCTGGATGCTTCCTCTTGCTGTAGGTAAGCTTTTTATGTATGTGGTGTGTGTATTGATTGTGTTTTGAATTTGTAATGTTCGCGAGTTGCGTCCGATTTGTTGCGAGTTCTTAATGTGTGGTAACATGTCTCGTATGTTGTTTGCGTTGCGAGGTAAAGTTTGCGAGAGTCGTAGTTGGTGATTCGTGTTTGCGTGGTCGCGGTTGTTGTGTGGTTGTTTGCGTTTGAACGTAAATTTTGCGAGGGTCGCAGTTGCTGGCAAGGAGCGCCTTCGGCGAGCCCGCGAGCGTGAGCAACGGCTCGTATGCTCACAACTATATATGTGATTATATGTAGGTTGTTGAAATATTATGTGGAAGAAAGTTAATAAAGTAAAGGGATGGGGTCTCATGGACTAGGGGAACAGAGTGGGAGATACTTTAGATACACTAGGTAACCCAATCCAGTTACACACATACAGTGTGTTCCCAAAACAAAAATCTGCAAAAAAAATGTCCAAACCTAAAAAAGTCAGAGGAGGATAAAATACTGTAACTGTAACAATGTAGCAACTTACCTGATCTTCATCTGCAAGCATTACTAACCATTAGTTAATTGTCATGATATATCAGTAGCCATGATCATTAATAATGATATGTCATCTCACAATGAATGCATAGCTTTGACCACAGTCAGTGGTCCAGGAGTACTATCACCTTCTCCATCTCATATTGGTTAGCAACATTGATTTCACATCTGGTATACAGGTGTTAGTACATTTTAAAGTATACTCATGATATCATAAATTTGGTAAACCTACTCATTAATACAGAGCAGACACGAAGGTCAGAGGCCATAATTAGTGTTACTTACATCAGACACAAGTATCTATTCTCATATTGATATTGCAGAGACGATGACATGCGTGAAGCATGTATTAATGCTGGCTTTGATTAACATGCAATTGTGAAACTTTACAAGTCCACCACCACAGCTGTATTTGTCTAAATTAAAGCTAACAACAATCATGTCTTATAAATCTGGATATATGATTTAATTAATATCGTGTGAGCTACATGTTTAGGTGGGGCTGTCATTGAAGGAATGTCTATCGGAAACCCACTGTCAATATATTACGATTACTTCATATTTGGAACAATGCTTGCAGATGAAGAAGATGCCTTCATGGACCTGAATTTTCCCTAAAATAAAAGAAAAACCCATAAAACTTTTAAAGAATAAGGCATTAAAAAAGATAGGGACTGCAGCATCTATTCTCAATTCCTCCATGACCATCAATTGGTGAAATGTTAAGCAGAATCCTACATGTTCACAGAGAAGACGGATAGAGGCATCTGCATGCAAAATATCATATAGGCCATGATGCTATACTCTGCTGTCAGACTAGGTTACGTTAACATTTGGACCAATAGATTGTCACTGAGCAGTGCTATTGAGAAAGTCCAAACAAATGTGCAGCCCCTATATCTTCCTAACCCTCAATGGGAGGCCGCCTTCTCCCACGTTGAGGGGCTGTTGCAGGGGGGAGGCATCTACCCAGGAGACAGCGGCACCAGAGTCGGCAGAGGCATTGCTGGAGGTGAGGTGCGGCCAGGCTGCGGTTGTGCAGGGGAGGCCTCTGGGGTGGAGGAGGCGGCGATGGGAGCACGCCGTGTAGCATCAATGTTCACCTGAACTAGTGCCCTCTGGTTCGCCGAGTACTGGAGCAGCCTGGCCAGGTATGACTCGACCATGAGTTGGTGTCTCCTTACCTCCCTATGCTTCCTCCACAGGATGCCCACTGTCTCTGCATGTTGGAGAAGATACTGGCCTGGATCCCCCGAATGCTCTCCATGAGCTGAGGCATGAGGGCCAGCATCTCATCCTGGGACTATTCGAGGTGATTTTGGCATGTTCGCGTTCGCAGCGGACGGCGAATACATGCGCTTTTCGGTTCGCCCCCTATACTTTATCATTGAGGAAACTTTGACCCTGCACCTCACAGTCAGCAGACACATTCCAGCCAATCAGCAGCATACACTCCCTTCCAGAGCCTTCCATCTGAAGGGACAGCATACATTTTAGAATCATTCTGAAGCTGCATTCGTTGTGAGAGGACAGATAGTGTAGCTGCTGGAGATTTAATAGGGAAATTGATAGCCAGGCTGTGTATTTAGCTTCTATTACAGACCTGAAGGACTCATCTGATATCTGCTGCAAGGACAGCAACCCAAAAAGCCCTTTTTAGGGCTAGAACATCATTTATTTAATTTTATAATTTTTTTCTGTGTAATCTAATTGCATATGCCTGCCTGCCAGCGTGTGTGTGTGACAGGCTAACACCTAGCAGCTTATATTGTGTTTATTTTCACTACTCATACCTGGTGGTGTACCATACATTGAAAACAACTATTTTTTTCCTGTAATCTAATTACAGTTGCCTGCTTGTGTCAGTCTCACAGCTTATATTATGCTCAGTGAAATAAAACAACACTTTTTTGACTGTAATAGATTGAATAGCAATTGCCTGCCTACGGGCATGTGTGTGAAGCCTATTGCATCTACTCGGCCAACTTTTTCCAGTGCACAGTGATACGTCATATCTGGTGCAACCGTAGTGTACAGTGACATAAAACAACACTTTTTTGACTGTAATCGATTGAATATCAGTTGCCTGCCTACAGGTGTGTGTGTGAGGCCTACAGCGCCTACTCTGCCAACTTTTGCCAGTGCACAGTGACACTCATATCTGGTGGCACCTTAGATTGCACGCGCAGTGCCCCAAATTTGAAGTGGGAGGACCGACCAAGCATCTTTTTCCATCTCCCGCTTCCAAAAATCCATGCCATATACACGTCCCCTGATAGGTGACCTAACAGGTATCAAATTGATAGGAATAAATAGTATATCTTAATACATCACTCCTCTCTATTGGCACATTACATTGCACATGCAGTGCCCCAAATTTTAAGTAGGAGGTCCGACCAAGTATCTTTTTCCATCTCCCTGTTCCAAAAATCAATGCCATATACACGTCCCCTAATAGTGGACGTAATAGGGATTAAACCGATAGGAATAGTACTACTTAACAGTAAACACCTTATAATAACGCAGACAGAGGCAACGCAGATAGAGGAGTCCGAAGAAGATGAGTCAGAGGAGGAAGGTGGCTTTGAGGAGGTGGAAGACCAAACACAGCAGGCGTCCCAGGGGGCTTGTTTTCACCTTTCGGGGACCCTTGGTGGCTGGGTGGAGGAAGAGACCTTCAATGACATCAGTAAGGACAAGGAACGGGACATGGCTAGCTTGGTATCCAACCTTGTGCAAATGGGGAGTTTGCAGTTGTGCCAAGGGACTGTTTGCGGTTGTTTGCGGTGCATTAAACGGGGAGATTGGTCTGTTACTGTGAAGCGGGTGTAACCCTTACACTACCTAATCATTGTAAAGCATGTTATTCCAAACAATTTAGGAATGTTAGGTGATTTATGCCTTTTATGGCTTAAAACTAGACTCTGCATCAACTATGTAATTTTCCGTGGGAGTTTTGCCATGGATCCCCCTCCGGCATGCCACAGTCCAGGTCTTAGTCCCCTTGAAACAACTTTCCCATCACTATTGTGGCCAGAAAGAGTCCCTGTGGGTTTTGAAATTCGCATGCCCATTGAAGTCTATGGCGGTTTGCCGGGTTCGCCCGTTCGCGAACATTTGATGGAAGTTCACCTCCGCTGTTCGCGAACTGAAAATTTGATATTCGCGACATCACTAGTGATTTGATCAGTTTCAGAACAAGGAAAACCATCACTATATTAATAAATCTTGTAAGTGTGGTTGCATGAAGTATGTTGTTATTACTTTATTCACAGTTATATTAAATGAGAAGCATTTTCATCAATGTACCAATATTTTTGTATGTAAGAAGCTACAATTTCATAATAATTACACATCACAGAAGCCTTGAACACCAGGTCAATAAAAACCTAAAATATTATTTGTACATATGTTTTATTCAACACATTTCTTTAGATTGCAGTCCACACAAGTAAGATTATAAAGCTTATAAATAAGGCAAGGTCTTCCATAAAAAAACTTGGGCCCCTATTCAATTGCAAGCCCACAGTTTACGTTATACAGGCCGTAAGTCTGCGGGCTTTATATTTGATATATTTACAGAGCAATTAAATTAAATTAAACAAGCCCGTAATATACAGGCTGAAACCCGAAACAGTAAACCATGCAATTGGAAGTAGCATTTCAGAGTGTGATCATGATCAATTAAGCAAGGCCGTAATTACCGATTTAGAAGCAGCCAATGGTAAACGAGACCGCCATCATAACGTCAGAAAACATGGAGGTTTGCAAGCTTGAGACTGTTGTGCAATTCATTCTAATGTCTTTCATCACTTTCCTCGTCTTTTAAAGAGCGGTATTGATTTTATGTTTGCATTTACAGTGCTACGAACAGGTGTTTAACCCCCTTGTGAGTCCTATCTGGTACTCGTACAATTTTCTTCTACATTTGCTATTTACGAGTGTAAAAACATTTGCAGGCTTGAGGAATTGAAGCAATTGAATAGCGATTTGTGATTGTAACATTAACAAGCTTAAAATATCAAAGCTGGGTCGGAGTTACGATTTTAACAATTTGCAGGGATTTTGAGCTTCTAACCCACAAATTGTTTGCGGGTAGCGGAAAGACGCCAAGTGAATAGCAAATTTGTTTACAGGCTCCATTACGATCTCCAGTAACTTACAATTGCTCAATTGAATAAGGCCCTTGGTCTCTTAAAAAATACTTCTGCCGTCTTTGTGTGCCTTCAATCTTTCCTAGCATCAGAGTCTTTTCTAGGGAATACTGTCTTCTCATGATATGGCCAAAATATTTGAGCTTCAGCCTCATGATCAAACTTTCCAGTTAGCAGTTGTTCCTTGATTTTCTGTAGTATTGATTGCTTGGAACTTCTTGCAGTCCAAGTAGTTTTCACCAAAATTCAAAGGAGTCAATGCTACGGTTCTCCGCCTTCTTAATGGTCTAGTTCTCACATCTGTATGTTACTACTGGGAATACAATAGTCCTAACTATGCAGAACTCATAGTGTAATAGCTTTATTTTTTATTAGCTTCTCCTGACTTGCTATAGCTTTCCTCCCCAGAAGCAAACTTATTTTAAATTTCATGGCTGCTCTCACCATCTGCAGTAATCTTAGATTCCAGGAAAATAAGATTTGTCACTGCCTCTGCTTCTTCCCTATTTATTTGCCAGTAACTGAGACTGCTGTTTTCCATGATATTTATATTTTTAACATTGAGAAAGAGGCCATATTTTGCACTCTTTACTTTCACCCTGATCATTAGGTCCATTAGTTTCTACTTACTTTCAGCCATTAGAGTAGTGTCATTCATGTATCTGAGGTTGTTATTTCTCACAGCAATATTGATTCCCGCTTTAGATTCATCCAGCCGGTTTTTACGCATTATGTACTCTGTGTATAAGTTGAATAAATAAGGTGACAATATAGATCCTTATCACAGTCCTTTCCTGATCTTGAACTATTCAGTTGTTATATGTTCAGTTCTGAACGTGGCTTCTTGGTTCACATATAGATTCCTTAGGAGGCAGATGAGATGATCTGGTACTCCCATCTATTTAAGAACTTGACATATTTTGTTGTGATCCATACAGTCAAAAGCTTTAGAAGAATTTATGCTGCAGAAGTGTTTTTTATTGAAGTCTCTTGTTTCCTTTATCGTCCATCATTATAGTTTATTTATAATGCGCTGACATATTCTGTATCGCTGTACATAAATTAGGTTCAGACAATGAAAAATACAGTTTAACATTTAGCAAAGGAAGGAGGGGTCCTGTCTTTGAGCTAGGAATCGAATGTCCATTGTGAATTCCCAAAGTACTTAGAATTGAAACTCACAGACTTACAATCTAAGGGATAGTGAGTGGAAAAAGAGGGAGAGAGAGGTGATAAGTGTGTTAGGGTGAAAGATAATACGCTTCTTTAAAGAGATGCATTTTAAGTGAGGTTTTAAATGTTTTGAGGCAAGAGGATAATCTGATGGAGTGAGGAAAGGAGTTCCAGAGACTAGGGGCAGCACGAGAAAAGTCCTGGAGGCGGGAGTGAGAGGAGGTGACAAGAGTTGTAGAAAGAAGAAGGTCATTAGCAGAACCAAGAGGGCGGGTGGGGGAGTATTTCGAGATGAGTTGTGCCTCCTACTCTGCAGAACCGACTTGCACATCTGGTAGTTCTCCTTCCATATATTGTTATAGCTATGTTTATAGGATCCTAAGTATTATCTTGCTGGCATGTAAAATGCATGCAATGGCTCTATAATTGGACCCTTTTCTTGAGATTGATATGTAGACTGACCTTTTCCAGTCTACTTACCAATGCCAAATTTGTGGGCATAATAAATGCAAAACTTCCACAGATTAATTTTGTAGGATTTTGAACATTTCTACTGGGAGTCAATCGACTCTTGCATCATTGTTTTCAGCAAGTCTAGGGCTATCTCACTTCACTTTCCAAGATGTTTGGCTCCAGTTCATTTGACAAACTATTGAGGTTATCAATGCGGTTAAGATCCTTCCTATATAGATCTTCTATCTATTCCTTCCACCTCATCTTTATTTGATCTGCTTCTTTTCAGTGGCTATCACTTTTGTCTTTTATCGTGCCCACTTTGGCATGAAAGATTCCTTTGAGAACCCCAATTTTCTTGAAGAGATATCTTGACTTTCTCATTCTGTTATCTTCATCTATCTTTTTATACTTGCTATGAAAAGCTTTTATTTTCTACTATGGCTGCAGCCATTTTACTATTAACAGTTCTCCCTTGACACTAATCCCTCCTTCTTTCTAATGCTGCAGATGCCTACTAATATAAAAGCAAACCCACCAACATGTAAAAACAGAAATAAAACAGTTAATGGAGCCTCAAATTAAAACATTTTACATATTTTTCTAAATGCTTTTGCAAGTAGTATTCATGACTTACGAGTCCCTTTAAGCAATGTTTGATGAATAATATATTGCATTTGTTTATTAAGTTGTACATTCTATATAATTTTAAAGGTAAAAAAAGGAACATTATAGTTTTGGCAATATGCAGTACAAAAAGTGAAGCTTGAGTTTACCAAGAGAAGATGTTATGTAACTTAAAAAACAGCTTATTATTCCCAAAAGCACAAGAAGTGATTGATGTCTTACTTTGCATTTTCCAATACAAATGCATTTAATATAGATTGATACAAAGGGTTCTTCAACATGACTTGAAAAATATAATGGTTGATAAATAAATAGTAATGACATAAGAATATTAGTAGTAAAAGAAAAAAGTCAAGACCCAGTAAATGACTACTTTATAGCAAAAAATGTACTAGAGCATGTAAAAAAAACCATACTGAGAGTATATATATATATATATATATATATATATATATATATAGCATCTCACAAAAGTGAGTACACCCCTCATAATTTTGTACATATTTTATTATATTTTCTCATGTGACAACACTGAAGAAAGCTATAGGAACATTACAATATGACACAAGCCATCTGATAATTAGTGACCAGGAAAAGGCAGATGAGCTAAATAGGTTATTTTCTTCGGTATACACAAGTGAGGTACCAGTGGTTGGGTCACTGTAACATAATGGGACTATACTACCTTCACCAAATAACTGGTTAATGCAGGAAAAAAATCGAAAATAGGTTGGAAAAAATAAATGTTAAGAAAGCCCCAGGTCCTGATGGAATACATCTAAGGGTACTGAGGGAACTGGGCTCTGTAATAGCCAAACCATTATATCTAATTTTTCAGGATTCAGTCAACGCAGGGTCTTTACCAGATGACTGGAGAAAGGCAGAGGTGATACCTATATTTAAGAAGGGAGCAAGAGAAAATCCGGGGAATTATAGACCAGTGAGACTCACTTTGGTAGTGGGAAAGCTTTTAGAAGGGTTAATAAGGGATAATATACAGGAATATCTATTCAAACAGGATTATAAGTAGGAGCCAACATGGATTTATGAAGGATAGGTCATGTCAAACAAACCTAATTAATTTCTATGAGGAGGTTAGTAGGAACTTGGATCAAGCCAACTCAGTGGATGTAGTCTATTTGGATTTTGCAAAGGCTTTTTTGATACAGTGCCGCATGGGAGACTATTGAGCAAACTAAATGAAACAGTAATTGCTATAAATATTTGCTTATGGATTGAGAGCTGGCTAAAACAAAGGAAGCAAAGGGTTGTTGTAAATGGAACAAACTCTGATTGGACTAATGTGGTAAGTGGGGTTCCTCGGGGCTCAGTATTGGGTCCCCTCCTTTTTAACATATTTATTAATGACTTGGAAGTGGTATTGGAGTGTGGTGTCTCCATTTTTGCTCATGACACAAAGTTGTGCAAGGTAATTAAATCAGAAAATGATGTACTTTCCCTCAAAGGGGATTTGCATAAATTAGAGGAATGGGCAACTAAGTGGCAGATGAGATTTAATACGAATAAATGTAAAGTTATGCACCTGTAAAGGAAAATATCCATGCAATTTATAATCTTAATGGAGAAGATCTATGGGTGCTGTCAGCACTGCTGCAGAGGTTGAAGGTGTGGGGGGTCAGCCTATCAGTGCTTAGACGATACGCCGCACACTGCATCAACTTGGTCTGCATGTCGTCCCAGAAGGAAGCCTCTTCTAAAGATGATGCACAAGAAAGCCCACAAACAGTTTGCTGAAGACAAGCAGACTAAGGACATTGATTACTGGAACCATGTCCTGTGGTCCTATGAGACCAAGATAAACTTATTTGGTTCAGATGGTGTCAGCGTGTGTGCTGGCAACCAGCTGAGGAGTACAAAGACAAGTGTTTCTACAGTCAAGCATGGTGGTGGGAGTGTCATGGTCTAGGCCTGCATGAGTGCTGCAGGCACTGGTGAGCTACAGATCAATGAGGGAAACCATGAATGCCAACATGTACTGTGATATACTGAAGGGATCCTCTCCCTTCAGAGACTGGGCCACAGGGCAGTATTCCAACAGGATATCGACCCCAAACACACCTTCAAGATGACCACTGCCTTGCTAAAGAAGCTGAAGGTAGAGGTGATGGACTGGCCAAGCATGTCTCCAGAACCTAAACCCTATTGAGGCAATTTGGGGGAGTGCAAGGTCTCTGACATCCACCGGCTCTTGGATGTTAGCGCTCATTGCAAACCTTTCCCCCTGTGTACTTTATATGCCTGTGTAGTTTAGGGGCCTACTGCCTTGGGTTAAGTGTTACTGCCTTGGGCTCAGTGTTAGTGGCTTGAGTTAAATGCTACTGCCTTGTATTAAGTGTTACTGGTTTGCATTAAGTCTTAGTGCTTAGGGCCCTGTATTTACGTCCTTCGGCCTCCTTTTTACGTCCTTCAGCCTAATTTTCGTTGTGTTTTTTTTTTTTGACAGCCGTTTTTTTTTCTTGCGAGTTACAATGGTGACAAAAGTAAAATTATACCTCAAATTAACTTGCAACATCACTCACAGACTCCCTGACTCTTCCCCTGTGCTTTGTGTGAGTGTGTAAGTTAATTTAAGGCATATTTGTGTGTTTTTGCATTTTTTTACAGTTTGGTGGATCAGCCGTTAAAGTCATATTTTTGAGCCCCGCAGTACATCTACATGCTTCAGGTCCTAAGTCATATGGCCGGTAATTTTTGCTAAGTGCTTCGGGTAATAAGTCATACGACCCATCATTTTTGCTAAGTCCTGCGTGTCTTGGGATGAGCACAAATTAAGTCCTGATTTTCTACGGCTGCAATGAGCGCCTTCGGCGCTGATTGCAGCCTAAGTCCTGCGTGCCTCAACTACTCGCCTCGAAGCCTAAGTCCTGCGGCTTGCCTCAAAGACTCGCCTACGAGCCGCAAGCGTGACAACAACTCGCAGATTGACAATTATTATATGTGATATAAATTTTTTCGGCTGCCATTTTTTTCTCGCTTAGCCGATTTTCGATCTTTGTAACTCGGCTAAATCGATCTAAATTGCAGTTCCAACTCACTTCCAGACGTCCTGCCTGGTTCCCCATGCTGTAAGTGACCTTTTGTTTTATTTTTTAGTGTGTATTTAGTGTTTTTTTTACTGTTTTTGTTCCGCCGTTTATCTCGTAATTTTTAGTGCTACGATTTAACGGCTCGCCTCGCTACGCGAGGCTCACCTGCAATGAGCGCCTGCGGCACTCATTGCCAAAGTGCTACGATTTAACATAACGGCTCGCCTCGCTACGCGAGGCTCGTTTGCAATGAGTGCTTGCGGTCCTGCGTGCCTCAACTACTCGCCTCCCAGCCTAAGTCCTGCGGCTTGCCTCAAAGACTCGCCTACGAGCCGCAAGCGTGACAACAACTCGCAGATTGACAATTATTATATGTGATATAAATAAACTAGCGTATTGCCCGTCAAAAAATGACGGCAATCAGATGTGTATGTTTTAAAAGTTGTTTAGTTATTAATATACATATGGAATTGCAAGGTAGCTAATGTTGTTTTGTGTGTACTACTGAAATATAGAAATCAAATTAATAAATGAATTTACGTATTTTTATGCATTGTGTTGAAGAGCTGGCAATCTGTGTTGATGTTGCTGCAGCATTAGTGGTGTGGAGATACTGTGTAATCGTGATGAACGTGTGCAGTGTAATAGTGTGCGTGTGCGATCCGAAACCGTTTAACGTAGCTGTGTACTTCCGCATTATCCTAAAATGGCGGATAATGTGTGGTATGCGTCTTATCGGATTATCGGTACGTGTTTTCCGTGGTTATAGTGCTGTCGCCTGGTTTTCATTTTGTTCGTGCGGCATTTTTTCTGCGGCGCTCATTGCCAAGATACTACGGTTTAACGGCTCGCCTCGCTGCGCGAGGCTCGCCAGGCAATGATCGCCTGCGGCGCTCATCGCTTCAGACCCTGCGGCGCTCATTGCCAAAGTACTACGGTTTAACGGCTCGCCTCGCTGTGCGAGGCTCGCCGGGCAATGATCGCCTGCGGCGCTCATCGCTCAGCCCGCTAAAGTACTACGGTTTAACAGTAATTATGGTCAAACGGTCAAATGACGGTCAATAAAAATTAAATGTATTGAAATTTGTTTGCCACACAACATGACGCTACATTTGTCTCTTTTTTTTTTCTTAAAATAAATAAAAAAAATTGTTTGTAACTTGCAACTTATATTTCACATCAAATGCGTTGGTTTAGGCGGGAAATCCGATGTTGCGCGAGACAAAGTCGTTAAATCTGTGTTAATGCGTAAATCTGTAATTGTGTTTCGTAAAATGTACTCGCTACTGTCTTTTTACTCATTGCGCGGTTAATCCGCATCCTTTATCTCGTTGTTTTTCAAACACATACGTCTGTGGCTGTGTTTTACGCAGTTCGTAGTAGTATAGCCTCGTTTTCATTTTTTTCGTCGGCCAGTTTTTTCTTGCTTAGCCGATTTTCGATCTTTGTAACTCGGCTAAATCGATCTAAATTGCAGTTCCAACTCACTTCCAGACGTCCTGCCTGGTTCCCCATGCTGTAAGTGACCTTTGTTTTTATTTTTTAGTGTGTATTAGTGTTTTTTTAACTGTTTTTGTTCCGCCGTTTATCTCGTAACTTTTTTCACCTCATATTTTTTTTCTAAGTGCTACGGTTTAACGGCTCGCCTCGGTACGAGAGGCTCACCTGCAATGAGCGCCTGCGGCACTCATTGCCAAAGTGCTGCGATTTACCATAACGGCTCGCCTCGCTGCGCGAGGCTCACCTGCAATGAGCGCCTGCGGCACTCATTGCCGAAGTGCTACGATTTAACATAACGGCTCGCCTGCAATGAGCGTCTGCGGCTCTCATTGCCAAAGTGCTACGATTTAACGGCTCGCCTCGATGCGGGAGGCTCGCCTGCAATAAGCGCCTGCGGCGCTCATTGCCAAAGTGCTACGATTTAATGGCTCGCCTCGCTGCGCGTGGCGAGCCATGCAATGAGCGCCTGCGGCGCTCATCGCTAAGTCGTACGCACTACGCAACAGAGCGGTTTAACGGCTCGCCTCGGCGCGAGGCTCGCCGGGCGATGACCGCCACAGGCGCTCATCGCTTAGTCGAAACGCACTACGCAACCCAGCATGACGACGAATCGTAGTTAGACAATTGTAATATGTGATAAAGTAAATAAATAGTGCATTTGTGTTCACATTTGAATGTCTAAAATAAGTTAAAATGTATTTCCTGCCCAGATTTCCAAGAAATACAGTTATTACACTGCACTTCAGGAACTTTGTATGGTGCCTTTCTTTTGCAATGCGATACAAATATAGAGAACAATTGCTACACACTTCTTTTCGTGTTATCAGATAGGCTATCACTATGGTCTTTTGTGCAGATTGCACAAGGGGCTCTAGATCAGTGTTTGAGGTAGCTCTAGTGGAGGAGAGAGGATAATGAAAAGTGGAGGTGTTTGATCCGATGTCCTGGGTAGAAATGCCAAATATTGGAAGATTTGTTTCCTGTAGAAGGTGGTATATTTGACATTGGTTTATCAGGGTTAAGTAAGCCAGTTCCTGCAGAAGGGACATTGTGGCATGGTTTGTCTTTATCTTTGAGAGCATGGTATAAATTGGTTCGTCCTATTGTGAGTAGACTTACTGATTGACCTTCACAGAAATGTCCCAAAGTATTTAAAGCCACTAGCATGGATATGATGTCTCTAGCTGGGATGGTGTCTTAGTATTGGTTAGGCCATGTGAAGGTGATTATTTCAGATTAATATACCACCTTGTATTAGGATGGAAATACATATACTAGTAGTTTAGGAGAGATGGCAGTCAAGCTGGTTATAAATAACGAACAGCCATTCCAAAGAAGCAGTAATTTGGATAATTGATAGAAGCTGGCCATTGACTGATGGCTTAAGATGAAAGGTGGATGTGTAATCTGAATGTCTTGAGAGTTCAGTGAAAGAAATTATTTGGAGGCTCTAACAAGGATTGGAGTTCCTTTTAAAACTATTGTATACCTTATTATTTAACTACCACTAATGTGCTGGCCTATTAATTGACCAAAGTAATAAAAAACACAGATATATCTTATAATTGAACTTTTATTACATTTATTAAAAATGCTGAAAATAATAGATATTATTAAAAGATCTTTAAAATAAAAAGAGGTGTCCTCAAGAGTAGATTTAGTTATAACAAGATCAATGTATAGATGACAAATAATTCTTAACAACTAAATGGGTCAACATGAGTAATTTAAATAAAAAATAAAAATAATCACCAACTTAGAATCCGTAGGAATTGCCCAAGTCTTGATACCTTTAAGACACGATCTAAAGAACTAAAAAATCGACTTAAAGAAAGAGCATACAGTGTAATATCCATCAAGAAAGCCTATCATCGAGTTTTACACACAGAAATAGAAACCCTGTTGATACCTAAACATACAACAAAATCGACAGACTGTGCAAGGTTTGTCAGTATGTATTACCAACTGTTGCGAGAAATCAATTAGATCATCAATAAAGTTACTTATGTTTTGAGAACGGATACCCAATTGAATTAATTTTCGGGCACCCACATCCATACTGGCTGGAGAAGATAGTGTATGAAAAAAGATAAGATTGTGAGAAGTCACTTTCCTCTGACAGGAGGATGGTACACTGCACATTACATACATATGACAAGATGTAATGAGTTGGTGGATAGAACTGGCAAAACAAGCTGGATTCAGGGTTACTATAATTGTGGCACTAGTGGTGGTTTGGAATCATGTTTCATCAGATAATGTCTGGCTAGAGTAGTCAGCATTTTTCCCTTTCACTATTCTTTTTACCATTTCTGATGTTACACATTTGCTAACTTAATCGATTAATCGATAATTTTATGATTTCTCCCTATATATTTCAGGTTACATGGGTACTGCAGGCAATAAATTATGCCACTAGTGCCACAATTATAGTAACCCCCAAATTCTGCTTGTTTTGCCAGTTCTATTCACCAACTCATTACATTTGGTCATATGTATACAAAAGGTGCAGTATCCACACATTTGTGTACCATCCTCCTGTCACTTCTAGAAAAGTGACTTCTCACAATTATAGATTTTATCGTACACAATCTTCTTCAGCTAGTATGGATATGGGTGCCCAAAAATGAATTCAATTGAGTATTTTAAAACATAAGTATATTTAAAATTATATGTGTCCAAAAGGAAATGTCACAGTGATTCTGAACTGTAGTGAGTGATATATGTATCAAGATATCTAGATATTGTCCCTGGACTAGTAAACCGCCTGACGTCTATTTTGTTAACAGTAGACGGCTTTGTCAAAGGCACATTCTATAACTTTGAACTGAATGTTGTGATTAATGGAAGTTGTTTGAAATCCTACACTTTGATTGGTACCCTTAATGTGATCAATAGGCAATATGAAATGTAACTCTTTATTAGAGTATGTGCTCTACATTTTAATTGTAGAGTTGTTTTTGCTGTGTCAATAAATATTTACATTTTTTTTGTTTTTACTCATGTAAAGTAATCTAGGGCAGAAGTGTCGCGAGACATGCTGAACTGGGGCAACAAAACAGCAGTCGGTTGCCAGGCAAGCAAGGACGGGGAGAATTTGATGGCAGGAGATGAAGTGACCGCTTACCATGTTGACGTACTGAATCCAGTGGGGCAGCAACGAAGAATAAGATAGAAGCAGGGGCAGGCGAGGACAGGAGTGAGGGATATACTGGAGAGTGGGGCGATGAGAAGAAAAATATCCTAAAACCAACAATTATGAAAGATTGAAGCGGAAGGACGGGAGGCCGAAGTAGTGACCGGAAAGGAGACTGAAAGGAGACTGAAAGGGAGGAAAGCAGCAAACATGAGGGGCAGCGAAGCACATGACAGACACTGACAGCATCCTACCCAGACACAAAATGTAAAGTAGGGAGAAGTCTCCTCCCACCTGGCATAAATTATATTATATATATATATATATATATATATATATATATATATGTATGTATGTATATATATATATATATATATATATATATATATACACACACAGAGATAGAGTGAAAGAGATTATAAGCGGAGGTATAGAACAGCACATGCTCAGGATCGTTTAGATGAATTAAGGGTAATGTATTGGCAACTTTATTTGGGATCATAAAGGAAGTACACAACACTATATATATATTTCCACGTTCCACATGAAAAAGTAGCTCCGATCTCCTTCATACACTGTAGTTGTTTATGTGTGCTCAATGCGTCTGTGATCCTTTAATAAAAGTATTATATCAATCCCTGATGGAAGAAGTTATTGCTTTTTGGACTGCTTACAGTTGCAAAGAAGTGAAACCTTGTATTTCATCAACACTACCTTAATTACATGTAGAAGAAGAAGTAAGTGAGGTTAGAAGTAAAAAGATTCCACCTTAAAGAAAGAAAAGGGTTCTTCACAGTAAGGGTGGTTAATCTATGGAATTCTCTACCAGAGGAGGTGGTGACAGCGGATTCAATAGATAACTTTAAAACGGGACTGGATTTATTTCTAATTAAAAAGGGAATTCAGGGTTATCCTGGATAATTAGAGACAGAGTAATGATCGAGGGAAAAATCCAATCGCCAGTATCTGGGGTCAGGAAGGAATTTTTTTTTTTTTCCTTTGAGACGATTGGCTAAGTCTCACTTTTTTTTTTTTTTTTCTGTTTGCTTTCCTCTGGATTAATTATTAATTAAAAAAAATAATAAAAATAAACAAATAATTAAATAATTAAATATCTAATGAATTAATATTAATCTGCATATTGCAGATCAGAGGAGATCTTAAAAGGTTGAACTTGATGGACTGAAAGTCTTTTTTCAACCTTAATTACTATGTAACTATCAGACTTATTAAATTGTGATTCGGCCAATTGAATAGGGCTCTATTTAAGCACATAGTATTTTTTTTTTTTAACAGAAGTTTTTAATTAGTGAAGTTCTATCCAAAAGCAAGGTCTTCACTAACTAAAAACTTCTGTAAAAAAATATGCTCTGTGTTTAAATAGAGCCCTATTCATTTGGTTTGGTGACACTTAATCCTGCGACACTTAATCCCGCGACAGTTAATGCCTGACACTTAATCCCCCGACAGATAATCCCATTGACACTTAATCCGCCGACATTTAATCCCTTCAGCGGAGAAGAAAGAAATAAGAAAAAATAAAAACAAATGTATTTAACGCAATTCACGAAAAGGTAATCAGAAATCTGCAGGTTAAATGTAAAGTAAAATAGAGAACTATAAATTTAAAAAGTTAAATGTATAAACTGAAATTGTTTGCGATATTAGCCTATCTGTGAGTATATAATGTGTCAGCTGGAGGAAGTATCGGGGGATTAAGTGTCAATGGGATTATCTGTCGCGGGATTAAGTGTCAGGCATTAACTGTCGCAGGATTAAATGTCGCAGGATTAAGGGTCCGTACACCATTCAATTGGCCGAATCACAATTTAATAAGGCTGTATGTAAAAAGTGAACTACTGCTGGTCCAGATACAAAATATTGTGTACATCAATAATAGGGACACAATGTATGGTGGTGGGTTTTGCTGACCCAGGATACTGTTATATCTGTTTTAGTATTTTTAAAAATGAGTACATCCATGTTTATGTGTTTCATAAAGATAGATAGATTGATAGATAGATAGATAGATATGAAGAGATATTTATTTATATAGGTTGATATATAACTATTTATTTAAAGATATTTTAGCACAATACATCTAGAACACAGTGTCGTTTTTTTTATCTTGTTTTGCAGTCAAGAGACATAGAAATAATTAGATAGCAAAATGCAGTCCACAAATACAAATCATCTTTGTGCTGAATCAGCCTGCATTGAAAAGCGACGCACATTACAATGTTTTGTACATTAGCTTAAGTTGGCAAAATGCATTCTTTACAGAATGGAAATGCATTCTCTATAAGAGAAGCAAATTATAGTCATTATCCTGATTTCTTTTTATCACTGCATCTGGCTTTGTATGCTTTAATCTTTCTGTGAGGGACTGTGGGAGGCATCAGTTAAGTGGAACACGACACCTGGCTAGTGGGACTGCAGTTCATTTCAAAGCATTATGGTAGAAAACATTTAGGATGTATCATTGTAAATTGGAATTTTTAAAAATATGAATGATATATTGTGCCGTTATAATTATTTTGGGGTTGTTTTGAGAATGTTTTTCTGTTAGTCTATACAACATAATTGACAGTACACAGTTTCTAATTGAAATCAGTATTGATTCCATCATTTCAATAGAAACAACATATTTCAAGAAAAAAATATTGTGAAACATTTCATTGTACTCCTTCTGTTTTTTTCATCTCTGTTATAGATGGCTGATCTCAGGGCCTCTAGTAAAAGCATTTCTCCTAGGCTCAACCCACACATGACTAAAAGCTTATAGGAAATAAAAGTTTGTATATTGAATTTCTTAATTATCAATGCAAAGTTATGAGACATGTAACATTGCATCAAAGTGATATGGTTACACAATGGTGCATCTATCTAGTCTATTTCTACTCTTTGGTAAAATAAATATGATGCCTACATAGGTTAACTGTATGTGATTCTTGAAGATTTTTACTTGTAGCATTACCTTGTTTTGTAATTTTGACTATATACATCAATGAACCACTGTGATGCAATAAGAACAGGAGATACTGTAGATAGTTTCAACTTATTTTCAAAGCTCTGGCTGAGACACAGCTTTAAATTGTCAGACTCAAGATTGTGTCTAGAAAGTGGTATTCATTACCTTTATACGTGCTGTGTTAAAGTTGTGTGCCTCAGCAACAAGCAGCTTAACAGCTCTGGTTGGGAGGTACTGTGTAGACCAATGCTTCAGGCGTTACAGTGAATCTTTATCCATTTCAGTGCTAGGGGTTCCGGGCATTTTGCTGATCCAGTTTTTTCAGCTATCTACTGGAATTTTTCTAAATTTGGTTGCATGTAAAAAAAGAAAAAACAAACAATAAGCTAGTAACTAAGTTGAAAATAGTGAATTTTTTACTAATATCCTGAGCCTTGGATCTCCAGAGTACGTTTCTAATAAATATGATTAACATAACATTTATTTATGACCGAGACAGGTCATTAAATAACAAGAGCACAGAAGGTTGTTCTTGCCTGAATAATCACATTAAGCTGACCCTGTGTCTAAAAAGTTTAGTTTATCCCTGTACAAAATAAACAAATATGAAAGAAAATAAAAAAAAATATGTATCAAGAGAATTCAAAAGTATCTAATAAGCTTTGTTCCTCTTAAACAACCAATCACTAGTCTTTGCTAGAAGCTAACAGTTTTAGAAATTTGGCAAAAAAATAAAATATCAATTTGAAATTTGTCAGAAATAAAGTAAACTAAATATAGTAAAGCCACTGTGATCCAATCAGTATGAAAGTTTAGTCAAGTTTAAGCAAGGGAGGGAGAAATTGGATGAATAAGGGCAGATAAGTAAAGTGATGGGGGATAGGAAGTCCCCGATTGCTCCTTGTTAAACAACATTTGAGGGGGTTGGATAATATTAAAATATATATATATTTTTTATTTTTTATTTTTTTTTATGTAGCCTGTAAAAGTTACTGATATTCAATTGGCTACATTTTGCTACTCGCAATCAATTTGCGAGTTACAGGCTCAAAATCACTGCAGTTGCAAAAAACGTAACTCCGTTCTATCTACACCTTTGATTGATTGATTTTTCAAGCCCACAAATGTTCGTAACATTGTAAGAGCAAATATAAACACACTACTGTACTTTAAAATACTAGGAAAGTTAGGTATTAAAATTAATAGCTCAACATTCTCAAGATTATGAAAATACTTTATTTTCAGTTTATTTTCCGTTTTATATCGATCCCGGCAATCAATGTGTTACTTACTACATATAATGGAACTCGCATGGACTAGAATATCATATTTATGGCTTTATCAATATCGCATGATTTCTGAAATGCATGTCCGATCGAAACTCGTAATTGAAGCCGGTAAGGCTTTAAAATCTAACCTCCATTTTTCAGTGACGTAATGATGACGATCTCTGTTGCTATTGGCACCATCTAAACCTGTAACTACAAGTTTGGCTAATTGATCATGTTCACGGCAGCACATCCTATGTGCGAAAAATGGTTTACGAGTTTGCGTACTCGCGCCATGGTCTAATTTTAATAGCTCTGTAACTCTGCCATATTTCAAGCCTGCAGCCGTTGCTGGGCTCACATTGCCTATATGGCCTTGTAATTTAATAGGGCTATAAGTATTGCACAATGTCTTTACTGTTTGCTCTTTTACCCTTGAAAATGTGCATGAAAATAAATTGGAAAACTCTGTGAGTGATATAATTTTGGAAACAATATTCCTTAGTAAGCCATATCTGAGAGCACTACATTTTCACTCTTTCTTAGATTTTTTTATGTAGAACCTTGTTAAAAGTTTACAACTGATTGACATTTTAAACTAGCAATTTAGGTGTATAACTGTTTAAGTATTACACTGCTGTTTATTAATGTCATATCATATAAGTACTATATAATTAGTTTTCATTTGTTTTTAACCTTAGACAGAACAAGGAATTGTTTCCCCATTTATGTGGCAGATAGTTATTATTTAATTTTGAGCTTAATTGTTAAATTATTTAGTTTTTTAAATATTGTTTGGAATGAGAAATTATGCTGTTTAAACTCAGCTATAGCTATATGACATTTTGCAGATGTCTGTTGCACTGATCCCAAGCAGGTATGCATGTTTCACTTTGTAAGAACTTAAAACCTGTCTTATCTGTTCTATAGTTTTTGCAGACAAACATACCTTTATTACAATTTCTATATATGAATAGATGAATGAAGCAGAAGGAGACATCTCTTCATCATTGAATTGTACTTGTTTGAAAATGTTCATGAAGATACTCAAAAGTCAGGTTTGCATCAGTCAAAAGATTGTTGGCACCATTACATGGCTACCATAAGGAATCTTACTAGTAAACTTTTGACATACAGAGCTTATAGCTATTATATTAAACCCTCAGCAAACCTTTAATAAGTAAACAATTATGAGTGACTGACATTAGGACTTTCATTGAAGTAGTTAGGTTACTATGGGGTCCATAGAGACTCCCATGGTAGAGAGATATGTTCCTATGTGTTTCAATAAAGTGCTTTACCCCTTTTAGAAGTATACAAGATTGTCATCTATATGTCTAAGGGGTTGGAAGGAGTTTTTCATTCAACTTGCACCAGTCCAGCTACAGATGAGTCCAGCATCAATATTACAGAACTACATTGATGCTCTCCACAGACCATGAAGCAATTTTCCTTCGAGGGGAATCCCTAGCTGGACCAGCAAATGAATGGATCCCACAATTTAGGAGAATACCTCAATTTTTTGGCTAGTCCAGCTTGTACCTCCTCATGACAGTCAACTGGTTTCCTTGGCAAGGAAGTTTATTTAATTGTCTTTGCTTCTGGCAGAAGCAGTATGCTTTTCAGGATTGATTACGGTATAGAGCACAACATTGTATGACATCAAGGCCTATTTGACACTGATTCTTTGGAACAGCTACAGACAACCTATATCATTTGAAGGGCCTCATATATGGCACCTGAGTACTTAAAGGGGTACAAAATGATTTAGCTTTTTGATTTATATATTTCAGAAACAGTAGGTAGATTAATTGTGAACAGCTGTGTATTAATTTGCTTTTGTTTTGGAGTGCAAAAAAGAGTGGTTTGCTGTTTGTGGGGAGATGAAAAGCGCAAACCATCCAACTTGAAGGAGCTGGAGCAGTTTTGCAAGGAGGAATGGGCAAAAATCCCAGTGGTAAGATGTGGCAAGCTCATAGAACTAATCCAAAACGACTTGGAGCTGTGAGTGCCACAAAAGGTGGCTCTACAAAGTATTGACTTTAGGGGGTGAATAGTTATGCACATTGACTTTTTCTGTTATTTTGTCCTATTTAGTGTTTGCTATTTAGACAATTCTTTACTAATTTACTACTTTGCATTGTGCAAATTACAACTGAGAGGTAAGCTATAATATATTACATTTTATTATCAGCACAGGTCAAACAAATAAAAAAATAAACTAGGATTTATGTAGTGACATATATGGCACATTTATGTGTATAGGCTCACAAAAAAAATACGGTTCATTTAACAAAACAACAAAAAAACATAATTCTATATTAAACAGAGGTTTATGTATAGTGACATGTGACACGCACATATATGTGTATAATGTATAGTGACATCTGACACGCACATATATGTCTATAATGTATAGTGACATGTGACATGCACATATATGTATAGAATGTATAGTGACATGTGACATGCACATTTATGTGTATTGCCCCTGCATAGTGACATGTGACACAGACATATATGTGTATCATGTATATTGACATGTGACACACACATTTATGTGTATTGCCCCTTCATAGTGACATGTGACACGGACATATATGTGTATAATGTATAGTGACATGTGACACGCACATTTATGTGTATTGCCACTGCAACAAAATTAGCTTAAAACAAAATCAGTAAACAACTACATTTAAATGACATTATATGTCATGTATACTGATATGTCACACACACATATATGTGTATCATCTATAGTTACATCTCACACACAGACATTTATGTGTGTTGGAAAAAAAATATAAAGTTAATTTAAACATTTAAATATGAGTCATGTATACTGATATGTCACACGTACACAAAATAATTACATTAAACTATGGAATGTGCTTCATGTATGTGACATATGTGTGTAGCCCCCAACAAAAAATAAGGTCAATTGAAAATAATTACAGAAGTATATTTAAATGACATTAATTTACTGCAATTCAATAGATCATATAAAGCTGAATCTTTCTATTTCTTTTAATATTCAAACAGACTCTGCATCAAAAGCGTCACTCAACAATTTGCACCGTGCACTGTGAAGCACAATCCCTTTTAAAGAACACCAACAAAGAAGAAGAGGTAAGATACAACAAGACATTACATGCTCAAAAGGCCATGCTTTGCTAGATGAAAAATTATAAATATACAAATAACTATTTCACTTTCTTTTTCAAACAGACACTACAAGAAGACCGGCGGATTAAGATTGGCAGGAGGGGACCGTCTGTCATTCCAAACTTCAATATAGGTAAAGTATTAAGTATAAACAAGAAAGAACCATGAGCCTTATTCAATTGCGACTTCCTCAATTGAATAGGGCTATATATAAGCACATAACATATTTTTTATACAGAACTTTTTAGTTACTGAACTTCTAACCACAATCAAGGTTTTCAATAACTAAAAACTTTGCTCAATAAATATGTTATGTGATTATATAGAGCCCTCTTCAATTGGCAAAATTGCAATTCAATGAGGACCTATATATCTTTAATGGCCAAGGGCCTCACTCAAATGTGATTTGCCCATTTCAATAGGGCTCTATATAAGCACAGAGCATATTTTTTAAAGGAACTTTTTATTTAGTGAACACGTTGCTTTTGGATACAAGTTCACTAAATACAAAATTCGGTAAAAAAATATGCTCTGTGCTGATATTGAGCTCTATTCCATTGGTCAAAACACAATTGAATGAGGAGCTGACAATATAACAAATGCAGTAACCAAAGACCATCATTCAATTGCTATTTTGGACAATTAAATATGGCTATAAATAAGCACTTTTAGGCCCTTATTCAATTGCCATTTTGCTAATTCTATAGGGATCCAAATAATCACATAACATATATTTTTTAAATAACTTTTTGTTAGTGAAAACCTTGCTTTTAGATAGATGCTTAATAAGTAAAAACTTCTTTAACAAATATATGTGATGTGCTTATTTACAACTCTATTCAATTTTCAACATTGCAATTCAATGACGGCCTTAGAGTACTATTACATTGTAAAAAATGCAATTGAATGAGGGGCAAACTATGCAACATATGCAACATATGCTATACACAAAGGCCCTCATTCAATTGCAATTTGCACAATTCAATAGGGCTCTAAATAAGAACATAACATTTTTTTTTAAAGAAGTTTTTAGTTACTAAAAATCTATCTAAAAGGAAGTTTTTCACTGACTAAAAACTTCTTTAAAAAAATATGCTATGTGCTTATTTAGGGCACCATTCAATTAGCCAAATCGCAATTGAATGAGACCCAAACTGCTACACACAAAACAGAATTTGAACAAACTCACACAAACACATAGCAAAATAAATTAACTTTCTTATTCAATGTTTAACAACCTATAAGCCTTACAAAGAAGCAAAAATAAGAATAACAAAAGTGTTGCGCAGCTAATAGCATTGTACAAAAAATCACACAAACACATAGGAAACTACATTAACATTCTTCTTTAATGTTTAACAACCTATAACCAGTACAATCAAGAATAAATAACTTTTGCACAAGTGGTGCGCACAAAACAGGATTGTCAAAAACTAACACAAACACATAGCAAACTACATTAATTATATTATTTCATGTTTCACTAACTATAACCATCCCAATAAAGGTTAAATAAGTATACCACAAGTGGTGCGCACAAAACAGGATTGTACAAAAACTAACATAAACACATAGCAAAATAAATTCATATTCTTATTTAATATATCACAACCCACAAGCCTTACTAAGAACCTTAAATAAGAATAACAAAAGTTGTGGGATTGTACAGAAAGTAAAAAAAAAAAAATATAGAAAAAAATAACCATAACTGATACAATACAGCCAAATTCATACATTTTTTACTTATTTAAAAGACATTTCACTCAAAACAACATTTTCTATTTTCTATTACAACAGATACTGCGTGAAGACAATTGGACGAGGACTTTCTCCACAGGACCGGACCATCGGACGAGGACTTTCAACACAGGACCAGACCAGCAGACGAGGAATTTCAACACAGGACCAGACCATCGGACGAGGGACTTTCACCAAAGGACCACAACATCGGACGAGGGCTACCATCACAGGACCACAACATCGGACGAGGGCTATCGCCACAGGACCACACCATCAGACGAGGACTTCCAACAGAGGACCACACCATTGGACAACGATTTTGAACCGAGAACCAACAAACATTCGGATTTAAATCACACTTCAACCAAGGTACAGTATAATAAGTACTAAAGTATAAAACTAAAGAAACTGCTTTCAGTTGCATCCGTGTCAACAGAAAAATAAAAATAAGAATTTACTATCTCCCTTATTCTATTTAAATTGCTACTATGCAATCCATAGCTCAATAACCACATCACTTTTTTTTTAGCAAAGAACTTTTGCAGTGGTAAATATCTATCCACAAACAACTTTTTTAATAAATAAAACCATTATTTAAAAAAATGATCTTACATGCTTATTTACAGCAGTATTCCATTGGCCAAATTCTTAGCCAGTGAGGACAGGAATTATAAATTTAACTAAATATAAATGATACTTTAATGATTTGCCTTTTATTTCACCAATTGTGCACAAGAATCTTTAACAGGAATTACAAATTAAAATATACACAATTACATTTATTTTTTTTCCTTTACAGATTAATATGGCTGATAACGAGACCAAAGAAGAGAAGAAAAGACGTCAAACTAGAGAAAGACAAGAGAGATGGGCCGCCCAGCAGACACCGGAGGAGAAAGAAATTCGACGAGAAAAAGAACGCAAAAGACTTGCAAATAAAAGAATATCAGCTGCAAAAATGAAAGATACAACCAAAAAAAAATAAAAAGATAATAAAGCATTTACAAACTGTTCCTAAAACATCAGATGACATTTTACAAGATACCAGTCAAGACAGACCAAAAAAAGCAACAAGGCTTGCAAAAGGGCTATTAGACTGGCTAAAATAGAAAATGAGAAGTCAGTTGCAATGGAAAGTAAGACTAACCCTAAAATATTTTATAAATATATTAATGGGAAGAAGGCCAGGAAGGAATCGATAGGACCATTACAATGTGACACAGGCCATCTGATAATTAGTGACCAGGAAAAGGCAGATGAGCTAAATAGGTTCTTTTCGTCGGTTTTACACAAGGGAGGTACCAGTGGTTGGGACACTGCAACATAATGGGGCTACACTACCTTCACTAAATAATTGGTTAACGCAGGAAGAAATAAAAAAGAGGTTGGAGAAAATAAATGTTAATAAAGCCCCAGGTCCTGATGGAATACATCCAAGGGTACTGAGGGAGCTGGGTTCTGTAATAGCCAAAACATTATATCTAATCTTTAAAGACTCGCTCACTACAGGGTCTCTACCAGATGACTGGAGAAAAGCAGAGGTGATACCTATATTTAAGAAGGGATCTAGAGCAAATCCGGGGAATTATAGACCAGTGAGCCTCACTTCTGTAGTTGGGAAGCTTTTAGAAGGGTTAATAAGGGACAGAATACAAGAATATGTCTATTTGAACAGGATCATAGGTAGCAGTCAACATGGATTTATGAAGGAAAGGTCGTGTCAGACCAATCTAATTAGTTTTTATGAGGAGGTTAGTAGGAACTTGGATCAGGGCAACTCAGTGGATGTAGTCTTTTTAGATTTTTCAAAGGCATTTGATACAGTGCCACATGGAAAACTAGTGAGCAAACTAAGGGATACAGGAATTGCAGTAAATATCTGCTCATGGATCGAGAGCTGGCTGAAAGACAGGAAGCAAAGGGTTGTTGTAAATGGAACATACTCCGATTGGTCTAATGTGATAAGTGGGGTTCCTCAGGGCTCAGTATTGGGTCCTCTCCTTTTTAACATATTTATTAATGACATTGAAGTAGGACTCGAATGTAGTGTCTCCATTTTTGCTGATGACACTAAGTTGTGCAAGGTAATAAAATCAGATAATGATGTACTTTCCCTACAAAAGGATTTGCATAAATTAGAGAAATGGGCAGCTAAATGGCAGATGAGATTTAATACAAATAAATGTAAGGTTATGCATTTGGGAAGGAACAATAGCCAAGCAATCTATAATCTTAATGGAGCAAATCTAGGGGTATCAGATATTGAAAGGGATTTGGGAGTACTAGTGGACAACCACCTAGGTAACAGCGCTCAAAGCCAAGCAGCGGCTGCAAAGGCAAATAAAATATTAGCATGTATTAGGAAGGGTATCGAAGCCAGGGAAGAAGATATAATTCTGCCACTATACAAATCTCTAGTACGCCCTCATTTGGAATATGGAGTACAATTTTGGGCACCACCTCACAAAAAAGACATTTTAGAGCTGGAAAAAGTACAGAGAAGGGCTACAAAACTAATAAGTGGAATGGAGGGGCTAAGTTATGAAGAAAGACTAGCAAAATTAAACGTATTTTCGCTAGAAAAAAGGCGTCTAAGAGGAGATATGATTACGTTATTTAAATACATCCAGGGTCAATATAAGGCTTTGTCAAGTGAACTTTTTGTAGCAAGAGATTTTCAACTGACAAGAGGACATCCGTTGAGGTTAGAGGAAAAAAGATTTCACCTTAAACAAAGAAAAGGGTTCTTCACAGTTAGGGTGGTTAAACTGTGGAATTCTCTACCAAAGGAGGTGGTGACAGCGAATTCGATAGACAACTTCAAAAAGGGGTTAGATATATTTCTGAATAAAGAGGGCATTCAAGGCTATCCTAGATAACTAGCAAGGAATATTGATCCAGGGAGAAATTTGATCGCCAGTTTCTGGGGTCAGGAAGGAATTTTGCTTTTCTTTCCCCTTATGAGACAATTGGCAAAGTTTCAATGGTTTTTTTTTTTTATGTTTGCCTTCCTCTGGATCAATTAACAATAATTAACAATTAACAATAATAATAAATAGTCCAAATTAAAAAGATCAATAGAGATCTAAAAAGGTTGAACTTGATGGACTAACTCTTTATTCATTCTCCAATACTATACTATTAATAATTATTTAATCAATAATTTAATTAATAACTAATCCGCATATTGCAGATCAGAGGAGATCTTAACAGGTTGAACTTGATGGACTGAAAGTCTTTTTTCAACCTTAATTACTATGTAACTATGTAACTATGTAACTACAAAAACAAAGCATTTACAAACTCTTACTAAAAACTTACAGGACATTTCAAAAAAACAAGGACAACATATACCAAGAAAATCCACGAAAAAAACTAAACATTTAGAACCTGTTGTTGAAACATTTCATGACTTTTCATCTGATGAATATGAAAGTCAACATCCGATATGCTTTGCAAATTGTCCTTTACTCAAGTCTTTAGCAGTAGAGGTTCATAGTTGTGGGGACATGAGTACTCAATGTCAATTTTGTGAGGCTTATTATTTTAAACAGGAGAGACCCAGAGATGGACAATTTATTAGTTGTTGTCAAAAAAGGAAAGTTCAAACTTCCAGAAAGGAAACAATTTCCAACCTATTTACAAAATATTATGACTGAACCTACTTTTCCAAATTACAAAAATTTTAAGACAAACATAAGATCCTACAATAGTGCCATATCATTTGCATCTATGGGGGCAACATTGGCTGCTAATGTACCAGGACATGGTCCTTACTGTTTTAAAGTCCAAGGACAAGTTTATCATCGGACTTCACATTTACATCCAGAGGAAGGAGAGCAAAGAAAATTCGCCTCAACTATATGTCCTAGATACAATGGAAGCTGTTGACCAACGTATGCAGATGGAAGAAAATAAAAAATGCTTACCCAGTGTTTTCATAGAGCTAAATAACATTATGGACAACAATCCCTACAGTAAAGCTTACAAAAAATTGGCAGAAGTAGAAAATGAACAACTACTTCATGCACAAAGACATCAATTACCCATGCCAAAGGTTAATATGGTGCTTAAAAGAGACAGACATACTGATAAACGTTGTTATAACTTGCCAACATCAAATGAAGTTGCAATGGTCTTTCAGAATGATGAAGGAGAACCACCATTTCAAAGAGACATTAGAGTATATCCCAGAAATGAGGAGCAACCATTTATTAATATTAATATCTTAAGTCCAAATTTAGATCCAATGACATATCCCATCTTTTTCCCACATGGAGAAGCAGGTTGGCAACCAAAATTAACCCTTCCCAGTTACCCAAATGCTAAAGCCAGAATCCGAAATAATGTTTCTATGCTTGAATTTAAAGTTGCTCAAATTGCCATTAGAGATGAATTTAATCCAATTTTATGTGGTGGGAAACTAACACAACAATGGATTATTGATTCATATTTGCAAGTTGAGGCAAATAATTTAAACTTTATAAAATATCAACAAGATAAACTACGTGTAGAACAATATTGTGGACTCATGGACTATGTTGCTGACGTGGCTACAAGCAGAGACATGACAGCTGGCAAAGCCATCATTTTACCATCTTCCTTTCAAGGATCTCCTCGAAATATGAGAGAAAGATACAATGATGCTATGGCTATTGTGACAAAATTTGGAAAACCAGATTTATTTGTGACATTTACATGTAATCCACAATGGCCAGAAATTAATCAAAATCTACTTCTTGGACAAAGTGCTTCAGATCGACCAGATTTAGTAGCCAGAGTTTTTTAAGATCAAATTAAATGAATTAATACGTGACTTCACTATAAATCAGTTATTTGGCAAATGTCTTGCTTATGTATATACCATTGAATTTCAAAAAAGAGGCCTTCCACATGCACATCTTCTCATAATACTTCAAGAGAAAGATAAATTAGATACTTCGGACAAAGTGGATGCAGTCATAGTTGCTGAACTACCAGATCCAGAACTATATGGTAGACTATATGAGATTGTTACTCATCGCATGATTCATGGACCCTGTGGAGACCTTAATCCACAATCACCATGTATGGAAAATAATCAATGTTCAAAAGATTTTCCAAAAGATTATAGAGACAAAACATATGCAAATTGTGATGGATATCCACTTTATAAAAGAAGAGAAGGAGATAGTGCCATTATTCATGGAAAAAAAAGTGGACAATAGATATGTAGTACCCTACAATCCACATTTACTCATGAAGTACAACGCCCACATCAACGTAGAAGCCTGCACTTCCATCAAATCCATTAAATATGTCTACAAATATATTTACAAAGGTTACGATGCAGCTACTGTAGTCGTCAAAAGTGCAGACAACCCTGAAAGTAGTGAGTTAGTACATGATGAACTTGCATCTCATGTAGATGCTCGCTATGTCAGTGCGCCAGAAGCTATGTGGCGGCTTTTAAAATTTGAAATGCATGATAGATCACATGCAGTATATAGGTTAGCAGTACATTTGCCACAACGACATTTAGTCTATTTCCATGCTGGAAATGAAATGAATGCATTGGCCCAAAGTGAAGATCGTCACACTACACTAACTGCATGGTTTGCATTAAATTCCACTGATGCTGAAGCAACACAATACTTATATATTGAAATTCCATATCACTATGTTTTTGTGAATGGATTATGGAGAGCAAGAAAAACCAGAGGCAATAAAATAATTCCACGAATTTACACAGTCAGTCCAAGAGATGTTGAACGTTTTTGCTTACGGATATTACTTTTAAATGTACCAGGAGCACAAAGTTTTGAACAATTAAGAACTGTTAATGACATTGTATATGAATCCTTCCATTTAGCTGCAAGACATAGAAACTTACTCGCTGATGATACAGAGTGGGAAAGATGTTTAGAAGAAGCAGCACAATGTCAAATGCCACGACAGATGAGAGAACAATTTGCTTTTATTTGTATCTTCTCAAATGCTCCAAATGCATTAGCTTTGTGGGAGACTTTTAAAAGTAATATGGCTGAAGACTTTATGCGACGATACAATGAACCCATTGCACACTTAAAAGCGTTAATGGAAATTCAAGAAGTCTTTTTAACTCATGGATTAAGTTGTGCAAGTTTTAATTTGCCTGATCCAGGTCTTATAGATGACATTAACTTTGAAGACTATGACATTCAACTACAAGCAGAAAGAACAGAAGAAAGACTTGCAACTTTAAATACACTACAATTGCAAGCATTTCATGCCATTGAAAATGCTATAGATGATGACATGGTGACAGAGCATTATTTCTATCTTTATGGACCTGGCGGATCAGGAAAAACATATTTGTACAATTTATTAATGAGTTCAGTACGAGCACAAGGAAAAATAGCAATGGCGTTTGCCACTACTGGAATTGCTGCACTTTTATTAGAAGGTGGAAGAACTGTTCATAGTGGATTTAAACTGCCAGTGCCTATTTTAGAAAATTCTGTGTCAGATATTCGCAATGACATCCTTACAAGCAAAGAAATTGAAGAAATGTAAATTAATTATAATAGATGAGGCCACAATGATGTCATGCTATGCCCTCCAATGTATTGACCGTTTGCTTCGTGAAGTCATGGATAATATTTTTCCATTTAGTGGAAAGGTAATGTTGTTGGGTGGCGATTTTAAACAAACATTACCTGTCGTTGTACATGGAAATCGAACAGACATTATTGAAACATGTATAAAGTCAAGTACAGTATGGAAACATTTTACCCATCTTCAACTGCAACAAAATATGAGATCAGAAGGCCAAACTGATTTCAATGATTGGCTTATTAAAAATTGGAGAAGGCAGAACAGAAAAAATACTACATTTACCTGACGACACTGTAGAGATCCCACCTCATATGATTTGTCAACAAGATATTATATCGGCTATATTTGAAGGGAGCATAAATAACGAAGAATATTCCGAGCTTGCCAACCAAGTTATACTGACGTGTAAAATAAAGATGCATTAATACTCAATAATGAAATCTTAAAAAAAATTAATGCCCCACAAAGAAATTATCACAGTGCTGATTCTGTACTTGCTGATGACAATGAACGTCAGGCAAACTTTTCAACTGAATTCATTAACTCTTTAACTCCTTCTGGAATGCCACCACATATTTTGCAGCTAAAGAAAGGTGCAATTATCATGTTACTGCGAAATATGAACCCCAAAAAAGGCCTATGCAATGGCACAAGATTAATTGTTCAACAATTAAAGGACCATTTTATAGATGCTGAAATTTTAACTGGGACCAATAAAGGAGAGAGAGTTTTCATACCAAGAATAGATTTAGCACCAAGTGAAAGTAGTCTCCCTTTTATACTTCAAAGAAGACAATTTCCCATTATTATGGCATTTTGCCATGACCATTAATAAATCACAAGGTCAAACTTTCAAATCTGTGGGTATTTTCTTGGAAGAACCAGTTTTTGCACATGGTCAATTGTACGTTGCCTTGTCACGCTGCAAAAATCCACAGGCTATTAAAGTTTACATTGAAAACAATGAAAGTCAAGGTGATTTATTAGAAGATGGACGTATTTTTACTAAAAACATTGTCTACTATGAAGTACTATAACTTTGCAGGATACAAACTAAAGCCATGCAAACATTTTGGAAAAATATTCAAAACTACAAAACAATTGGTTGTTTAATTCAGTCATTATTAATGGAAGTCATGTTTATGGATAATTCGCCTCACAAAATACTTGCCTTGCATTTCTATGAAAAATTATGTTAAAATGTTAAGTCAATATGTTAATGTTTCATTCATGTTTATCGCCAGTTTATGTGCTCAGTAATGAATTACTTTAATTACGTACGGTTTAAGGAGAGTTTTTACTGTATGCCTTCCTCTACATTCAATGTATATTAAACTTAACAATTATTCTGATACAAATTGCATGTTAATACTGATTAATTTAAAGTTAAACTGTTTTTTACATTCAAATGTTAATATTTTTAATTCAAAATTATGTTACAAAATGTATTTACTATGTTCCTGTTTATAATGTTCAAAATTACACAAATGTTTTGCAAAAATTCCAAAGTTACATAAAAAATAAAGTTCAATTTTAAAAATATATACTTTCAAGGTTATTCCTTACATATATTTTAAACTTCATGTTAAAATTCGGCACGTTTTAAAAAGTCTTTTTACTTTTTACTTTCCTCTGCATTCTATGTATATTAAAGTGAACAATTCTTCAGATACAAAATTCATTTTAAAAAACCATTACATCAACGTTTTACAAAAATACATGTTCATATCACAATACTTACAAGGGTCAAAAATATATTTAAATAAACTAAACAACTTCACAAACATATACATCACATTGCCGTCATTTTTTGACGGGCAAAGTCGCTAGTGTTGCATATAAATATCAGTTCCAGTACCAGTACTGTGAGTAGGTCTGGCTATCAAGGAAGAACAATTTATGGCAAAATGTTTCACCCATAAGGGAGAATAGAAAGCCTAAATCATGAGCCTAAATGTATTCCCCTTTGGATAATTGTCATTGCAGCCCTTCACACCTCTTCAAGTCACTACAATAGCTTTGTAAACCAGCAGTTATCAGTAATCAACAAATGAAAACAACATGTGAACGTGCAATGCCAAGGGTTATCAATAGAGGACCTCTGGCCCCTATCTCTATTGCAATATTAAATAAATCAAATATCCCACCTGAAGCTTGCAAATGCTTAAATAAGTTAGCAGTTTTAAATTGTTCTTTCAATTAGTCTCCTTAACCACCTACAATTCCATCTAGTTACATAGTTACAGTAAATAGTAATTTAGGTTAAAAAAATACGTTTAGTCCATCAAGTTTAACCTATTAAGATCTCCTCTGATCTGCAACATGTAGATTAATTGTTAATTGATCCAGAGGAAGGCCATTCAGAATGCATCTGTTTTAAAATATTTCTGTTTGTCCACAAAAATATATGAGTTTTGTAACTTCATTTTATTTTATAAATACATTTGGACTTGGCGAATTCTGTAAAAAGTAATTGACTACTGCTGCTCTAAGCTATGTACTTTGTTATTTATAATATTGCTCATATTTTGTACCCACATTTTCCACATTTATTACAAGTTAGTTTTATTCCGCTTTTAAAATATCCATACAATTTTTCAGTTCATGTATAATAATCAAATGTGTAACAGGTGTTTCAGTACAGTAACCAAATATATATGTGTACATTCTGTACATGATAACATATAGTACATACTGGTATTTATTACCATACCCTTGATACATTATTCAAATCATATTTCATGTATTGATACTATTTAGAATATGATTATGGTTTCTACTTTTTTTATTATATTTCTTATAGCTCTTAAAGTTTTTTTGCATAACATATGAATACTGTACATAAATATGGATTGAAGCCTTATTCTTTGTGTTTGTTTTGCTCTCACATTTTAAAAATCTTTTATCATGTATTTTGTCCCAATTTATTACTAATTTTATACATGTCCTTATTTTCAGATTAATTGATTTAAGACCTTGGTGAATTTTTTATTTTATTTCTATACAGTATTTTGTGACTTTATTCACTATCTGCAAATGTATAATGTCTTATAAAAGTAATATCAATACAATGACAAATACAATAGGTTTCTCACATATGAATCTCCTCTATGATCTTCTCTGGTCATCTAGTCTACCTATAAACTAACTTGAGCTAGGAACCTTACCTCACTCTTAACCCCTTCTAAACTACCTTATATGTTGCAAAAAACAAGAGTTATCTATGTTTTCCACAGGTGTTGCACCATCAAGCTCATCCCGACTACAAGTTAGGTGTGGCCTCACATAGGACTTGAACCAATTGGAATCCCAACACCCCAGGTTGCAAATCTCACCAACCATTAGCCAATAATGATCTGCTTAAGTCGCTATGCCAATCTGAAAAGAGTGACCCCAAGTCATTTAATAAAGATGGCCACTTTCTGGTAATGGGACAGAGCTGCACCATCTGCATGACCTGACAAATATGAAGGCCTCTGCTGGCCAACAAACACACACATTGTCTTTTTCCCCCAACATCGGTTTTTGAGCAGTGTATGAGGAACTACATTTAATCTTTATGCCATACTGTATCATCCAGGAGCAGAGACCCCCAGAAATATCCACAATGCTGCAAAAGGGAATAAAACCCACCTTGTATTCCAAACTGCGCCATATGGCCATCACGCTCACTAGCCCCTAGAGGATTTCCATAGTAACCACCTGTCCACTTACTTTGGTGTGACCTCCCTGCATTGCCCCTGAGGTGATATGGTTACCTTAAAGCCAAATGCCAATGTCAGCGACCGTTCCAATACCCCGGTTCTTAGTCCATAATAAAAACTGAACCAGCAGATCCACTCTCCTTTAAAGTTGCACCAGCCCCATAGGCCCTCAGAAAGCTGTTGCCAGGGAGTTCTGAATGATGCCCATTATCAGAGAATTAAACTAACCTTTATAAGTTAGTTCTATGGACATGATAACCCACACTGAGAGCAGCTCCTTATAGCTCACTTGTATCCTTCGCAGAGAAACATATCCTGTAGGATATCAGTCTGGTATCACTCAATAGAGGGATCCAGCCCCCCAAAAATACCAGGCAATTCCTCCCTCAACAGGAGAAACTGCAAACCCCAGATGCACATTCTGTCTTCATTGGGCCTGGTCAGTGGGGTTTAGTAATTCCCCTAAGGTACAGTGCTACCCATCATCTTGTGCCACCAACTTCCCACAGGTCCAATGGGCACTCCACTCCCCCTCCCATGCCTGACTTCAAAGCCAGCTTCCTGAAGGCGTCCGACTGGAAATGACAAATGCCATCCATGCAATTTAGGACCAAGGATATGAATACTCACTGTGTGAAATGAGACATTCAGAGACAAACATCACAAAACCAACAAACGCAGAAGATGCCAGCTGTGAGGACACTATAAGCCCATTAACTTTTGACTCTACACTCATATAATCCGCAAGTAAAATAAAAAAATGATCCTGAAAACGGTGCTCCAGATTTTCAATGCCACGATTATAGGGATAATCTCCAGGATGTGCCTGCCCATTCCAAAGTCCAATACTCCACATACCATCTGTACTGCAGATTACCCTAAGACCACAGCCCCCTCTGTATCTGTGTACAGATCAAGGTCGGCACATGTCACCTTTGGAGCCATATCCCATTGTAGTTCACTAAGAATGAGTCCCAAACTCTCAAATGGTCTTTTACCTCCATGCCCAACATGATGGGTTGACGGTGTTGTGTGACACCTTGCTGCCTGCTAAAGACCTGTCAAATGGGTAGTATCCTACAGGCAAAATTCAGCTTCTCCAGCAGTGACTGCAGACCCTGTAGTGTGATCTCATTTCTCCTTAGTGTGCTCTCCACTAACCCACAAAGATCACACAGAGTATCTTTGGGATGCTTGCACTCCATGGCTACCAAGTCCAGCTCAATCCACAGAAAAATACAAGCATGTCCTAGCTCTCTCTGACTTGTCCCAGCTAGAGAGAACTACTTGATGACATATGCCCCTAAATCTGTTGGGCCCATGCAGAGTTTGCTTTCCAAATAGTGGACAACTGCCTCCCTCCCTGACTCCACTCTAACCACTCACTCCAAAAACATAATGAATGTCTCAAAGTAGGAGCATGAGAAAGAGAAACTGACAGGGAGGCTGAGATCCATGAAGTTCCCATGTTCAAGATGGCACCCCAGTAGGTGATGGCAGTCCAGGTGCACAGGTAACAGGGGAAAAGGCATTCTTTACTTTCAATACTATAAGGTCTCATCTTCCCCCACACTTGGACTACACGTACCGCTGAATCAATGGAGTCATAACAAACCCTTCAGGGTATGACAGGTGGTGGATTAGCCAAATTTACCCCAGAAGTGAGACTCCCAGAAGTGAGACCAATAGAAGTGTGAGAAAAGAAAAGGGCTTACCATTCTCCCCATGTCCACTTCCTTCTGCAACTTCTTGTGGACTATGTCTTAAAATTCCTTTACTTATTATTAGCTGCTGGAGATGGCACCTGTGTGTGCGAAAGAGACCTTTCTTCAATAGGTATGCCACCTTTTGGTTTCTACAGTATACCCTCTTAGCCAAGGAAGCATTTCTTCTTAACCACTGTGTCTGTGCAGTGCCTGCCACCTTAGGCTTGCTGATCTCCACCTTTTGTGACGTTGAGTCACTGTATACTGGCATCTCTTATACACATGGCTGGGAGGCTCTAAAGGATTACCTTCATAAATATATTGAGGAATGCCATGACACACAACTTTTTGTTTTTGGGAATTCTTATTTCCTCCAGGTCCAGGGTATAACAATTTCTTGGATGATGGGAGTAACTGTTAGTCTTCCCACCAGCAATGGAAGAATTCACTAGATTCGTAAATGTATGGTCTACATACATAGATGACAGCCATTAATGTCTAACTGCAACAAAAAGTGAGTACACCTCTGTAAATGTCTAGTTTGGGACCAAAGTGTCAATATTTTGTGTGGCCATTATTTTCTATCACTGCCTTAGCCCTCATGGGTTATGGCCCAGTCTCAGAAGGGAGGGTATCATGCTCTGCTTCAGTATGTCACAGTACATGTTGGCATTCATGGTTCCCTCAATGAACTGTAGCTCCCCAGTACCAGAAGCACTCATGCAGGCCCAGATCAAACATATATACACATAGGTTTATATGTGTATATATGTTTTCTATAATATGTTGTGTTGATTTCCCCTATATGCATTTTCCTGCTGATGTCAGATGCTTCCTCCACACTCTCTGCATCGCTTTTTATGTTTAAACTAAGGGTTTTAATATCATATCAGTGTCCTTGTGCTCTTTGTGCCTTATGTGTTTATCTGTCATTTAGGGATTATTTCAACTACCTTTCCTCAGTATAGATGTATACTTTTGGTGGTGGAGGTGTCAAGGTGTGTGCCTGCATGAGTGCTGCCGGCACTGGGGAGCTACAATTCATTGAGGGAATCATGAATGGCAACATGTACTGTGACATACTGAGCATGATCACCTCCCTTCGAAGAATGGGCCGCAGGGCAGTATTCTAACATGATAACGACCCCAAACACACCTCCAAGATGACCACTGCCTTGCTAAAGATAAAGATGATGGACTGGCCAAGTATGTCACCAGACCTAAACCCTATTGAGCATATGAGGGGCATCCTCAAACAGAAGGTGGGGGAGTGCAAAGTTCTCTAACATCCACCATCTCTGTGATGTCATTATGGAGAAGTGGAAGAGGACACAAGGGTTAAGGCAGTGCTGGAAAATAATGGTGGCCACACATAATATTGACACTTTGGGCCCAATTTGGATATTTCCACTTAGAGGTGTACTCAATTTTGTTGCCAACGGTTTAGACATTAGTGGCTGTGTGTTGAATTATTTTGAAGGGGACAGCAAATTTACACTTCTTATACTACAGGCTGTACACTTACTACTTTACATTATAGCAGAGTGCAATTCGTTCAGTGTTATCACATGAAAAGATATAATAAAATATTTATAAAAAATGGGAGGGGGTGTACTCACTTTTGTGACATACCATAGGTAATGAAGATCAAATAGAGACCTTATTATAACACTACTAACAACATTCTTCTTGATAATAGTGCACATCCAATAGGCCAAATAACAGAGAATAAGAAGAAATTACTCTAACTGGGAGAACTTTAAGAAAGAGGTTGATGATACTAGAAAGAGGATATGCTGAGAAATCTTTTGAGGAAGAGCTGTCGAATAAGCAACAAAGAAAAATAGATCTGACTTACTAAACCCCCAAATCAACTTAATGCATTGGCAATCCATATTATAACAACATTTCTTTAAAGTCCTATAGAGTTAAAAAGATTGTAACCAAAACAATTGGCACATTCTTAAAACTGATTGAGAATCCTGAGTGAACTAATACTAGAAAAAAACGTTATTAGAGAATTAATGCTTAAGAAATTTAAGGACATGCTGACCCAAGCAACTTCCAGCATCAGAAGACTATAAAACCCTTTTATTTGGGGTTCCATTTCATGCAGGGGCTGTAGTTTATGTTCCCACATGCAAAAAAAAAACAGATTGTGGCTTAAATATTTGGGCATAAAAGATTGATTCATGATGATATCAATTGTGGCACAAGAGTAACACAAATGAAAGCCTTTTAAATTACTACCACTCATATGTGATTAGGTAGCTCTAGCCAAGTGAACTAGGATATTCCCCAATAGAAATCTAGGTGCATTTTTTCAAGTCCTCTTTTTAAAGGATTTTTTTTTACATTTAAACACCCTTGTTATATTTCTATTTTTATTATCAAGATATGTTATTATCAATGTTATGTTTTAATGATTCTTCTACTCTTCTTACAGGTTAAGAGTGGTGGGGTCGGGGAGTTGGTCTCCCAGTACATCATGAACAGTCATGCTTAAATTTGCATGCCTCTCCATATTCACATGTACTCTCATTAGAGAGTCAGCAATATCCCTTTTTTCCCTTGCCCTTTTCCTGCCACTATAATGTTCCTTCCATCAGTCAGAAAGGGCACCAGCGTTCAGTTAGGAATTTCATGATGGACATTCACAGTCTGATGTCCCATTTGTCATATACCATTCCTGGCCACACCAAGATATTTTGCCAGTAGAGCTTGTTGTCCAATAGAAAACTTTCCAGGGGTAATAAGTTAATAGATTTCAATGTATTCACACGTCTAAATGTTCTCTTTATAATAAAGTGTCTATTTGGGGGTGAATAAGGAAGACAAATATATCAGGTAGATCATTCTTCTATAAGAATAATTACCCTTATAAATTACTCTAGTTAACAGAGGGCCCCTAAGCTGTTATGAGCCCTGGTGCTTTGCACCTGATGCAGTATCTCCACCACTGAACCAATCCAATATATGACAGTGAATGTCTGTTGTGCCAGCACCAATACCTGGAAGGCTTATTTTAACAGGACCAGGTCACAGTACTGTTCCCACTGTGACAGGTGTTCCTTCCTACAATGCTATTGAAGAGGTTCTGCCCATGCTGCAGCTGAAATGGATGAACCACACACACTTACCCACACAACAACCACAAACATACCATCCCCATGCTCCCTATTCCTATGTGTTCAAGAACATCCTGGGTCCCATAAAAATATGGATTAAGAAGGAGGTTTCAACACTGAATCCTCACAGGAGACCACATGTGAAGCTGGGATCTCCTATAGGCCTTATATATTCCCTCCTCATCTCCTCCCCTATACTAACTCCTCTTCTCCTAGGCTCAACCTCTTTCTTCCCATGTTTGCTCCTGTCCATCATGGCCCTCTGTTAAGTCGCTTTCATAACATGTGCATAAATATTTACAACATATACACAAATACCATAACACAAATGATTATGACAGATTAAAAAGTATGTTGCAATTTCATGATTCTCCTTTAAATAACTTAACGTAATAATGGGCATTTGTTCTTCAAAAGTAAAAATGAAAGCCTTAAATTCTGGAGAGATATGGAAAGCATTTTTTTTTCTGAAAGAGGGTATTTGATAATTTACCGCTGTCTGTTTTCCTTTTTCAAATGAAGCTCTGAAAACATATTCAGATAGTTAACTGATCTGGGGGCCTGCCCTATCAGCGAATAAGAAGTAATATAGTTGTAATGAGTGATGAAATCTTCCAATGAAATCTACATAAGTGTCAGGGTCCAGGCCCGGGTTCAATCTCATGGATTAGTATAGAAAACATATATACACATATACAATTATGTGTATATATGTTTGATCTGGGCCTGCATGAGTGCTTCTGGTACTGGGGAGTACCTCTCCTAGCTTTTAATGCTTTTTCTCCTGATTGGTTGTTACAAAGCCTTTGTCTTTCTACTAGCCAATCACATCTCGTCTCAGACTATTTTGCTACTTCCTCCTGATCTCAGTGCATTTTGTAGTTTTCTGTGACTGGGAGTGTTTCTGGTTGCTCTTGTGTCTTCCTGCTCTGTTTGCTACTGTTCTTGTTACCTTTATGGCTGATCAGACTGTTGCTGACCTCATTGTTTTGTGCCCCCCACGGATCTTTTTCTTGCCTGACCATTCCTTTGCCTGTACTCATGAACTTGTGTCTTTGAACTTGCCAACCTCTGGTTCTTTGCCCCTGAATGATTTTACCCCGACAGACCTGACAATAAGTATGCTAAGTGTACTTCCTGTTAGTTTCTAAAAAGTTTAAACATGTTATACTTAATATTTTTTTTTATCCATTCAACTGTGGTAATGTTTAAAGCACACATTTTTAAATTTCATGAAAAAAAGAATTGTGTTCTATGTCCCTTTTACTATTATAATATTATAATAAATGATTGTCTAATCAGATTAGTCACCTAGGAATGGACCTTGGATGTCTATTGTACAGCTGCCACAATGTTGTTTAGCTGTACTGTAAGATGCAGTATGATAATTTCCCTTGGCTGAAATAAAGGCAAGTAAATATAAAAATATATAACTGATGTAAGCATACGTTGGCAAGTTTTATGATTTTCCTGATAAATCAGTGATTACATTGTAAAACAGTGAACCTTTTCCTGCATGCATCCACAGTACCAGAGTAAACAGATGTTTGCGGATCCCCAGTGTTTTAAGGAAACACTTGACATGTTATCCTTATGCTCTGCTCAAATGTATTGAAGTTGCTTTCCTTATAAACACTACAGATAAAACTGCAGGAGCATAAACATGACATACAGAAAACTGGTAGCTATAAATCAGTTGATGAAATGGTTTGAAGAAGATACAGAATTTACAGAAAGTACTGAAGTCTACAAAAAAGCACAAGAGAAAAAGTTTAGACTGGTAATGTGAAGTACTTGTGAAGACTTTTTTTTTAGTGAACGTATCAGGATCCCTCAGGTCCTTTCTGCATTTTTAAGCTTCCACCACACCAAATATGTCCTGCTGCATCCTCTTAAGGCACGATCATGTGTAAGATTTAAAGGAATAGTGTTCCTGAAATTGGTGCAAACATCTGGACCAACCCAACCTGTCTATTTAAACTTTTCAACTGCACCTGTCCTGTGCCTGTTCTAAGCTTCCTGTGCATTCAAAGTCTCCTTCCACCACAGGAAATTATCCACTAAAATTAATATGGCAGACTCCACAGAAGCATAAACACATTAAAAGGCAATACATTAGACATTGTTTAATCTTAGTTTACATTCTAAAAATACAATTAAAACTTAATTCATGTTTTTTTTTGGGTTTTTTTTGCGGAATAGTTTAAATTGATCACTGCCCGGAGGACAACATTTTATGACCTTTAGGTCTGTTTTACAAGGAGCCTCTAGAATATTGTCAGGCAACCTTTTTCATTTGAAGGCCTTCATATATGGCATGTGGGTCCCCAAATAGGAGGTAAAATGGTTTTAGCCTTGTGCCTGCCTGCTTTTGAGCATATGAGGGTGACAGTGTGGATGGCGAATATTGAAAGCTGGGCTCTTACTTTAATGGCATAATAAAATTCTGTTTCTCTCATTCCTCTGCTCAGTATAAAAACCCTCCACCCCAAGTTGTTATGAAGTTCTGCAGACAAAAGTGAACATTATATTTACAAACCCTGCCAAATTAAGATTTTGTTTCTAAAATATTGTTATGCTCATTGCTTATACAGATACTAATGTTGTTAGCTGTTACATACAAACAGGGTGAGTATTTACACTACATTTGTCATGTAGTTGATTTTCCAAGTATTTTAGACTGTATAGTTGATTTGTGACCTTTATGAGATAAATACACCTTTCTCTAAGATTATCTTTGGTGACTGACTTGATTGTCTTTGTTGCAACCAATAAGGTTTCTGACGCACAACAATAGTGTTTTAGTCTTAAAAAAGAGATGAGCACTTCAGCCTCTTGTCACAGATATTTTAAAAAAAACTGACTTGCCATAAACGAAGACATAAGGAGCACAGAATTCAAGAAAACTTCTGTCATTAAAATAAAAGGGATAACTTTCGGATTTCTATTTTCCACTATGTATGCAGTCATTTTGCTATTAATAGTCTACCATTGATATCAAGACCTCTTGCTAATGCTGCAGTTGCATATTTATATTGCAACAAGGATCCAAACAAACTTTATCTTGTATATTTCACTATGTTGTGCAATGTCACTGGTGTTGGCCCGGTGTTGCACATAAATATCAACTGTAGTATCAACTGCAGCATTAGCAAGGTGGAGGTCTTGCTATCAAGGGAGGACTGGTGATTGCAAAATGTTTCCACCCATAGTAGAGTGTAGTCTAAATGTATTGCCTGTTGAAAAATTGTCAATTAGGAACTTTAACAATGCCAATAAAAACAACAAGAAGGAAGAATCCGGCCAGCGGCAGTAACCACATGCCCTGGGCACGTAGCCAGGGCCCCCCAGTGAGGAAGGGGTGCCCTCGTTTTTGGCCACTGGGCACCGCCAGTCCCCTCCTGCCACAGAGCAGGCAAGGGATACCTCATGTAGCTGAGATCCCTTCATTTAAAGCTAGGGCCCGCTGAACTCCCTCCTTGATCTCGAGCATTATGAGCTCCAATCCTATCTCTGTTAGATGTATCCCATCCAGAATGAAAAAAAATCATCATCATCTTTTGCTTCAAATTCATTCCGGATATCCATAAACCCCAATTTATGTATAAAACCAACCATCAGCTTATTAATGTTTAATGGGCTCTGTCTAAGTTTACAGGGTCTCTAGCATACCTCCACACTTGCCTGTTAATCATTTGTGACTAAATTACAAATTTAGCTTTCCATTTTTCTATGCCCTCTTCATGTCTCTAACAATTCTTTTCATGGGGACTAGACCCAGATTGTCACTTCCAGCATGAATAAGAAAGAGACTTGGACCTCCAAAGTGGTGGGCATAAGTCTCCAAAAGCCCACTCACCTGTAACCAGCATAAGCCACAGATGCCGAACCACCGTACCTCCAGGTTTGCCTCTTGAACGCCCATATGCGAGTTATCTCTTGTAACTGTGGAGAACCAGTGAGCCCAGTAAATGTAAGTGTGGCCTATGATCCATAACTGCTTCTTCTGGCCTGAATAGATAGAGAAAAAAACGGTTAGTCTGCTGTTTAATGGTCTCACATAAGACCAAAAGCACTGCGATTCCCATCTCCCAATTCTTTTGACCACTTCATCAGGTAGACCCAAAGGTGCAGCCTTTGTGGCTGCACCAATCCGAAATGAATATGTCCAAATTCAGTCTGATTGAACCCAAATGTGGCAAAAATATCTTTAGCACCATGGCAAATTGAAAGCGAGAAAGAGCAAGGCCATTTTAATGTAATAACAGACAACCGCGGTAACCCAGTCACTGTTGCAGATTAAGTCACTCATTCATGCAGCAACAATCTGTACTTATTCGTTGTAATATAATTTCCTTCCCTTCCCAATCGTCTTGGAGCTCCTGAGACCGATAACCATCCTGTCACCTTGCAGACGGGTAACCACAAACTGAACACCCCCAGACCCTTGCCTGCAAGCTGCAACCAGTTCACCAATTCTGAAGGCCCCAAAAAATGTTAGGAAAAAGGCTGTACGGAAAAGCAAGGATTCATAAGATGATGTACATATTTCAACCAAAACAGGTGATAATCGTAGCAATAGGGAGAACGTAATCGGATGCCTCCTGTCCAGCCTATGCTCACTTTTAAACATTTATTTTAACACTCTTTTATCACAAATTCCTTTGTCAAGTCCTTTAACCGAATCAGCTTGAACATGAATGCCAGGGCCGCTACCTGATGACCAACTGATGACCCTGAACTACCATTCTCCTTGTACCTGAGCAAAAACTACAACAATATGCCCAAGTCTTCTCCTCTGTCTCGGCTCCTCCGGCCACTTCCACCAAATCATTCCACTTGTTCCAGACCTTTTTATAGGCATTCCAAGTTGTGGGTGCCAAGGACTGTCTTATCAGTCAAGTTATCTCTCCACCCCAAGCTCCCAAAGTTACCAAGGCATGCTGTCTCCCTGCTCCCTTGCCTCCCATGCCAACTGCCTGACCCAATCCCCCTGGAAACCTGAAAGGGTGACAGCGACCACTAATTCAGGGCAGGTGTCCTAGTCCCACCCGAGCTGCCCTGAAATGGCAGCATGGCACTCATAGGGGTCATTATGTTTAGCCAGTAGGTGACTGCCTTGTCACTCCATGACATGGATGGCCTAGTGGCCATTTACTGATGGAATTCATAGTCCGTACCTCCACCAAGCCATACCGCCGTAAGTCTGGTATGCGTTCCTGATTTCTTCCAAATACACAAACAGCCCATAGCATTGCTAAGGATATTGCTCACCGATAACGCAGGCCATAATTGAAAATGCTTGAAGCCACTTATCAAAGTTATGGTGGATCCGCCTAAAGGATATCTGCTTGTCCTCCCCCTCCCCCCCGATAACCTCTATCAACTCTATCCGAAAATATGGACAGTGGAAGTTGGGGAAAAAGTTCAATGAACTCTCGTCGCCATATCTACTCCTTAATTTTCTGTGACAGATGGGCCCCCAAATTGTCTAGGGGGCAAACTATTGTCAGTCTAGGTGACCCATGCGATACCTGCAAGGCCTCAGAGGGACAGGACAAATACCTCAGAGGGAGGAAGGACAGCACTAGTAGCATGTGTGGATGTAATATTATTATTATTATTATTATCGTTTATTTGTAACGCGCCAACATATTCCGTAGCGCTATACATAAGTTAAGTTACAGGCAATGACAGGTTAAAGATTCATACATTGCAAAGAGTGTATGGCCCTGTCTTTGAGCTTGGAATCCAGTGTCCATAAGCGCTTTCCCTAAAGCACTGCGCAGGATTGAAACTCGCAGACTTACAATCTAAAGGTTAAAGTTTGTATCTGGTACAGTAGGGAGAGAGTAGTGCTGAGCAGTGCTGAGCATGTTAGGGAGGAAGGTTATAGGCTTCTTTAAAGAGGTGCGTTTTTATTGATGTTTTGAAAGATTTAAGGCAGGAGGATAGTCTGGTGAAGCGAGGCAAGGAGTTCCAGAGAATAGGGGCAGCGCGAGAAAAGTCCTGGAGGCGGGAGTGAGAGGAGGTGACAAGAGTGGTAGAAAGAAGAAGGTCGTTAGCAGAACGAAGAGGGCGTGTGGGGGAGTATTTGGAGATGAGAGCAGAGATGTATAGGGGTGCGCTGTTGTTGAGGGCTTTATAAGTTAGGGTCAAGATTTTAAACTTTATTCTGGAGGCTAAGGGAAGCCAGTGGAGTGATTGACAAAGAGGAGCTGCCGACACTGAACGATGTGTACTGAAGATGAGTCTGGCGGAGGCATTTATTATGGATTGAAGTGGGGAGAGGCGAGTGATGGGCAGGCCAACAAGGAGCGAGTTTGCAATAGTCAAGACGAGAAATGATAAGAGAGTGTATTAGAATCTTAGTATTGTCTTGTGTAAGGTAATGGCGTATTCTGGATATGTTTTTTAGATGGAAAAGACAGGATTTGGTTAGAGACTGTATGTGTGGGATGAAAGAGAGGGCAGGGTCCAGTGGAAACCCCGAGACAACGGGCTTGGGAGGTGGGAGTGATGATTGCATTGTTGACAGAGAGAGAGATGTGAGGAATTGAAGCTGTAGTAGAGGGTGGGAAGATTAAGAGTTCAGTCTTAGACATGTTGAGTTTCAGATGGTGGGTGGACATCCAAGAGGATATACTAGAGAGGCAGTCAGAGACCTGTGCTAGAAGAGAGGGGGGTAGATCTGGTGCTGAGAGATAGATTTGGGGTGTCGTCTGCATAGAGATGGTACTGGAACCCAAAAGAGTTTATTAGGGTGCCGAGTGAGGATGTGTAGATGAGAAGAGGAGGGGGCCTAGGACTGATCCTTGGGGTACGCCAATAGACAGGGGGTGAGGAGAAGAGATGTGCCGGAGAAGGAGACGCTAAATGATCGTTCTTGGAGGTATGATGAGAAGCACAAGAGAGCAGTGTCTCGAATGCCGAGGGAGGAGAGAATGTGGAGTAGAATTGAATGGTCAACGGTGTCAAAGGCGGCAGAGAGATCCAGGAGAAGCAAAATAGAAAAGTGGCCTTTCGACTTGGCGGTGAGCAGGTCATTGGTGACTTTTATGAGGGCTGTCTCAGTGGAGTGTTGGGGCCGAAAGCCGGATTGGAAAGTGTCCAGAAGAGAGTTAGAGGAGATGAAACTGGTGAGGCGGTTATAGACGAGCCGCTCCAGCAGTTTGAAGCCAGGGGAAGTAGAGAGATAGGGCGATAGTTAGATGCAATGTCAGAATCGGATGAGGGTTTCTTGAGAGTGGGTGTAATTATGGCATGTTTTAGAGATGATGGAAATGTGCCGGTGTTTAGGGAAAGGTTGAAGATATGTGTGAGAGCTGGGATAAGTGTAGTAGAGAGGGGAGGGATGAGCTGAGATGGAATAGGATCTGAAGGACAGGTAGTGAGGTGAGAGGATGATATTAGGATGGAGACTTCATCTTCTGTTGCAGGGGTAAAGTAGTCCAGAGTGGCTGTGGGAATGGAAGGGGGGTAGATTGGGTGTTGTTGGTTAGTAGAGTTAGTTGAGAGAGTGAAGTGTGTGAGCCATGGTGGGAGGAGAGTTCATTGTGGATAGATTGAATTTTATGTGTAAAATGGTTGGCAAAGTCTTCAGCCGTGAGACAGGAAGGGATGGGGGGAGGTGGTGGGCGAAGGAGAGTATTGAAAGTGGCAAAAAGACGTTTTGGGTTAGAGGACAGAGTTGATATTAGTGATGTAAAGTACTGCTGTTTGGCCAGGTTGAGGGCAGAGGAGTAGGAACGTAGCATAAACTTGTAGTGAAGGAAATCTGCTGCAGAGCGTGATTTCCTCCATAGTCGTTCAGCAGTGCGGGAGCACTTCTGAATGTAACGTGTGTGTGTAGTGTGCCATGGTTGTGGATGAGATTGAGGGCGTCTGCGTGTAGTTATGGGGGCCAGAGTGTCAAGAGTGGAAGTGAGAGTAGAGTTGTAGTGCGTGGTGGCAGTGTCAGGGCAGTTGAGGTTGGTGATAGTGCTGAGAAGAGGTTGGAGCACGGTGGAGAGTTGGGTAGGGTCGAGTTCTAGCAGGTTTCTGTGGGTTATTGTGGCTGGGGTTGAAGAAGAGTGATAGGAGGAAGATGTGTTGAGGTTGAAGGTAAGGAGGTGATGGTCAGATAGAGGGAGAGGGTGGATGACTAGGTTGGAGGTGTGGGTAATATTGGTAAAAATAAGGTCAAGAGAGTGACCAGCATGGTGAGTTGAAGAATCTGTAAGTTGTGAGAGGCCGAGGGAAGAGGTGAGTGCAAGTAGTTTGGCGGCTGCTGAGGAGGTGGGGGGTGTCAATGGCAATGTTGAAGTCACCAAGTATCAGTGTGGGAATGTTGGAGGAAAGAAAGTGTGGGAGCCAGGCGGAAAAGTGATCGAGAAATTGAGAGGAAGTACCTGGGGGGCGATAGATTACAGCAACACGTAGAGAGATAGGAGAGAAGAGGCGGATAGTATGAGCTTCAAAAGATGAAAATTGGAGGGATGGGACAGGGGGTATGAGGTGGAACGTACAGCGAGAAGAAAGTAATACACCCACACCACCACCTTGTTTGTTCCCAGGTCTAGGTGTGTGACTGAGGTGAAAACCCCATGCGAGAGTGCTGCAGGGAGGCAGTATCAGAAGAGGAGAGCCAGGTTTCAGTAAGAGCCAGTAGATTGAGGGAGTTGGTAGTGAAAAGGTCGTGAGTGAAAGTGAGTTTATTGCAGATAGATCGTGCGTTCCAGAGAGCACAGGAGAAAGGAAGAGTGGAAGGTTTGTGACAAGTGATGGGTATCAAATTTTGTGTTTTTCTGGTGTTTTTTTGCCCTTGGAGTAGAGCGTGGCTGAAAGCATGGTAGAAATGAGGGAGGGACCTGGGTTAGGGGATATGTCTCCAGCAGCTAGCAGAGTGGAGAGTGAGAGAATATGGGAGTGGGGACTTACAGTGATGTTTCTGCTTATGAGTGTTGGGGAGGGGATGAGATTGTGATTGGAGGAGAGAGAATAGCTCATGGGAGCAGAGAAGAGGAGAGGAAAGCAAGGAAGGTGAGATGGTTATAGTATTGGAGGAGTGATACGGATAGGCTGCAAATGATAGTCTGAGAGAGAGGCAGTAGAAGATGAGGAGGAGAAAAAAGTGAGAGAGCATTTCGACACAGTGTGTAGGTGTAGGGAGTAGATAAGATAAAGGTGTGAGAGTAAAAGAAAAATTGTTAGTGACCAAGATGGGAGAGTAGCTGGGTTGTGTGTAATTATATATATATATATATATATATATATATATATATATATATTTTCTTTTTTTTTGTGTGTATTAAATTAGTTGAATAGGGGACTTCCTTACTCTTTCAGTATACTGGGAAATGTTGGTGAAGAGAATAAGTCTAAAAACTAAAACAAAAGTTGCCATCTACCCCTTGATCAATGACTGACAGCTTTTTATTTAACGATAAATTGGAAATCTAAGTGTAATTGATTCACTATCCCTTTCCAACACACACATTTCTTAAACACTAACTGTTTTCTTAAACATTACTACCTTTTCCTTTCTGAAACATGGTTATGCACAATAAAACAATACATTTGAATTGCCTCCTCTCACGTAGTCTTTCAAACTTTATACCTCAGGACCTCGATAACCACATGTGACACTGTTATATGCCATAACTTATCACAAATACCACAATCATTCAATATCCAAAGACACCTGCTTTACCTCATTTACAAGATATTAGCATTCTCATTATATTCTAACTCAAAATGTCAGATTCACAACTGATTCCATCCCTTTCTACTACCATAACCATGATCATTACACTACTCTAAAATCAATTTCATTAAGCAGATGTGTTTTAATCTACAATATATCCATAAGGTAGCTCATGGGAGAGCTTCAAATACATTTACAATTACAATTCCTGTAAATGTAAACAGCATTCCCTATCTAATTGTAAAGGTTTAATCTGGTGGTGTACTTATATTATAATTTGTCAGCAACAATTATGGCTGCATGACTCACAAAAGGCTCACACAGACAACCTACAGTATAACTCATCACATTCACTTACAGCAGCCTATTGCTTTGATCACTGCCATCTTGCCTTGGTCACCCTCCTGTCTCACACCCCATCCGTATCTTCTAGATAGAGACCTCAACTCTTTTGAACCAAAGTATCTGTTACCGGCCCTATTGCATTGTATTTGTACTTTAGCTTACCTTAGAATTAGTTTATAGCTTTATAATTTGACAAATGTACCTGCTGAACTTTATTCTACTTGTAAATATAGCTAAAGAACATGCTAGTGTTTATAAATAAAAAGTAATAATAATGATAATCATCCTACTTGTATTACTATATATATTAGGTGCTAAAGAATCATTTTAATATTATACTAGTACCAGTAACAGGAAATAAATATTGTGTTATATTTGATGCATTTTGGAAATGCTAAAATCCTTCATAAAATGGAATCCACTGCTAGTGATTATAAAGCTTTTAGCTGAATTTCTAAATGACAGAAGCACAAAATCAAAGGAATAGTTAAAGAATGTTTTTCAATCATACAGTATTGTGAGATTATGCTCAAATACAACGTCAGTGTTTCTTTAAGCAGTATGGCAGCACCTATTTTCTTTTGTGCGTGCGTGCGGGGACGTCATTGAAGCATTATAGTTTAGAGCAAAATGGTACAATTTGATTATGGAGGAGGCTAGAAGCAAGTGAATAAATTAGACATGTGAATGTAGATGAAGAATAATGACTGAGAAAGAGCAAAGTGGAAGCAGACATATAACAAGGATTCACATGGTAATATATGGGTGAGGAGCCTTCCTGTTAGCTTGTAAAAACTGTTCACGTGTCTGTGTAATCCAACATCTAGTTTAAGCAATCTATGTAAACGTGTAATATCTCATGTTATTATAATAGCTTAAAATTTGAGAAACGTATTTGTAAAGATTTTCATTCTTGCCTCCACACAAATGAAAAACATGGCTTTGGGGCAGAGAGATAATCTCCTGGAAAAATCTGCTTTTTCTTTTATCTAGCACAAAATATTTCTCTGCAGGGAAACAGGTAAATCTATCTAATCCCAAACAAAATTTGATGTGTTTATATCTGCCTTTCTGACAATTGCAGAGATATCTTCATGAATAATTAAAACTTGTGCATTTTATCCTGTTGGGTAGGGAAAGCAGATAGAATAAGAGTAGGTATAATAAAAGCATTACATGTAAATATATAATGTAAACGCATTCAAAGATAACTGCATGCATACACAAATATAAGTTTATCCATATTCATAAACATCTGTATGCACAATTCCTGTATTTCCATATAAAAAATGTATTATTCTACAACTCCTTTTGACCTAAATTAACAAAATATGATTATGAACCACACACACATTGATATTATGAGATCTATGTTTCTCCTCTACCAGATGTTCAGCTGCGCTAAGCAAAAAAAGTGATTAGAAAATCATTTTTGACATATATGTCCCAGAAGTCTTTGCTCTATTTGTGCAAGGCTAATTTGCTTTGTAAGTGTTATGCAGAAAAACTTTGGTTTAATTCACTTTGGATATGAAATTAACTTCGGCTCTTTGGCTAGTCAAAATCTCTTCATAATAGCTAATTTCTCTTTACTATAAAGTGGTAAAATTATCAGACATACACAGCAAGCAACATAGCATTAACAAACATCAGACCTGTTCTCCTGTGCATATGCAAAATGTGTGGTCTCCAGATAGCTCCTGTTGGTTTACAGAACAATTAGTCAGAATTTATGGTGTAGAATTCTACTGGGAAGTGGCCTTATTTTGTAGCTGGAAATAAATCAAAATCTCTGAAAGCCCATTGTTAAGCCTCAATAGTAGCATTTGGAATGATAATCAGCATGAACAAAAATGTAATCTGTGTCTCAATAATCATCCACATTTCGCAAGCCATGGCAGCAGTGTATTAACATAAAATACAAAAAGCAAAATAAGCAAAATGAAATATTTCATGAGACTAACTTCAGCTTGGAAAAAAACAACAGAAAAACTGTTTTAATTATTTATTTGAAACAAGGCATAATTCAAAATGTATGTGTGGTGCTAAATTTACCTTTGAAATGTTGCAATGATAGAAGCTCAACACAATTTGTCCATAATGTATCCTAATTTTTGCAGAATAATGCATTCCTAATAAATAGTATTGTATTGCCTTCTCTGAACTGCTAAATAGGACACACAAAAAAGACCCAGTTTTGTAAAAATGAAAATTTTCAACAAAGTTTCATCTTATGTTAAGCATTATCAGAGTAGGGAGAAATTCTCCCCTCTCAGAGTTTTGACAAAGGCTTTAAAACTTACGTCACCACCCGCTCTTCGTTAGGCTTGAAAAGGCCAAGAAGACCAATCCTACACGCAGGTTGTATAGGTTCCTTATCCCCACACATAGGATAGCCTTACTGGAGACTACGACAAGTTGGCGATTTTTCAGACCAAGTTGCAGTTTCAGAGTTGCAGAGTTGCAAAGTGTCAGGACAAGTTATTAGGAATCAGGACAAGTTGCAAAAATGAGTTTCCTTTGTGACACAAGTCTGACACCTTTTGTTCCCTTTGAACTACTGCACGTAGGCCAACTCTGTCTCCAAGTACCTGGTGCCAGCTTGTCTCTTTTTCCACCTAGGTGCTGAGGGGTCTACGGCCCCAGCTATCAGCTACCTCTGGGCAGATCTGGGCACAGCAGGGGTCGATTAGTTAGTGTGACTGCTGGAGACAGAGTGTCTGAGGGATGGGTCTGTGTCTAACCCATGTGTGGACCCATACACTTGGGGGTATACAGTATATGTTTTAGATCCCTGGGGACTGTTTCTCTGCTAAACTGGGGACCCACCAGAGGGTAGTGGGGTAGTTTAGCATGTTTGGGGTACCTCCTGAGTGGGGAATAGTGACAAGGCCAGGTGAGTTCAGGGGAACTTGGTGGTTGGTCAATCCTCCTGAGTTAACTGCCCAATGTATAGCAATACCATTAATGAGTCAGATGGGGGCTGAACAGCGCTGAGGTGAATACACTCTCAGGAACCGACTTTGGCTTCCTTAACAATTTTATTAGTTTATTAGAGTGCATGGGGGGTCACGAATAATTTAAGTCAAGTACTTCTTAATTTGTGGTTGTCTAGCCTAATGTAATAGTTACACCCCAAAACACACTCCCCACATAAAATAAATGTTCACAAAATGACAAGGAGTCATCACATCATAACATAAGTTAGCAAGTGACATAGGCCTCTATTCAATTCCAAGCCCATAAAAAAAAGGCAACAGAACAGAAATTTGTTACAATTATGGCTGCATTTATTTGACTTAAGACCACAATTACAGGGCTAAATGCTTGAACCATAAACCCATACTTAGCATTTCAGGGCATGATCATGATCAATTAAGCTAAACCTAGCCAATAGTAAATGAGACTGTCATCGTGACGTCAATAAAACATGGCCTTTAAACCACAAATCATTAGTGTTTTGAAGTCTGAATTGCGATCGGACTTGCAATCCAGAAATATTGAAATGTATAAAAATCAATAAATCTACTGGTCTAGTCCATGCAGGTTCCATGATATGTATTAAGCCATTGATTGCCGGGATCAATATAACACAACAAGAATATGTCTATTAGAACAGGATTATAAGTAGGAATCAACATGGATGTATGGTCATGTCAAACAAATCTAATTAGTTTCTATGAGGAGGTTAGTAGTAGGAACTTGGATCAAGGCAGTCTTTTTAGATTTTGCAAAGACTTTTGATACAGTGCCACATGGAAGACTATTGTGCAAACTAAGGAAAGCAGGAATTTCAGTACATATCTGATCATGGTTTGAGAGCTAGCTAAAAGACAGGAAGCAAAGGGTTGTTTGTAAATGGAACATACTCAGATTGGACTAATGTGGTAAGTGGGGTTTCTCAAGATTCAGTATTATGTCCTCTTATTTTTTATATATTTATTAATGACTTAGAGGTGGCACTGGAAAGTAGTGTCTCCATTTTTGCTGATGTCATGAAGTTGTGCAATGTAATTAAATCAGATAATGATGTACTTTCCCACTGAAGGGATTTGCATAAATTAGAGAACTGAGCAACTAAATGGCAGATGGGATTTAATATGAATAAATGTAAAGTTATGCATTTAGGAAGAAAAAATAGCCAGGCAATTTATAATCTTAATGGAGTAAATCTCGGGGTATTGGATATTGAAAGGGATTTGGTGCTCAATGCCAAGCAGCAACTGCAAAGGCAAATAAAATATTAGCACGTATTAAGAAGGGTATAGAAGCAAGGGATGCAAATATACTTCTGCCACTATACAAATCCCTTGACCTAAGCATACGTGAGTATATATACCCATTTTACCCATAAATAAAACACAGACACTGATATGGGAATAAAACAGGCCAACAGCCTTTATTTGTAAGACAAATAAAATATAACAGAATTTACTGCTCATGCCCATCAAAGGAGTCCAACTATGTGAGACCTCCAGGAACCCTGTGCTCAGGAGACCTCATCACCTATACAGATGTATTCCAACACAATCAATCTTCTCCCACCTAACGAAAACAGTCACCCCCGCCCCACAGCTGTGACAATAAATTCACCTTGAATAGGGAGGGAGAGAGGGATCTGTCTTCCTACCTTCATGACCAACTGACAATTTTAGCGGGAAATCACTAGTTTTACTCCTGCTAACTCCTCCCATTTTTTCAAAACCACCAATCACTGCCTAGCACTAGCCCGGTCAAAAGCCCCTTTCCCCATGCTGTCTCAAGGGGCTAATTTGACCTAAGCATATGTGACTTAGTGTGTGAATTGTATATATTCCCATTTTACCCATAAATTAAAACACAGCCTTTATTTGTAAGACAAATAAAACATAACAAAGGGTGTCTGCTCATGCCCATCAAGGGAGCGCAACTATGTGAGGACTTCAGGAACCCCGTGCCCAGGAGACCTCATCACCAATACAGGTATATCCCAACACCATCAATTTGCTCCCACCTAATGACAGCAGTCACCGCCGCCACTAGCTAGCCTAACGCGGCTAGCCCCTCAAACCAATAAAGGCAAGGCTTGTGAAATACCCTCTCTCATGTTAAACACTCTGAGGCCCCCCTCATTAAGATGAACCCATCCTTCAATTAAATAAGGGGGCATCAGCTATCTCAAGATCAGAATGTCCAAAGACAACCCCCCATGTGCCTAGCAAAGAAGAAACTATCTTATGCAACTTAACTCTGGCCCTGTTCAACCTGGCTGGGTCTAATGCTACCCTCCACAAAATAATAACACCAAGTGAGGGCGAATATATGAACGGAATCTATTCGACTCCCACCTCCCAATCCTTTTCACTGTAGCCTCATCTAGCCCCAATCTAGCTGCCTCTGTGACAGCCCCAATTCTGAAGTGGATCCCAAACTGGTCCGGGTCCAATTGTAAAGACGTGATATAGGCCTTAAAAATGGATATGAACTGAAACTTAGAAAGGCTAGACCCGTCCCAGCAAGGAACCCTCCCCCTCAGGGCGGCTACCCAAATAGCGATATACACATAAACGAGGGCAGCAGTCCGTACACGGAAATGCATAAATTATTACAGATCTGCCCCGCCAAACTGATCTGTCTTAGTCCTTCTAATCTGAATAGAAAGAAAAGATTCATGAACTGCTACATTTGTTACCAAATCCCTACCACCAATTTATCTGGTCCTACCAACTCAGAAATTCTGAATGCCCCAAAGGATGCTAAAACAAAAGCAGTTCTCAATAACAAAACTTCATAACTTGAAACACAAGGCTTGTGAAATACCCTCTCTCATGTTAAACACTCTGAGGCCCCCCTCATTAAGATGAACCCCATCCTTCAATTAAATGAGGGGGCATCAGCGATCTCAAGATCAGAATGTCCAAAGACAACCCCCCATGTGCCTAGCAAAGAAGAAACTATCTTATGCAGCTTAACTCTGGCCCTGTTCAACCTGGCTGGTGAATACCCCAAAGGACCCCAAATACCCCAAAGGATGCTAAAACAAAAGCAGTTCTCAATAACAAAACTTCATAACTTGAAACACAAGGCTTGTGAAATACCCTCTCTCATGTTAAACACTCTGAGGCCCCCCTCATTAAGATGAACCCCATCCTTCAATTAAATGAGGGGGCATCAGCGATCTCAAGATCAGAATGTCCAAAGACAACCCCCCATGTGCCTAGCAAAGAAGAAACTATCTTATGCAGCTTAACTCTGGCCTTGTTCAACCTGGCTGGGTCTAATGCTACCCTCCACAAAATAATCACACCAACAAGTGAGGGCGAATATATGAACGGAATCTATTCGACTCCCACCTCCCAATCCTTTTCACCGTAGCCTCATCTAGCCCCAATCTAGCTGCCTCTGTGGCAGCCCCAATTCTGAAGGAGTGGATCCCAAACTGGTCCGGGTCCAATTGTAAAGACGTGATATAGGCCTTAAAAATGGATATGAACTGAAACTTAGAAAGGCTAGACCCGTCCCAGCAAGGAACCCTCCCCCTCAGGGCGGCTACCCAAATAGCGATATACACATAAACGAGGGCAGCAGTCCGTACACGGAAATGCATAAATTATTACAGATCTGCCCCGCCAAACTGATCTGTCTTAGTCCTTCTAATCTGAATAGAAAGAAAAGATTCATGAACTGCTACATTTGTTATCAAATCCCTACCACCAATTTATCTGGTCCTACCAACTCAGAAATTCTGAATGCCCCAAAGGATGCTAAAACAAAAGCAGTTCTCAATAACAAAACTTCATAACTTGAAACACAAGGCTTGTGAAATACCCTCTCTCATGTTAAACACTCTGAGGCCCCCCTCATTAAGATGAACCCCATCCTTCAATTAAATGAGGGGGCATCAGCGATCTCAAGAAACTATCTTATGCAGCTTAACTCTGGCCCTGTTCAACCTGGCAGGTAAATACCCCAAAGGACCCCAAATACCCCAAAGGACGCTAAAACAAAAGCAGTTCTCAATAACAAAACTTCATAACTTGAAACACAAATAAACTTGATTCCACCACCCGCTCTAACAGGGAAAAGGACACTGGCCTCCTTTTATCCTCTGACTGATGACTCATACCCTTTTGCAGCCCATTAACCACCGGCATCACTATAAATGTTTTAGTGACATCCTCCACGCATTGCAATTTAAATAAAAGGCAATTGCAGATAGCAATTTCGCTAGGGCAGTAATTGAAATACCCTGCGAATGCTTGTGCAGTATAAAGAATAACAAATTTTGCACAGTGGTACATTGCAACTACTGATGTCCCGAACAGTTCGCCGGAGAACTATTCGCGGCGATTTTCGCATGTTCGCGTCCACCGCGAACGCCGAACACATGCGCTTTTCGGTTTGCCCCCTATACTTTATCATTGAGGAAACTTTGAACATCATTTATTTTATTTTATAATTTATTTAGTGTAATCTGTGCCTGCCTGCCAGTGTGTGTGTGTGACAGGCTAACACCTAACAGCTTGTATTGTGCTTATTTTCACTACTCATACCTGGTGGTGTAACATACATTGAAAACAACCATTGTTTTCCTGTAATCTAATTTCAGTTGCCTGCCTGTGTCAGGCTCACAGCTTATATTGTGCTCAGTGACATAAAACAACACTTTTTTGACTGTAATAGATTGAATAGCAATTGCCTGCCTACAGGCGTGTGTGTGAAGCCTATTGCATCTACTCTGCCAACTTTTGCCAGTGCACAGTGACACTCATATCTGGTGGCACCTTAGATTGCACGCGCAGTGCCCCAAATTTGAAGTGGGAGGACCGACCAAGCATCTTTTTCCATCTCCCTGTTCCAAAAATCCGCGCCATATACACGTCCCCTGATAGTGGACGTAACAGGGATTAAACCAATAGGAATAGTACTACTTAACAGTACACACTTTATAATAACGCAGACAGAGGCAACGCGTATAATCTTCCATGCTGTGCAGTCAAAGCCCCCAGACTCTGACCTGTGTATAATCTTCCATGCTGGGCAGTGGAAGCCCCCAGACTCTGACCTGTGTATAATCTTCCATGCTGGGCAGTGGAAGCCCCCAGACTCTGGGAGTCTGAAGAAGAGGAGTCAGAGGAGGAAGGTGGCTTTGAGGAGGTGGAAGACCAAACACAGCAGGCATCCCAGCGGGCTTGTTGTCACCTTTCGGGGACCCTTGGTGGCTGGGTGGAGGAAGAGACCTTCAATGACATCAGTGAGGACAAGGAACGGGACATGGCTAGCTTGGTATCCAACCTTGTGCAAATGGGGAGTTTGCGGTTGTGCAAAGGGACTGTTTGCGGTTGTTTGCGGTGCATTAAACGGGGAGATTGGTCTGTTACTGTGAAGCGGGTGTAACCCTTACCCTACCTGATCGAAACAACATCATACCTGATGTTTTAAAGCATGTTATTCCAAACAATTTAGGAATGTTAGGTGATTTATGCCCTTTATGGCTTAAAACCAGACTCTGCATCAACTATGTAATTTTCCGTGGGAGTTTTGACATGGATTCCCCTCCGGCATGCCACAGTCTAGGTGTTAGTCCCCTTGAAACAACTTTCCCATCACTATTGTGGCCAGAAAGAGTCCCTGTGGGTTTTGAAATTCTCCTGCTCATTGAAGTCTATGGCGGTTCGCCGGGTTTGCCCGTTCGCGGACATTTGATGGAAGTTCGTGTCCGCTGTTCGCGAACCGAAAATTTGATAATTGCGACATTACTAATTGCAACCTATGATGAGTTGACTCATTAACAAAGAGAATCCAATCAGCCCAAACCTTATTGTAATACACCCATGTGTTCTTTGCTACAGAGGTTTGAATTATAGCACCTATACTTGGAATGCTAGATTCCACAACTCCTCTGGCATGGGTGTTCTCTGACCATCAGCCTCTGGTGCTGCTTCCCATACATCTCTGCCACTGAAACCGAGAAAGAGCATTGGCTATAATGTTATGCTCCCCAGGGATATGAACCTCTGCAAAGAATGTTAAGACCTAAACATTTTAAAACGAACTTTCTCAATAACTGTACTACCGGCAAAGACGATGCAGAAGTAGAATAATTGCTTGGACAACCCCCATTTTATCACAATGGAATACCATGTGATGGTTGCACAAACCATACCCCCATAAAAACAATGCCACCATTGTCTGGAAATGTTCCAAGAATTTCAAATTCTTCAAAATACTGTCTACCCAACTTACTGGCCACTGAAATAAGCCCAAACCCTAGGGAGCCACTGCATCGGTAAAAAGTTCTAATTCAGAATTTTTAACCAGATCTTTCAAAATGACAGTTTGTCCATTGAAGTGTGAAAGGAATAGCAACCATACTCTGAGATCCTCCTTATGCTCAGCCAACACTCTGATATGGTGATGTGCACACTTAACATGTACCGTAGAGAGCGACAAATGCCTAGAAAATATTCTGCCCATTGGAATGATCCGGCAAGCAAAATTAAATTTACCAAGCAACGACTGCATGTCCTTAAGCGTCACTTTCTTTGCAACCAAAACCTGCCAGACAGCCTCTTTCAGGTCTGTTACCTTATTCTAAGGCAAGCTACAAACCATATGTTGCGTGTCAACTTGAATCCCCAAAAATTCCAAAACATGCGTCGGTCCCATTGATTTGTCTACCGCTAAGGGGATACCGAAATCCTCTGCTATACCCGAAAAACTATGCAACAAAGCAGCGCAGTCATCTGACCCGTTTGGACCAACAAACAAAAAAATTGTCCAAGTAATGAACCAGGGAGTCCAGGCCCGATTCCCTTGCTTTCGCCCCAATGGATGAAAGAACTACATTTCTCAAAATATGAACAAGAAATAGAGCATCCCATCGGTAAGCACAGATCAACAAAGTACTGCCCCTCCACCCGACAACCCAACAAAAATTGCACAACGGATTTACTGGCAGTAGACAAAAAGTGGATTCAATGTCAACTTTCACCAACCATGCTCCCTTTCCTGCTTTTCTTACCAGATCAACCACCCGTGAAAAAGAAGCATGCGTCATAGGGTGCTAGCAATACCATCGTTGACCGATCAACCTTTTGAATATGATAAATGGTGGGTCAGGCGAAAACTGCCTGGCTCCTTCTTAGTAACCAAACCCAATGGGGAGATTCTCAGATTAGCAATTGGAGGGTCATTAAACGGGCCAGCCATCCTACCTTTTTCTACTTCATCATAAAGTTTTTGTAATACCAGCGCCACATTTTCCCCGGCCCACTTTAAATAAGGAGGGCAACACAAGTGGGGACCAACCGAAGAAGGGATAACGAACCCATCAGAAAAACCCGCCAATGACAACTGAGCAACCGCCGGGTGCAGCTTACCGTACTCCTCTAACCATGGCTGCATTCTTTTTACCAACACCTATGTCATCCCCCTTTGAAGATGCTCCTTCTGTCCTCAGGGGCTTTGCTTTCTTGAAGCAACAAAAAAGCGAATAATGCATGCCACATTCAGAACAATCATGCCAATATTTCCATGACGCACCCAATATGCACGTGCCCTCACTGAAAGCGAAGCAGCACCCTTTCTTGACCGCTGATGATGCCCCTGGCTTTGTCCCTCCGGTGACCATGGGCCGTAATGGTGTGACGATCTTCAACCAACTCCCCATGTCTCTATCGTCCCACTGCATGTCAGGCTGTACCGATAATTTTCTGCAGAAAATTAACATCATAATGCCACCACACCAGTCCGCCATAAGTTCTATGGATGCCATCAATTTTATCCAAGTAATAAAAAAGCGCAAAGCAATACTCTGGATATTTTTCACCTATTATGCTCGCAAAAATCTCATAAGCCTGTAGCCAATTACCAAATGTCTTCGGGAATTTTCCTGTATCTCATTTTTCTCTCATTCTCCTCTTTTGAATCATCCTTTTTATCGGCCGTCTTGAACTCCAAGAAACTATCCAGAGGAAGTAGCGATTATAACTCAATAAATTCCCTACGCCAAATCCTCTCTTTTAAGTCCTGAGCGACATGTTCCCCTATGGGCACAATGGAACCAAGGGAGGACTTCTTTAGAGCTGTATCCACTACTTTTAACCCTGATGAAGAGGAGGCGACTGACTGCTTACTAGGCTCACTAACCATGCTGCTAGCGGAATCCTGTGTGTTAGGCACATGATGTGAAGACCTACAGGGCATATGAGACAAGTAGGCACGTTACCCCCATGCAAATGTGTCTATCACCAGACCTCATAATCCCCCTAACTGCCATCTAGAACAACACCCCTCCCCCACTGCCCTCCTTAATAATTAAATGTTTGCTACCCAATAGCAGACACACTCCAACCCTACAGATCTAACATGACAGAAATACTCACTACCTGCCAACAAAACTGCCCTCATACCCTAACCCAATAAATGAAAACAACATCCCAGGAAGCAAAAGAGGGAGAGACTACCTGCTCCCCAAACACATGGCCAGCCTTAATCTAACAAAGCATCCTACCCAACCACTAACCCCAACTACCCACCTACCTGCCACACTACTCCCAAGGAGGCTACATCCCCTGATAACAACAGACCCACCCTAGTGTAATGGACATGCAACCCTACACCATTAAGACCCAGAACAAAATAGCTAAAATCCCTGATAAGCCCCCTTCCCCCTCCCAGCCCTAAACCCCCAACTTAATAACCCACTCCTCCCACTATGTGTGCCCTGCCTGATTGGGCTTATTTGCTGCCCACTTTTGCTCTGCCCTGAGGCTGTTTCCGTCCCTGCACGGCCTCTCCTCTCTGAGACTCACTACCTGGCAGCCTGCCAGCCTGCAAGTACCTTTTCATTACCAGGTCACTCACTGGCGTTGCATCCTCCAATTGTGGCCGGACCTTCTTCCTGGTACCCCTCAGCGCCTCTGGTGATGTAGCGCGTCTTCTGTGCTTCCGCTGTACGCCTCAAACTCCAGGACTTCCTTTTTTCAGCACAACAGTGCCACTTCTCTCTACTTCCAGAGGGGCCACTCTTACCACTACTGGCCAGTCCTCTTCCTCTTCCACAGGGGCAGGGGCTATCTGAAAGGACTCCATTTTGTCCACCTCCGCCAAATCTCCAGGTTCCACGCGGTCTCGCCTGAGCTTCCTACAGAGACATCCACTGTCCCAGCCTCTGCCACAATCACTCCATGTCCTGTTGCAGTCTCTTCCTGCAGGTTAGTGTCATGGCTATGTTCACTGGGTCAGTTATAGATCCAAGATTGCTCTCTCCCATGGTTGCAGCTGTCCCAGAGTCCTTCGTCCTCTTTTCACTCCTGACTAAAGCAGCTGCTCTTGCTGTTTCTCTGACTCTTGTTGTACTTGAGTTGCCTCTCCTTCCCCATGTGAGGACTGGGCTCCACCTCCCCCTGGGGGGCCTGGACTGTCTGACCGGTCTTCAAACTCCACCACCTCCTGCAGCTTGCTCTTGGATTTGAATCATCAGGGATTCAATGACAGGGGTTGTCATAATGCTGACTTTAGCTGGATCCTTCTTCCTGTGCTTGTGACCAACTGACAATTTGAGCGGGAATCACTGGTTTTACTCCCGCTAACTCCACTCATTTTTTCAAAACCACCAATCACTGCCTAGCACTTGCCCGGTCAAAAGCCCCTTTCCCCATGCTGTCTCTAGGGGCTAACTAGAACAGGGGTGGGGAAGTTCGGTCCTGGAGGGCTGCATACATGCCTAGATTTGAAGATTTCCTATCTGTGCACAGATGAGTCAATCAGGATGACTGAAGGAGTGATTGACTCAAATGTGTGCAGCACGGATATAATCAAATCCAGGCATGTATGTGGCCCCTCTTGCCCACCCCTGAAGTAGAACAATTTTGGGCACCACTTCATAAAAAGGACATTTTAGAGCTGGAAAAGGTACAGAGAATGGCAACAAAACTAATAAGGGGAATGGAGGGAATGGAGGCTAAGTTATGAAGAAAGACTAACCAAATTAAACTTATTTTCTCTAGAAAAAATGCATCTAAGAGGGTCATGATTACCCTATATAAATACATCCAGGGTCAGTATAACGGGTTGTCAAGGGAACTTTTTGTGCCAAGAGGTTTTCAACTGACAAGAGGACACCCTTTGATGGTTAGAAGTAAAAATATTCCACCTTAAAGAAAGAAAATGGTTCTTCACAGTAAGGGTGGTTAATCTGTGGAATTCTCTACCAAAGGAGGTGTTTTTTCAATGAAAAGGGTATTCATGGTTATCCTGGATAATTAGGGAGAGAGTGTTGATCCAGTGAGGAATCTGATCGCCAGTATCTGGGGTCAGGAAGGAATTTATTTTTTCCCTTTTGAGACAATTGGCCAGGCTTCACTTGTTTTTTTTTCTGTTTGTCTTCCTCTGGATCACTTAACAATTAATAATTAAACTGAATACTGCGGATCAGATAAGATCTTAAAAGGTTGAACTTGACTAAAAGTATTTTTTCAACCTCAATTACTATGTACTATGTACTATGTAACTATGTAACACGGAAATAAAAAATGTTTTACAAATTTGCAAGCTTGCGGCTGTTTAATTAATTCTAAAGCCTTCCATTGCTTTCCCTATATTTTAAAGTACAGTAGTGTATATTTGCTTGCTTTTTCAGTGCTACGAACAGGTGTTTAATTCACTTTCGGGTCCTATTTGGAACCCGTAATATTTTTTGCTACATCTGCCATTTACGTGTTTGAAAGCAATTGCTGGCTTGTGGAATTGTTGCAATAAAATCGTGATTAGTGACTTTAGAGATTGTAACTTTTGCAGGCTTGAAAGATCAAAGGCGGAGATAGGTTGGAGTTACAATTTGACAGGAATTTTCAGCCTGTAACCCACAAATTGATTGTGGGTAACTGGATGAGGCCAATTAAATATCAGTTATTTTTAAGGGCTACATTACAGGCTCCAGTAATTACAATTTGCTCAATTGAATGGGGAAAATGTTCTTTTAAAATACTCATGACCATTATAATAGTTCTTGGTTCATGTAGTAACATGGCTAGTGCCATCAAATTCCAGTTGCCAGCTCAAAAAGCCCATGAGCTTTATAAGCATCTGTGGTAATGTTGATTCAAATAATCATCATCATGGCCTTGCTAACTATCTCCTCCCATTGAAATTAGTGACCAACTATGAACTTTTGCAGAAAAATAACAACATTCAAGGCCAATTATCTAACACAGATTTAGATTTTCTTTAAATAACTTATTGCAAATATCCGTATTTTTTAGGGAAAGTTTTAATTCCAGACATAACTAGGACCTTGGCTGTGTCCTTTAATTCAAAACAAATTGTGCATTTAGAATTGTATGATAAGAACTATTATAGTAGTAATAATATGTTACAGTATGTTATATTTAAAATGTCATAAATGAGTGGTTTATAATAAATGTTAATTTTACTAATATTAACTTGCCTTAAACACTCCCTGCTATGTATTTCAGCAGATTTGTGCTTTTCAATTTATATCAGTATTATAATTATTAATATTTTTGACATAATTTACTATATTCTTAACAGGGTCCATTTATGAGTGCAGCTAAGCCATAGAATTTTAACTACAAGTATCTCTTTCATCTGCCTTGACAAAGTGCCTAGAAAGTTTAAACTTTTATGAGTCTGAAGTGATTTAACTATGATGTGGAGGCTTTTATACTTGATAAGCACATTAGTCTGATGTTTTTTATAATCAACAATTCATGAACATCATTGTTGGAAATGTAGTCCTGTAGTGCAGCTAAACAAAACTGACAATTTTGATTACATTTGATTGATACTGAATTAGACAAACTTTTGGGTTCACAGAAACAAAGGTGGGTTACAGTTTTCTTTGTGTATTTTGAATTATAGTATCAAATATATAGTTATGGTAATGCGAGTTTGTGTGTAACGCTTGCAATAAAATCCGGAAGTTGCGAGTTGCGCATGCATATTGATAGGGTGGAAAAGAGACACAGGGGAGGGGGGGGGGGGAAGACACAGGGGGAGGGGGGAAGAGACACAGGGCATGGAGAAGGGTGGAGAGATGCAGAGAAGTGAGAGGGAGAAGAGATACAGGGGAGGGAGATGGGTGAAGGAGACACACAGGAGGGAGATGGGAGAAGGATACACAGAGGAGTTATAGGGAGAAGAAATACAGGGGAGGGAGAGGGGGGAAGAGATACAGGGGAGGGAGAGGGGGGAAGAGATACAGGGGAGGGAGAGTGGGTAAAAAGATGGGAGGGAGAGTGAGGGAGAGACACAAGGGAGGGAGAGACACAGAGAGGGATAGGGGCACAGGGGAGGGAGAGGGGGGAGAGACACAGGGGAAGGAGAAGGGGGGAAGAGTCAGGGGAGGGAAAGGGGGAAGAGACACAGGAGAGGGAGAGGGAGAGGGAGAGACACAAGGGAAGGAGAGGGGAGAAAGAGACACAGGGGAGGGAGAGGGTTTGAGAGACACAGGAAAGAAGGTTCGAGAGACACAGAGAACATAGGGGCGTAAGAGACACAGGGGAGGGAGAGAGTGGGAAAGGAGACACAGGGGGAGGGAAATGGGGAGGAGACACACAGGAGGGAAATGGGGAAGGAAACACAGGGGAGTGAGAGGGGGAAAAGACACAGGGGAGTGAGAGAGTGTGAAAGAGACACACGGGAGGGAGAGGGGGAAGAGAACAGGGGAGAGAGAGGGAAGAAATAGATTGGAGGGAGAGACACAAAGGGGGAGAGACACAGGGGAGGGATAGGGGGACACATTGGAAAGAGTGGGGGGATGAGACACAGGGGAGGGAGAGAGGGGACAGACACAGGGGAGGGAGAAGGGGAAGAGACACAAGGGAGGGAGAACGGGAAGAGACATGGGATGGAGGGGTGAGAGACACAAGGGAGGGAGAGGGGGAAGAGAGACACAGGGGAGGGAAGGGGGAGACACAAGGGAGGGAGAGGGGGAACAGACACAGGGGAGGGAGAGGGGGGAAAAGACACAGGGGAAGGAGAGGGGAAGAGATACAGGGGAGGGAGAAGGGAAAGAGACATGGGAGTGAGGGGGGGGGGAGACACAAGGGAGGGATATAGGGGAAGGAGACACACAGGATGGAGATGGGAGAAGGAAACACAGAGGAGGGATGGGGGAAGAGATTCAGGGGAGGGAGAGGGGGAAAGAGACACAGGGGAGGGAGAGGGGGGAAGAGATACAAGGGAGGGAAAGTGGGTAAAAAGATGGGAGGGAGAGACACAAGGGAGGGGGAGACACAGGGAGGGATAGGGGGGCACGGGGGAGGAAGAGGGGGGAAGAGACATAGGAGAGTGAGAGGGTGCGAAAGAGACACAAGGGAGTGAGAGGGGGAAGAGAACAGGGAAGGGAGAGGGAGGAAATAGATGGGAGGGAGAGACACAAGGGAGGGAGAGGTGGGAAGAGATACAGGGAAGGGAGAGGGGGAAGAGACACAGTGGAGTGAGAGGGTGCGAAAGAGACACAAGGGAGTGAGAGGGGGGAAGAGAACAGGGAAGGGAGAGGGAGGAAATAGATGGGAGGGAGAGACACAAGGGGGAGAGACACAGGGGAGGGATAGGGGAGCACAAGGGAGGGAGTGGGGGAAGAGACACAGGTGAGGGAGAAGGGGAAGAGTCACGGGAGGTAGGGGGGAGAGACACAAGGGAGGGAGAGGGGGAAGACACACAGGCAAATTGGGGGATAGGAGACACAATGGTGAGAGAGGAAAAGGAGACACAGGGGAGGGAGATGGGGATGGAGACACAGGGGAGAGAGAGAAATGCATGGGAGGGAAAGGGCGGAAAAGAAGACACATAAAAGTGAGAGGGGGAAGGGGGAGGGACACAGGGGAGGGAGGGGGAAAGAGAAACAGGAGAGGGGAGGAAAGAGACAGAGGGGGGGCGAAACCGAACAATAAAATATTATGCTGTAATTTTTTAAAGGGAAATTGGCTAGTCTCAATACAATATTCTATAGTTTCATATTTAAATAAGCTATTTAAATAATCAGTAAAGGTTGTTTAGAAAGTAATTAAAATGACATAAGTGAGCATTTTTATCTATAGCGATTGATAAACTGTTAATTCTGTTGAAAGCACTTACACTTTGTTTATTATCATAGTTATTTTATTAAAAAAATTGTAAGATTTATTTGATTTGTATAGGTAAGAAATTACACTAAAAACATCAACTGTCCTTAGATTAAGCTGAAATAACTACTGCACAAGCACTGGTAGATGATGATTCCAGTTTTAAGTCCTTCTTAAAGTCCAGTGTCTGACTTTATCCCTTCCTGAGCACATCAGTTGTTATGGCAATATATGGAGCATAACTTATTTTCTCTTTACTTAATATTATTTCTAGGATTATTTCTTGTCCTATGCTTAAGCAGTTTTGAACCAGTTTTCTAATACCCACCACTGTAAATTCTGGATCATATATTATGTGACATATTTCCTAACAAATCCATTTATATGCTGCAACACAAAGGAACTACTGCTCAAACACTCATAGGCTCTAATTAATTTACGTCCAAAAAAAAGACTAAATAGATCACATTAAAAATAAACACATTTACATAGCTTTGATTAATAGTTCACAATGCAGAGGAAAATAAAAATCAACAGATGTCTCTTGGGCATGTGTGTGTGTGTGGGGGGGGGGGGGGCGCGGTTGGTCAGATTTGTGCAGTTGGTGCTAAGCACACTGTATGATCCTAGCTGGGCTCAGTTCCTTCCTCCCTATTCACACATTTTACAGCATTGTAAAGAAATTTTCAGAGAATTCATGAATAATTATGTGTATTAGAATCCATCAATGATAATTGCAAAATAGTAGTAATTATTATTGCAGAATGTTTGAGAATAGTTCTGTGTCTGATGTTCTTAACTATTGCAGCAAACAGTCGTCTGTGGTCAGTAAATGAAGCCTACCTCTTAAGAAAGAAAGTTAACCACTTCACCCTGATGCGTGATCTAATCTAATGATCTGGTCCTAGGATACAAAAACTAAGTGAATCAATGCCTTGAAAATTTACATCAAGTTGTTCTGTATTTCTTGTTTAATATGTTTCGTATGTAGTTACATATTTATTAACTGTTCATTATACTAATTTGAATAATGATGCAGAATATGCATATATCTCGAGAAATAAATTGCAGTAGTAATATTATTAAATACTACTACTACAACAACAAATAATAATATTATTAATAATAGTAATACAAATAATATCAACACTGTAACATGAGACCAGCCAGTAGCAGAATTCACTTGCTTATAAAAGTCAGACATGTTGTTATAGATCTGTGACATGTTGTTATAGATCTGTGATCCTCTGTACCGCAGCATGCCAGACACATCTGTAAGCCACTGCCTCTCTGAGCTCTATTAAGCTCATGTTTATTGCTTCAATGACTGCATCAATCCATCTCCGACTCCGCCACCCTCCTTTTTTGTGTACCTTTAATCTTTCCAGCATCAGAGTCTAAGGAATCCTGTCTCCTCATGATATGGCCAAAATATTTCAACTTTAACCGCATGATCCTAGTGAACAGTATGGCTTGGCTTTCTGTAGTATTGATTGATTGTATCTTCTTTCAGTCCAAGGGTCTCTGAGCAGTTTTCTCCAATGCCACCATTCAAGTATGTCAATTGCATGGTGTTTAGTCTTCTTTAGGGTCTAGCTCTCGTCACTACTGGGAATACGATAGTTTTACATATGTAGACCTTTGTTGATAGTGATATAGCATTGTTTTTTTAATAGCTTATCTAGACTTGAAAAGGTTTTAATCCCCAGAAGCAAACATATTCTCATTTCATGGCTGCAGTCTCCATCACAATATAATGTCAGACATAGGTTCCTTTGATTATATTATTGTTCTTAGAATTACCTACAATCATATTAATGTGTTTAGAACTCCATTTTATAATATAAAATGGAAATGACATCACACATTGCGATACCCTATCTTCATTAAAGGTCGAGGATTCAACTTAGCACAATTATTTGGGTCTTGCTGCTCCATTTCCCAATGAGCCTTCCCCTCTTTTACAAAGATTTTGTCATAATAATGAAGTAGTCAAAGAGTGGGATGTTTGCTAGCACTGTCAGCATCTTGTTTCCTCCACCCATAGTACAAGGCAAGTCACAATTGTTATGACAAGTTACTGATTGTATATATATATATATATATATATATATATATATATATATATATATATATATATATATATATGTCCCATGTTTCTATGTGATTAGCACAGTGATTTACATTTTAATAGAAGCTATGATTTAATTTAGAATAATATTATGTATATGCAGATAAAATAAATGCTAGCAGTGTCGGTAAATTATTTTACTCTACAGCAGAGCTACCTATAGCAACTAGTGATGTATATATTGATTATTTTTCCTCTCTGTATTGTTCATGTGGTGGTTTAAATACAATTACAATCTGTTTATGGATGGTGCCATTTCCCTTTGAGTGCTTCAGTCATTATTTTCACTATGTGTTGCTTTCCATTGTATCAAACAATGGCATTTGAGACCTTGACCATAACTGAAGCCTTGCTTAGAAAGCTGAAGTTGTAGTGATACAAACATTTGTATGTGGTTTTTCTATGTGTTTTATGGTTGTAAAAGGAACAATATCCATAATCAGTAGCAAAATACATTTTAAATAGTTTGATGAGTTGAATGAATTAATAAACAGTGAAATAAAAAATCAAATTTGTGTGATTTAATGCTTTATTTATGCCAGAAAGCCAAGTGCATCGGAAGGGTGCACTTCAGTCGTGTCCAACTATTGGTGACCATATGGACAGCAGCACCCAGGCACATTTGTCTGTGTTTCTGGTTGTGCTTATCCATATGGTTTTCTTGGCAAATATAGGGGAGTTGGTTGCCAGTTTCTGCTCCAGTAGACAGCAATTTGTCTGACCTCTCTGCTATGACCTGCCCATCTTGTGTGACCCTACATAGCATAGCTCACAGTTTCGTTGAGGTGCACAAGCCCCTTCACCATGACAAGGTAGTGATCCAGGAGCGGCACCTGCTCTTTACTTTATTATTTGTTTGTTAAAGGAAATATTTGGCAATACACTGTTCCACAAATATAAATATATATTTCAATTATTATATTGATATAATTAATAGTTTTTTTCTATTAACTTACTAAGTGACTTTTGGATGGTACAAACCTGTGATTTACCATGTTTTTGTGAAGCTTGCCCCACAGTTTCATTACTTATTAATAATTATGCTGTTGTAATAGGATATTTTCAGCATTATTCTGCTTTGTGTGTATAAAGTGTAAAACTAGTTATAGGCCTTTAAAAGTTGCATCTAGCATAATGAAATCACTTATAGACCAATTATTTTAAATATAATAGACAGATTATATTCATCCCCTATCTCTTAGATAGGGGATGAAATAATATGCATGCCACCATTGAGGTAGTGTTACAGGTAATTATAAACTCATATTATGCCATCATGAGCTTTGTCTATATTGCATGTTCAGTAAAACTTAAAGGGGGCTGATGTAGCCATAGGGGGCCACAGGGTGCCAAGAGAGTGTCCCAGCAGCCCCCGTTGGCCCCTGTGGCCCTCCCCCAGCTCCCTGTGGCCCCCCGCAGGTCACCTGTTGTCCCTGCAGTTCCCTGGTGGCCTTCGTGGCCACCCAGTGGCCCCCTCAGCCCCCATTGTCCCGTATGGCCCTCCCATGGCTCCGCTGCAGCCCCCCATGTGGCCCCCTATTTTTCACTGGGGCAGGTGCTGGGGGCAATTCGCTGGCATTGGGGGACAATTCTCTGGGGTTGGTGGAGGTCACAGGGCAATTATTTGGGGCTGGAAGGGTGATGGGTCAATTCTCTGGGGCTGTGGGGTAATTCTCTGGGGCTGGGGCAATTCACTGGGGCTGGTGGTAGTTACGGGCAATACTCTTGGTCTGGGGGGCAATTCTCTGGCGTGGGGGTCGGTGATGGAGCAATTCTCTGGGGCTGGGGGCAATTCTCTGGGGTTGGGGGCAAGTCACTAGGGCTGGTGGACATCACAGGCAATTCTCTGGGGTTGCGGGGGAAATTATCTGGGGTTGGGGGAGGTCATGGGGCAATTCTCTGGGGTTGGGGGGCAATTATCTGGGGCTGGGGAGGTCATTGGGCAATTCTCGGGTTGGGGCAATTCTTTGGGGCTGGGGGCAATTCTCTGGGGGTGGGGGAGGTCACAGGGCAATTCTCAGGGGCTGTGGGGCAATTATCTGGGGTTGGGGGGGCAATTCTCCAGGATTTAGAAGGTCAAGGGGCAATTCTCTCTGGCTATGGGGCAATTATCTGTGGTTGGGTGGCAATTCTCTGGGTCTCGGGGGCAATTCACTGTGGTTGGGGGAGATCACAGGGCAATTCTCTGGGGTGGGGTGGCAATTCACTGGGGCTGGGGAAGGTCACAGGGCAAATCACTGGGGCTGGGGGGAGTATCACCTGGGATGTAGCTAAAACAATAATTGAATGAAGGGACAGAAATGTAATGGAAAGGAAAATGGCTGACATCATGTGACTTTCCACATGTGACTTCAGGTACTAAATGAGCATGTCTGTAAAATCCCCAGGCAAAAAAGAAACATTGTATAAGATATGCTAATTATCCCTGGGAATTTCTGGGGGTGTCAATATTGAGAGAAAACTCTTTGCAAAAGCAAGAAATTCAGCTAACTTAAGGCTAACGGTTTAACTGTTTACTTTGGATTTTTTTCAGGCAAAATTGTTTTTTCAGACACTATAAATTATCTTCTATCAGATGCATTAATAACCCACCTCACTTTAATATGCCTTTAACTAGCCTTTTTTCTCTAAATTAAATAATTGCTAAGTTATATAGCATTGTTTTGAGTTAATGTGCAGCTTAACATGCTAATCATGCCTTACAGATGAAGTAACAGTGTACCTTCCACAGGTTCCTCATCAATCACATGAACATCTTCACTATGATCAACACCAGGCATGGAAATGCCAAGTACTGACTCCCCCTCAATATTTTCTTCTATTAATATAGGCACACAATCTGAATGCCTATTGGCTCCCAATGGCAATGGCTGCTCCAGATATATATATTCGGAACCACGTCCTCTGTATCCTCGTCATCATCCTCTACAACCTGTGATCTCAGAATCCTTTCCCCATTCTCATCATCCTGGCACTAAAATACAATTTCTCTTCTTATTCCTCTCTCACCCCCATCCGTATGGAAACACCATGATTACACTGCTAACTTATTACAAGATCTTGCAATAACACAAAAACTTGTAGAGCAGGATTAGACTGCAGAACAGATTATAGCAAAAAGAGCACACATTTGGGTTTAAGACCCAATACTATAAGTATAAACTAATTTTGAACAGTGTTGATTAAATGTCAGAAATTAGTGGAAGAGTCTCTAATAAGTAAGGACTATTTGCAAAATTGTAAATGTAAAAAACAACATTCCGTGAAACAGATGAAATCTGTAAGATTAAAGGACAAGTAATTACAATTACATAGAGAGGTACCTTGCAGGGAAGCCATCCACCCACTACAATTTACTCTGGCTTGCTTATAAATAAGTAGGAAATTTCTGCGCTCATTTCAAGCCCCATGATGAGCGCCTTCGGTGCCTCTCCCCTTGTGTACTTTATAGGCCTTGCACTTGAGCACCCTTGGCGCTCATTGCGAGCCTTTCTCCCTGTGTTACTACTTTGGGTTAAGTGTCACTGGCTTTGATTAAGTTTTACTGCCTTTAGTTAAATGTTACTGCCTTGTATTGAGTGTTACTGTTTAGCGTTAAGTCTTAGTGCTTAGGGCTGGTATTTCCATCCTTTGGCTGTCTTTTCTGTCCTTCAGCTGCGTTTTCCGTCCTTCGGCCTAGTTTTCGGTTTGTTTAAATTTTCTTGGCCACCATTTTTTTTCTTGCTGTGGTGATTTTCGTTAGAAAAAAAAATTCAAAATATGCCTCAAATTAACTTGCAAGCTCACTCACAGGCTCCCTGGCGCTCCCACTGAGCTGTTTGTGAGTGTGGAAGTAAATGCGTATTTTTTTAGCGTCGCTAAGTCCAAGTCGTACAGGCCGTAATTTTGCGGGCATCACTAAGCCTTCTGCGCTCTTTTTATGTAAGTCCTGCGTGTCTTGAGTTGAGCAGCTGTGGTGCTCATGTCCACCTGCGCTCATTGCCTTTGTCCCGTGGATCGCAGGGATGAGGGCCTGTGGCGCTCATCTCCAGCAGCACAATGAGTGGCTTAGGTGCTCATTACCTAAGTGCTGAGGGTTATAGGGATGAGTGTCTATGGCGCTCATCTCCACCAGCACAGTGGCGCTCATTGCCTGGCCGCATCCGCGTTACCAACAACTTTTGGCAAGCCCGCACTACTCACAACTATATATGCGATTGATAAATTAGTGTTTTCAAATCCAATGATTTTTGGTGCAAACAAAACTGAAGTCTTTCTGTAATTATATATATTTTTTATTTGTTAGTATGTTAATCATAGATTTTATGTATTTTTCTCAATAAAAGTTATTTTGCCCGGGCAATAAAATTGTAAGGCGGGTAATGCTGTTTGCCCCAGACAGTAAGTGTTTTGGTCGTCTGAGACCCTTTGGCGATCATTGCGAGCCTCGCACTGAGTGCCTTTGGTGCTCATTGCGAGCCTCTTGGTTGTTGTATTTTTTGTTATCAGAGGGGCTTTTGCTGTCATTGTACGGTCCGTGCTGATCTCCTTTTTGCGCTTATTGCAAGGCTGTCCCCTTGTGTAGTTTGTGTCCTATGAGCACCGTCAGCGCTCCTTGTGAGGCCCGCGGCGAAGGGCTTTGGCGTTTATTGCAATAGTGTTGTTTTTTTGTGTGTGTATATGTAGGTTTTCATGATAATGAATTAATTAATGAAATCAGAAATTAATATACTTTACCTATTAGTAATTAATATATGCAGCAAGCAATGTGCTGAAGAGACAACAATCTGTTTTGATGTTCCTGCAGCATCCAATGTAGATTTGCACTGTTGTTGAGCTGAGGTGTAAGTGTGAACAATGTGTGCAGTGTGTAGTGTAAATAGGCTGCGTGCGCAAGGGGAAACCTTTAGTATAGCTGTGTACTTCCGCATTCTATAAGTTAATGTTGTAAAATGGCGGCAAATGTGTATGTGGCTCTTTCAGGTGCAACAAAGAAAAATATAGTATACTTGTGTATATGCATTTACCTACATGTACCTTCCAGCTCACACTTATGTATATATAGCATTATACTCCTACTTGTATGTATGACTTCCTGCTCACACCTGTAATTATATGCCATGAATGCTGACATCAAGTGAGCTACGATATTACTTTGTGGGTCTCCTGTGAAATTAATTCAAATGTTTAGATCGGGTCACTGGGTGGAGTCCGGAAAAACTCCTCTGCTGCACCATCCTAAAGGTTCTCATCGGTTGTTACTGCTGTGTGACAACATATTTCTCTTTACTCGGTTTCCTAGAAAGGTAATTTTCTTCATCACCTTCATAGGACAAAATTATTTCAGTGTAATATCACATTTAACGTGTTTGATTACTACACATACCCCATTACCTTTTATTCTGTTCAAATTCATTTTCATTCATATTAACCTGATTTTCTTATACATATACTGGCAAAATAACTTCATGTGAACATTCAGTATTTATTGTGTAGGTTCAACCTTGAAGTTTCTATTTTTTAATTTTGGGAAAGTGAACTACTCAGTTTCCCACTGTGCATTTAAGGAAAACTTTGTTTCAGTCATTACAAATGTTTTTTTTTCTTAGCTAGAAGACAGATATAAAGATTAAAACTCCTGACCTTAGAGTTTGCTTTTAAACTGTTTAAACAAGTGATGTGACAAATGGTCAGTATAAGTAAGGGCTTGCAAGTCAAAAAAAAAGAAAAAAAGATAATTATACTGAAAGTTGATTATGTTCATGAAACTGCAGTTTTACTGATTTCACTTGATCACACGTGACACTAGTAGTTATTTTGAACAGCAGAGTACATGAAGCATTAAAAAGCTAATTATCAGGACCATTAGACCCTTATAAAACTGAAGTAGTCAGAGGCTATACTGTACGCTAAAAAGTAATTAACAGAAGGAATATGCCAATTATGATTTTGAAGCCCTATAATCATTCAGAAGCAGCACATATTAGATTACATTATAGTAACTATTTATAGATGAACATGTGACTGAACAGTGGCACTATTTTTTTAAAGGAAGCAGCCAAATTGGACTCCATCATTTCTCGCCTCACACAGAGTGTATCAGTATGTGAATGTCAGCATGTTTCAACATTAAATGCACATATTATAGCATCAGTGTCCTACTGGTTCATATTGCCATGTACAACAAGCTGCACTGACAATGTTAACCAACTGGATGATATATTATGGAGATGAACAGCTTGCTGTCTATGAAGATCCATTCACAGTGCAGTGATGTATCTGCCATTTCTCTCTCTGATATCCTTGGAATACTCAAGTCAACCTGTGTCCTGCTTAAAAAAAGGAGTGTTTACAAAGACACTTCTCAAGCATCTAACTTTATCCAAGTCTGTACATATTGCCTAAGAATGTGTATGCTTGTATATATAATTATATATATATAATTGTACAGCTGAAAAATCTAGAACTATCTATCATTTGTAAATGCAAACAATCCTGGTAAAGCAAAGACCAGACATGGCCAATCTGAAATAGCACAATAGTCCAAATGCTCTAGATCTCTTAGAAAATCCCACAAAGTGTACTTTGGCATAACACCCTGGAAAGTTGCCAATTTTTTTTTACCATAGGCCTGCATTTTCTTGTCCTGAAGTCTGAAATGATCATAACTACAACTTAAAGGGCTACTTAATTAAGCACAATTTGTACCACATCACTGTTAAGATCTAACGTTTAAATGCTTTTTTGAGTTTAGTAAAATATGTGAATTTTTCATTGAGAAATAAATAAAATCTGTGTTTACATGTATAATAGACTGCCCACAGACCCATCCACATCTGCTTCATTACTGCAACCAATCCCTGTTAAAGTCAATGGTAATATTTTGTCAGACTGCAAGTTTGAAGGGATCAGGTTCTTTTTTCCCCTATGGGCAGAACATTCACGTCTGTGCTCTCTTGCCTCTCTGAAATTGGTACAATGCAGACCAATGTGTGTGTGTGTGGGGGGGGGGGGGGGGCAGTTTTCTGTGCTTCAGGCTCCCAATGGACAATCGGTGCAGCTCCTTGCAGTGATCCTAGCAAACAAAAACTTGACCCTTACCACATTTTTCTGTGCAGGTGTAGAATACTGTACTCACCGAAACAGGAACACTTAACAGTCTGTTATTACTCATGCAACAGCCACTGGGCCGTGTCATGCATTTTAAGGGGATAAAATGTATAATTTAAATGCAATTATTTTATATATTTGTATGTTGGCTATTCTATCACTATGTCATGTAAAATCTTTTTTTTTCACATGATGTTAACAGTGTGGAATGTTTTAACTAAAACTTTTGTTGTCTTTCATTTGATTATACATATTTATGAGTAGATAACCAGATTGATGACCAAGATAACAGAGATAGAGAGACATGTAGTCTAAAAGCTGCACATAACCAATACAGTCCATGATACAATTGTGACATTGTAAAATCAATCTTTACAGTTTGACATACTCAAAATAAACATACATATTAAGTGAATTTGGTACACAAGTATACAATCATACAGTGTCCCTACTGATTGGAGGAAAAATGATGGAAAATATTGTAAGGTGTTTGAAACAAAATGAAATAGTTTTTCATTTTTTACCAATTAGAGAAATGTTTTTGTGGGACTGATTAGGAGGTCCTCAACTTTATCTTGAAGAATCTCATTGTGTTTAATAAAGGTTATTATCCTGCTTAATCTGTTATCTTTGTATAGTCCTGTTATCTTTTTTGAAAAGCCTCCAAAGAGGGCCTCTTCTTATCCTGATTCACTGTTGCTTTAAAATAGAAATTGTATTTCTCTTGTTTTAAGACAGTCAGCCCTATTAAATTGGAAGCCTGTAGCAGCACCGGCAAGCACGCAAAAGCTGCAGGCTTGAAATTCAGCTGCATTACAGAGCTATTAAATTCCACCATGGCGCGAGTTACGGGCCAGAGACGCAAGCCCGTAAACCATTTTTGCATGGTTTAAATATAGTTACATAGTATAGTTACATAGTATTTAAGGTTGAAAAAAGACTTTCAGTACATCAAGTTCAACCTTTTAAGATCTCCTTTGATCTGCAATATGCGGATTAACTATTAATTCATTAGTTGTTAATTAATTATTAATCAATTATTAAATGTTTTTTATTTTTTATTTTTTTTATTATTATTAATTAGTCCAGAGGAAGGCAAATAGAAAAAAAACAAAAAAAACAAGCGAGACTTAGCCAATTGTCTAAAGGGGAAATGTTAAAAATTTGGATCATTACTGTCTCTCTAATTATCCATGATAACCCTGAATACCCTTTTTAATTAGAAATAAATCTAGTCCCCTTTCAAAATTATCTATCGAATCTGCTGTCACCACCTCCTCTGGTAGAGAATTCCACAGATTAACCACCCTTACTGTGAAGAACCCTTTTCTTTCTTTGAGGTGGAATCTTTTTACTTCTAACCTCAAGGGATGTCCTCTTGTCAGTTGAAAACCTCTTGGCACAAAAAGCTCCCCCGACAAATCTTTATACTGACCCTGGATGTATTTATATAAGGTAATCATATCTCCTCTTAGACGCCTTTTTTCTAGAGAAAATAAGTTTAATTTGGTTAGTCTTTCTTCATAACTTAGCCCCTCCATTCCCCTTATTAGTTTAATTGCCCTTCTCTGTACCTTTTCCAGCTCTAAAATGTCCTTTTTATGAAGTGGTGCCCAAAATTGTACTCCATATTCCAAATGAGGGCGTACTAGAGATTTGTATAGTGGCAGAATTATATTTGCTTCCCTGGCTTCTATACCCTTCTTAATACATGCTAATATTTTATTTGCCTTTGCAGCTGCTGCTTGGCTTTGAGCACTGTTACCTAGGTGGTTGTCCACAAGCACTCCCAAATCCCTTTCAATATCTGATACACCTAGATTTGCTCCATTAAGATTACACATTGCATGGCTATTTTTCCTTCCCAGATGCATAACCTTACATTTATTCATATTAAATCTCATCTGCCATTTAGATGCCCATTCCTCAATTTTATGTAAATCCCCTTGGAGGGAAAGCACATCATTTTCTGATTTAATTACCTTGCACAACTTTGTGTCATCAGCGAAAATGGAGACCCCACACTCCAATCCTACCTCTAAGTCATTAATAAATATGTTAAAAAGGAGAGGACCTAATACTGAACCCTGAGGAACCCCACTTACCACATTAGTCCAATCGGAGTATGTTCCATTTGCATCAACCCTTTGCTTCCTGTCTTTTAGCCAGCTCTCAATCCATGAGCAGATATTTACTGCAATTCCTGTATCCCTTAGTTTGCCCAATAGTCTCCCATGTGGCACTGTATCAAAAGCCTTTGCAAAATCCAAAAAGACTACATCCACTGAGTTGCCTTGATCCAGGTTCCTAATAACCTCCTCATAGAATCTAATTAGATTTGTTTGACATGACCTATCCCTCATAAACCCATGTTGACTGCTACTTATAATCCTGTTCAAATAGACATATTCTTGTATATTATCCCTTATTAACCCTTCTAAAAGCTTCCCCACTACAGAAGTGAGGCTCTCTGGTCTATAATTCCCCAGATTTGCTCTTGCTCCCTTTTTAAATATAGGTATCACATCAGCATTTCTCCAGTCATCTGGTAGAGACCCTGTGTTGAGTGAATCTTGAAAAATTAAATATAATGGTTTGGCTATTACAGAACCCAGTTCCCTTAGTACCCTTGGATGTATTCCATCAGGACCCGGGGCTTTATTAACATTTATTTTTTCCAACCTCTTTTGGATTACTTCCTGTGTTAACCAATTATTTGGCAAAGGTAGTGTAGCCCCATTATGTCGCAGTGTCCCAACCACTGGTACCTCCCTTGTGTATACCGAAGAAAAGAACCTATTTAGCTCATCTTCCTTTTCCTGGTCACTAATTTTCAGACAGCCTGTTTCACATTGTAATGTTCCTATAGCTTCCTTCCTCGCCTTCTTCCCATTAATATAATTTAAAAATATTTTAGGGTTAGTCTTACTCTCTTTTGCAATTAATTTTTCATTTTCTATTTTAGCCAGTCTAATCGCGCTTTTGCAAGCCTTGTTGATTTCCTTGTATTCCCGTAAAGCAGTCTCTGTCCCCTCTTGTTTGTATAATTTAAATGCCTGTTTTTTACTCAGTATCTTGACCTTTAAATCATTGTTAAGCCACATGGGTTGTGATTTACTACTTTTACTTTTATTCCCACATGGTATATGCTGATGTGTATGTATATTTAGTAAGGATTTAAATGTTGTCCATTTATGTTCAGTGTTTTTACCTATCAGTTCTCTGTCTCAGTCTATACTTTGTATTGCTGCCCTTAGACCATTAAAATCTGCCCTTTTAAAATTAAGAGTTTTTGTTGGCCCCTTAAAATGTTTTTTTTTTAATTCAATCTCAAATGAGACTGTGTTGTGATCACTGTTTCCCAAAGGTTGCCCTATTTCAACATTTGATACAATATCAATATTATTTGTAATGAGTAAATCTAAGATAGCTTCATTTCTAGTAGGCTCCTGTATAACCTGGGCCAGATAACGATCCCTGAGTGTACTCAAGAACCTGCTCCCCTTAGCTGAACTGCTGGTCTCATTTATCCAGTTTATTTCAGGGTAATTAAAATCTCCCATTATTAGAACTTGCCCGTGCTTAGCTGCATTTCCAATCTGTAACAACAATTGTATTTTCTCACTTTCAGCTATATTTGGGGGTTTATAGCATACTCCTACTAATATTTTTTTGGAATTTGCTGCTCCGCTATTTAACTCTACCCACAAACATTCAACTTTATCACTAGTTCCACTATAAATATCTTCTCTGACTATAGCCTTAAATTCAGGCTTAACATATAGACAAATCCCTCCTCCTCGTTTACCATTGCCTCTATCTTTCCTAAATAGGTTATAACCATCCAGATTAACAGTCCAGTCATGAGATTCATCCCACCACGTTTCGGTAATGCCTATTAAATCCCATTTTTCATTAATTGCTAATAATTCTAACTCTCCCATTTTTCCTGGCAAGCTTCTGGCATTAGCAAGCATACACCTTATGTTATGAGTCTGTAGTTCTGAAGTGCCTGCCACTGAACTTGAATTACTTAGTACTACCTCCATATTGACTATACTACCCCTCCCCCCATCTCCTCCCCTATAAGTTGTTAATTCATCCCTTATACCCTCTACACTTTCTGCCCCATTACTTATATCTAGTCCCTCCTCCCCACCTACTAGTTTAAAAACTCCTCCAGCCTTTCTACCATCCTATCCCCTAGTACAAAAGCTCCCTCATCATTAAGGTGCAATCCATCCCTACTGTAGAGATTGTACCGAAGTGAGAAGTCAGCCCAGTGCTCTAAAAAGCCAAACCCCTCCTTAGTGCACCACATCTTTAGCCACACATTAACCTCCCTAATCTCCTTCTGCCTCCCTGGGCTAGCACGTGGCACTGGTAGTATCTCAGAAAATACTACCTTGGAGGTCCTTGCCTTCAGCTTATTACCTAGTTCTCTAAAATCATTCTTTAGGACACTCCATCTTCCACTAACTTTGTCATTGGTACCAATATGTACCAAGACCGCCGGTTCATTTCCAGCCCCTCCCAATAATTTGTCTACCCGATCCACAACATGACGAACCCGAGCACCCGGGAGAGAGCAAACTGTTCGATTGCTGGGATCTGGGTGACAAATCACCCTGTCTACCTTCCTAATAATAGAGTCCCCTACAACCAAAACCTGTCTGTTCTGTCTATTCTGCCCTCCCTCTTCTCCAGTAGAGCTTTTCGCCCGGCTGTTAGAGGGAACAGCTCTATCTGGCATTGCCATTCCTGAATGGACATCGCCAACAGTTTCACTCAATCTGGCAAATCTGTTGTTGTTTGCCAACTCAGAACTAGCCTGCCTCCTCCTGTTCCCCCTGCTTCCCCTTGTAACTGTAACCCAGCTGCCCCCTTGGACATCCTCACTAGCCCCAGCTCCACCCTCCATGCTAGGCCCAGCTAAACTGTGCTCAGTGAGCACCAACCCCCTTTCCAGTGGAGCAATATCACTAAGTGCTGCAATTCTCTTCTCCAGATCTCCAATTTGAGCTTCCAGAGAGGCAACATGCTCACACCTCTCACAGAGGTATGGACCCTGGATCATCTGTTCCAGTATTGCATACATATGACAGGATGTACACTGAATAAGGTTGCCACTGGACTGACTCATAATTATTATTATTGTCTACGAAATTTCAGTGGGAAAAAGAAAGAATATAATATAATATAATATATTTATATAAAGTTTTCCTCTTTTGCACTATAAATCTGCCCTCCCTTTTCTTTGAAGGCCCTCCTTTTATTTAAACTCCTAGGCTTTTACTAGAATTGCAGTTGATACTGAAAATGTTCACAAGCTCACAAGTTCCCCTTCTCCGGTTTCTATTAACTTTTGCCTTCTCGCCTGGGCACAATTAGTGCACTCTGCAATTTATCAGCCTTTACTTGTAAGGTAAATCCACTTGTAAACAGGCCCCAAACCAGCTCCCAAACCTTTTATACAAGTATAACAGTCAAGCCACACCCCTCTCACCTGGGCACAATTAGTGCACTCTGCAGTTTATCAGCCTTTACTTTTTAAGGTAAATCCACTTGTAAACAGGCCCCAAACCAGCTCCCAAACCTTTTATACAAGTATAACAGTCAAGCCACACCCCTCTCACCTGGGCACAATTTGTGCACTATGCAGTTTATCAGCCTTTACTTTTTAAGGTAAATCCACTTGTAAACAGACCCCAAACCAGCTCACAAACCTTTTATACAAGTTTAACAGTCAAGCCACACCCCTCTCACCTGGGCACAATTAGTGCACTCTGCAGTTTATCAGCCTTTACTTTTTAAGGTAAATCCACTTGTAAACAGACCCCAAACCAGCTCACAAACCTTTTATACAAGTTTAACAGTCAAGCCACACCCCTCTCACCTGGGCACAATTAGTGCACTCTGCAGTTTCTCAGCCTTTACTTTTTAAGGTAAATCCACTTGTAAACAGACCCCAAACCAGCTCACAAACCTTTTATACAAGTATAACAGTCAAGCCACACCCCTCTCACCTGGGCACAATTCGTGCACTCTGCAGTTTCTCAGCCTTTACTTTTTAAGGTAAATCCACTTGTAAACAGGCCCCAAACCAGCTCACAAACCTTTTATACAAGTTTAACAGTCAAGCCACACCCCTCTCACCTGGGCACAATTCGTGCACTCTGCAGTTTCTCAGCCTTTACTTTTTAAGGTAAATCCACTTGTAAACAGCCACTTGTAAATTTCCACTTGTAAATATGATATTCAAGTTCATGCGAGTTCCATTATACACATTGATTGCTGGGATTCATATAAAAAGGAAATTAAACACGAAAAAACGTATTTAATATTGCAGATTTGCGAGCGTGAGAATGTTGTGCTATTAATTTTAATACCTAACATCACTTTCCCTTTAATTATAAGTGCAGTTGTGGGTCTATATTTGCATTTATAGTGCTATGTATAGGACTTTAACCCCCTAGCGGGTCATCTCTATTATCGTTTATTTATAACGCGCCAACATATTCCGAATCGCTGGTACCTGTTGGCTTTTTGGCTCCATTTGCGGGTTACGGGCTTGAACGCCAGTGAATTTGTTGCAATTTAATAGCGTGATTGGAACATAACAGTTACATAACAGGCTTGACAGAACAAAGGAATTGCAGCCGCGGAGTGCAGTCTTCAACATCCAGTAGGGTCTTATCGCTCTTACCCCTCAAGTCGTTAGCGGGTAGCTTTACACAGCCAGTTTAATAGCCTTACGGGCTACGTTACAGGCTACGGTTTTTACACGTTGATGGAATGAATTTAATAGGGCTGAGTGTCTATTAAAACTGTATGTATAGATTTGCATTGCTTGGCTTGCATTCAGCTCTTTGAGTCATGGTGCTGGCACTCATACTGTCCTCAGAGTTTTTAGATTTATCAGAAATGTTTCCATACACTCTCCAGCTGTGAGAATAATAAAGACAGTGATACACCATTCTAATCTGATTCCTCTGGAGGCTTTACAACGGAAATACAATTTTACTATACAGGGAGAGGAGAAGAGATATTCCAACAAAATACAGCCAATGGGTTCTATGAATTTTATATAGAATATTATACCTTTTATAGTCTCAAAATTGAAGGCAGTCTCATTTTTGTAAGTCCTAGTCTGTTCATGTTGATTACATCTAGTTACTCAGAATGAGACTATTACTGGCCAAACATTCAGTTCTTTATAAATTCCTCTGTTTTTTTTGTTACGTTTTTTTTAGGCAATATGAAAAAACATGCTGCTACATACATAAAGCAATTAAGATACACTACCTAATTAAATAAAAACACAAAAACATCAACATGATGCCATATTAACCTGTTATTACTCACAGAGGCTTTATTGTGTCCCCAAAATATCAATATAATTGTATATACATGTTGTTCATCACATCTACATTTGGGAATAAAATATGGGGCACATTACACTGCAACATGGCATATATTAAGTACACGGGGACCACTTGAATATTTCCTGTTCAGTCTTTTAGTCGTATCTGACTGTCTGTGACCCTATGGACTACAGCACATGCAGCTAGGCCTCTGCCACTGCTTTCCTACAAGGTTTGCTTGCTGGTGATACTGGAGTGGCTTGTCAGTTCCTTCTCCAGTGATTTGGAATTAGTCCATCCACTCTGCTTTCACCTGCCCACCAACAATGGCCCTTAATGGTATAGCTCACAGCTTCATTGAAGAACACAGGCCTCATCACCACCATCACTTAGCAAACCACAATGGGACCAGGGGAACATACACCACAATAATCTAATCCAACCCATCAGGAAGAGCCGCAAACACACATTGAGGGTTTGCAGAGGTACGTGGAGCAACAGCCAACTGACCTCCATCAAGTGTAACCTTTGCTACGCCCATCCCAGGAAGTCTCACGCCATTGCTGGTGGCCATGTGTTGAGATGTCCACTCATTCCCATTTGGTGACCTCCCATTATGTTCTAGTATTCATCAATTTACATTAGTGTGGATTGCTAAGTGATGTTGGTGATGGGGCTTGTATACTTCAATGGAGCTGTGAGCTATTCTAATTAAAGGCCAGTGTGGGTGGGCAGGTGAAAGCAGAGTGGTCGGACAAATCCAAAATCACTGGAGAAGGAACTGATAAGCTACTCCAGTATCACCTGTCATAATCCTGTTAGGCCCTCAGGGAAATGTTCCTACTCCACAGTATCACTAATTGAACTTACCTGTGTATTAACCCTTTATTATGTCTAGATTGTAGATGTAGTATTATAGGATATCTATAGTTTACATCTATAGGAATGTGACACTAATGTGATACATGTGGATGTCCCATAACCCCAACCATTGAAAACACACTGACATGGATACAACATTATAACAAAGCTTTATTTTCTACACAGACCACAATCAGAAAGGGTCAAGACTGTATCATGGGTGTGGTGTGGGTTGGTCCCGAGAGAGCAAGGGGCTAGAAGAAAGCAAAGGGGATACCTACAGGGGCCCCTGTGATTCTCTAGAATAAGCATGATGCATAGCACCTACCAGGGTCACATGCTGTCACTACAACGCTGCAACCAGAATCTGATGAAAAAAAGGATCATCACAAATCACTCCATTTAACTGAATAATCCATTAGTGTGCATGGCACTTACAACTTGTCTAGATCTTCTCAATGTTACAGATGAGTCAACCTTTGGACTGTGCAATCCAATCCAGTTTCACACAGTGTGGTGGGCGAAATTGGAAAAATTAAAAACTGGTAAAAAAAAAGGCAGAGGAGGAGAAAAATAATAATGACATTGCATGGACAGTACAGTGCTAAATACTTTACCAATATACCAACTCACCTGATTCCCATCTGCAAGCATTAATAACTATTATCTAGGTCAACATAGTCAAATACTCATTAATACAGAGAGGCCACAAAGGTCAGCAGCCAGATTCACTATTATTTACATCAGACCCAAGGATCTGTTCTCAGACTGATATTGAGGCCAGGATCACATGCTTCACTAGTGCATATATTAATTCTGGCTGTCATTAACATGCCATTGTGAGACTTTGCAAGTCCACCGCCAGAGCGGTATTACTCTACATTTAAGCTAACAACAATCATGTCTGAGACTTCTGGCTATATGATAGTTTTAAGATTGTGGCAGCTACATGTTAAGGCGGGCTGTCATTGAAGGAATGTCTACCTGCGAGGCACTGTAAAAACCTTAAACCTTATACATTTCCTTCACAATGCATTCCTCAGTGATCATCAATTGGTGAAATGTTCAACAGAACCCTACATGTCCACAGAGAAGGGGATCATGGACCATGTGATGGGAGGTAGACTGCAAACAAAATATCACCATCACATAGGCCAAGATCCAAGACTCTGTAGCCAGCCTAGATTAGGTCAACATTGTGACCAATAGATTGTCACTGAGGAGAGCTGTTAGAAGGCACAATCATGTCCGCAGCCCCTAGGTCCTTATTTGCCTTGGCGCAGGGCCATCATCTTCTGCACCCGGATGCCGTTGCCTCACTGTTGGGGGAGGGCAGGTGGAGGTAGTAGCACCACGAGTGGTGGTGGCGGGGCATGGTGGAAGGAGAAGAGGGACCAGGCTGCTGGGGGCCATATAATGTCTGTGATGAGGGGGGCTGGCCCAGCCCCGTTACCAGCAGCCTAACCATTTGCTGCTCCAGCATCAGGTGATGCCTTCTCTCCTCCCTAAAGTGCCTGTCCATGCTGCGCCTCATGCCAGAGATGTCGGCAGCCATTCTCTTCATGAGGGCCAGCATCTCTGGCAGAGCAGCCTGGGTCGCTGGTGGTGGAGACAGGAGTCCTGCTGGCAGGACCGGGGGAGGAGGTGGCAGGGAGGGAGTGGGGAGGATCTGGGACCCGGCTGGAGCCAGGGATGGCTCACTGAGTGGGGAAGGGGGTGCTGTGGCATAGTTCGTCAATGTTGAGGGCCCCGGTGAGATGTCCTTGGAGGAGGGGGTGGTCGGGTCAAAGCGGATGGGGCTCTGTACAGGGGGGATATCCTCCACTAGCAGGACCTCCCCCTCCTCAGAGCCAGGGCCCTCTGATGATCCTGTAGCCTCCTTCCCCTGAGCTGTCTCCTGTGGGGCAGGGGCTGATGGCCCCACCTCTGGCTCGTCACTGGACCCAGACCTCCTTCTGGATGCTGAAAGAGAGAAAAGAGAGTTATATGTCATTAGTATGCTGATTAATACATTGATATGTGTTCATTCCTAACTATCTGACATCTAGGCTTGAAACTGGATGATTCTCATAATTACAACTCAGATTATCTATCATTTGCTAGATTTGATCTATTCTTTGGTTCTTGGTCTTGATCTCTCCTGGCTCCTAACACTATCTGTATTTTGTCTGCAGTCTGTAACTGCATCAGCTGCAGTGGGCAAATCAATATGTGGACCCTCTATTGCTTGATTATAAGTGATTTTCAGCCTCATGGATTTAATGACGCAGCCATCTATCCATTGTTAATTCCATGGAGCTGACATGTCAGTATCATTTCAGGTCATAATGTACATGTTTAGTGTGTGTGATGCACATGTGGAGGCATATTCACCTGACATGGAGACTGGGTCCTGCTGGGCCACCGGGGATGAAGCTCCAGAGGTGGGCAGCGTTCTCAGAAGGTCCCTTGTGACCCTCTACCACGCTTTATAGGTCACACTGTGTCCTTGAGCTTCTCTGGCCATCTTCCTCCTCACCATGGCCCTGATATCCACATAACGGTGCTTTAAAGACCCCAAGCCCCTAGGCACTGTGGACATCTCCTTCATCACCTCCACTACCTCCTTCCTATAGGCCCAGGCTTTGCTTCCCTCGCAAACAGGATGACGGGACGGGCACAGATCGCACCCAGGAGGACCATATTCTACTGGGGCGTATAATTACAGGCCTTGCTATCTCGACTGTGTTCGGGACCCCAGCCTCCCTAACCTCTACCTGAGGCCTGTTCCTGGATGCTGGAGAGTATGGAAGGGCGGACAATTTTATGTATTATTGTGGGTACCAAATGACGCAGCATGGAGATCCGGGGGCAAGGTGTGTGATTGAGGGGTTAATGGGGAGTGGCTGAGAGGAGTGTCTGGGAATGGATGAGGGTGTAAGTGGTGATGTGATCCATGCTGGGGCAGAACCATGCCAGGCAAGGGAATTACCACAGGCCATGCCTAGTATAATGGTGGAGGATCAGGGAGGAGAGAGAGCTCCAGTAGCACAGGGACAGAGGGATCTAGGGCCACCTGCAAACAGGGACACTGACAATGATGCCGGTGATCAGCTGTTGAGGGAAGAGGTACAGGAAGTGGTGGCTTAGGCAGAAGAGGGGGAGCCTGTGCAGGAGCCTGTGAGGAGGTGAAGGGCACCCAATTTGTACAGGGAGATACTCACATTAGAGGGGTTAACTAATGGGGAGGTGTATGAGCGTTTCCGGCTGACCCGTGCCAATCTTGTGGAGCTCTATGCAGACCTGAGGGAGGACATTGAGCCTCGCTCAAGGACCAATGGAGTCATCCCAGGGCTGACACGAATGTAAGCTGCAATACACCTCCTTGCCTCTGATAGCTTTCAGAACACCCTCAGCATAGCCAGAGGAATGTCTCAGCCAAGCCTCTCATATTGTCTGAGCGCATTCCTCCGTGCTGTTTGGAAAGCTACCAGATACATCAGTTACCCTAACACTGTGGAAGAGATCTCGAAGGTGAAGGTAGATTTCTACCGATTAGGAGGTGTCCCCAATGTGCTCGGTGCTATTGATTGTATGTGGCATGTGGCACTAATACCTCCTAGAGAGCAAGAAGCGCTGTACAGAAATCGCAAGCATTATCATTCAATCAATGTACAGGTTGTTTGCGATGCGAACATGCGCATACAAGGTGTGTATGCAGGCTTCCCGGGAAGTGCTTATGACGCCCATATCCTGCGTCTATCTGGGACACATCTGAGATGTTTTAGGTCGGCAGATTTCCATCCAGATGGCTACTGGGTGAGTACACAGTAGTAATCGCAGTCAACCATATCTTACAATAACACATACATCATGTTTCCCTCTATTGCTCCGATGTTCAAATGTACATTACGGAGTAATACTACCAAAGCCAGAAGATAATAGCTCATTGCTGCCCATAACCCTGTGTTAGCTTGGCCAACCAGTATGCATTTCACAACAACATATGACAAAAAAACACAATTGATTAATCATTAGGTATATGTTCTGATGCATTACCTTGTATCCTATGACATGGACATCTCTAGCCTTCATAACGTGTTGTGTGTTATTGTAAAGGCTATGTAAGTGAGATGGATTCAGAATGCATTTGATAGAGGAGAATTAATAGTGTTTGAAAAACATTTTCTTGCATGAATATATCCCTGAATAAACATTAATTAGCTTACCTTGAAGTGATCAAAATCTCTAGGTCTTTTGGCATTTGCGATTGATCGTGTACATCTGTAGAAAATCTTACCTGAATTAGCATAACATTTAAAATCAGAATCATGCTAATACATTGCATCAGTCTTCATCTCAGTGACTTCTAGCATGTGCTCGGTACAAGAACTGCAACAGTTGCTTCCTGTGCTCTGTACCAGAAGGGTTTCAATATGTACCCTGTTGTATTTCCCTTGTGTCCTCACCTCATGTAAGCGTCCTGTGGGTGTGATCATCTGGATTTGACATTTGTGCAAATAACTTTGTAATAAAACTGAAGCTTGATATAGAACATATGTATTAATACACTACTAATTATCCTCTATCAGATGCATCCATGATCCAGCTCACTTACGTATACCTTTAATTGTGTTTTAGCCACAGGGATCTGTTCATAGGTCAAGATGGTGATTATTGGTCATATGCTCTGTCAAACATCACAACATCCTATTCATATCAACATGTCACACTTTGTTTCCTTCAGGTGATGTAGGGAATGGGTGTTTGCCATGGTTGTTGACCCCTGTGAGCAATCCCCAGACCCAGGAAGAGGAGCGTTATAATGCTGCGCATAAGACCTCCCGGAATGTAATTGAGCGCACCTTTGGTGTACTAAAGATACACTTCAGATGTTACATTCCACTGGAGGTGCTCTATAATACAAGCCCAAGAAAGATTGTCACATCTTCATTGCCTGCTGTTGTCTGCACAATATAGCTTTACCTCCCCCTGTAGTGGATAATCTGCAGGGGTCACAACAACGTGCCCGCGTCATTCGTGAGTACTTCATATGTTAAGTACATACCCAATGTGAATGGAATACAGTCTAATGTATATGGATTATGCCTATCTCCCAAATCCACCTTGATCCATCGCCCTTGTCATACAGAATTCCAATCAGTCCACAGTAGAGGAGAGTTCACTGATATGATGTATGTACACTGGAAAATGCCACGTGATCAGTTACAGGTAAGTAAGCACACATTCCCATACACATCATAAGTACTGACAGTTCCAAACATCAAAGGCATCGATAAATGGAGTGGATTATATATCCCACTATGTCAATGTATATATGTCCCACATTTGTATAGGAATACCTCAAAACACTATGGACCAGTATTGTTCACATGGTATGATCCTGACAAACCACATGAAATAGGGATCAATATGTCGTAGATAAATACCATACACACATACTTTGGAGTTCAAGAACCGGTCATGATAACACAAAACAGAGTACTCTGGGTTTTTTCTCATGATTTGAGTTTATTCAGTAGGTTAAAATGTGGATCAGCAGCAAAACCCAACCTGGTGGTTGCTGCTGACTGGCTGGAGAACTGACTACTACTGAAATATATTCAGACACAGCCTTTTAGACTTGTTTACATGAGACAAGGCAGAAATCCATTTTTCACACCCTCTAGCAACATGGCACATTTATATGAGATATCCATTAGGAATAAAACACATACTTTATTCAAATCTGTGAGTACATCTACTTTAGATTATTCATTTGTGTGCAGTAAATAAAGATTATTAGACCTTGGGGGTGAGTGAAAAAACATATTTGCTATGTCTAGGGCTGTGTACTTGTCTAACTGAAATTGCTAAGTCATGGGTCATGTAGACTTAACTATTTCAGAACTTATATTGTATGCAAATCAAAAATACTGGTTGAATGCATATATCCCTGCCAAATATCACACTAACTGGAAAGTGTGCTAATTGTGTATCTATATACACTACAAATGTAAGGATATTTTATTTCCCCACCAAATACAATTCATATCAATCCTGAAATATGAACATCTCTGCAGATATGTAACGAGGATATGTGTAATGCATGAGATGTATATATGTGTTTATTAATCAAATCTCATCTTGATGTTCAAGGCAAAATGTTTGCAGTGGATAATTTGTGACTGTAATGATCACATCATAATAACCTTACAGAGCAGCTGCTGTGTGTCTACTCTCCTTTCAACAGCCTAGACATGGAAAAACATGAACAGCAACAGAACAACTGCTACATCAAATTGAACTACAAAGTGAGTATTTGCAGAATAATATGGCCATGTATGCTGAAGGACTGAAGAGACACAAATAACACATCACTCACTCCATTAATGTAGGCCTATCTCTCACTTTCCAGAATACATCACATGTACATAAAATAATGACGATCCACAGTGCACATGACCTGGTGGAACAAAAACATCTTGTGGATGAGCTTGGGACCGCGTCCAAAGTAAAACACCACATTTAACTGTCCAAAGATGCATTTATGTGTAATCGGTGTGATATTCCTACTTCATTAGTCATCAGATATATCCTCCCTCATCATCTGCCAGATGAGTAGCTCATTTCAAATGTATGGAAAAACAGTGAAAACGTATGTATGAAATGACCAGCATATATTGGTATGTGATGAAGTAGGCGCTCATGGAGCATGTGTAATGTTAATATTGACATGTTCCTTGCATGTTTGTTACAGATCGCAAAGATGAGTCCCATTCCACAGTCAGAGCAAGGAATGATGATGAGCATTCCCACATTCCATGACCATGCTACTGTCACATTGCATTATGTATGTTCATATGCCCTAGTTGATCATGCTTTGCATCGGGTGTAACGTCACATACTCTACATAGATTATATGGGCCTATTGCTTTAGACTTGCTATTCTCTCCTCTATTTGGACTATTGTGAAGCCTGTATCATACTTCCTTCCAGATCTCTTCCTCAGTGCTGATGTGATCTTCCCTGTACATCTGGGGAAGAGTGACTCTATCCTTTGGAACATAACTGTTAATAAGGTTATGTTAATCTTCAGTTATGCATATTCAACAGCAGATAATAGAGATGCTCATTCAGAGACCAGAAATCACCTCAAATTGTCCGATTTGTTTGTGAGTTCTGCTCACACATGAAATAAGTTTGAACACACTGATTATGGTCCTTGTTCAGGTCCCCATCTGAGTGTCCAAACTTGGGTATGCAGAGGCTGCTCTTATAGCGAATAAGCATTGCCCTATTGGGGTTCTAACATTGACTGATTGAGCACTTCTACATCTGCAGTTGAATAGAAGTGTCTGTTGCACACACACACACACGACTACAGATTACTTCTCCCATAACTATATCTCCTGTATTGGTGTTTTTGAATATTTGAATGTTAATGTTGGATGATGCACTGTATATCCCCCTCGACTGATCCTTTCATATAAATGTCATCACCCCCTGCCTGCATTCTGTCCGCTATATCCCTGTGTTACTGGAACTCTGTATCCTACCCACCTCCACCATGATAATGAGCAGGCCTGTGATAATTTTGTCACTGTGTGACTATTTGTGAAAAATTAAACATAATTTTTCAGTCAATGTTGTTTCTGTAAACCTGGATAATGTTCACAACCATATATTTACCATGTAACAAGTACATTACCCTGAAAGTCCAACAGATGCGCTCATCACCATCAGTTAGGCATGTAACTATTCTGTTCAATATGTGTTTTACATTACTACATAATAATCATGAATGTAGATTCATACCATCTTTCAAGTTGAGGCCCTTCAATTCATTACATACACCAACCTGCATGTCTATAGACATGACTCTTGAATTCACACCCCTCTGGAGGACACCTACATCTATTTTGGCAAGGTGCAGATTAAATGTAGTATATGTATCTTTCTAAACAAACACACACATATATGTATTGAACAATGACACTTCAATCTATCTGTTTCTGTCAATTAGAAAGCATGATTGGTCCAAAACACACAGAAACAGTGATAAACAGTATAACATCCTCATACTTTATTTCATACACAGAGCACAATCAGAAATGGACAAGACTGTGCATTAATATCATGGGTGTGGTGTTGAATGGATACCAGTATGTGCAAGGGGCTGTGGCAAATCAGAGGACATCTGAAGGGGAAACAGACAACATCATGAGGACAATGCATAGCATGTACTAGGGTCACATGTGGTCATGACCCCACAGTAACCAACATCATATAACACGACATTTAATCAACATAACCATTAATGAGCATACAACAACCATATGGTTGCCAGAATAAACAGACACTAGAAAACATGGTTCATGGGATACTAAGCGATTCCACACAACAGGTGTGTTTGACATACATTACTGCTGATTGGTCAATAGATGATGTGAATCTTTAAAACCTAGAGAGGAGGTGTTAGAACAATTATGAGACTGTTATTATAGTACATTGTTTTGCTCTGGACACTACGGTACACCAATAACATGAACATCATCTCTACGACCAGTACTAACCATATTTATTCGGTCCTTTTCAATAAGCTTTCCCGGAATATGTTGAGGATGTGTAATACGTACAAGGCATGCTTCACTGTGACACAATCTTTCAGCAAAGATTACTATTACTATCTACAATGGAATAGTTGTGTCATGCTGATATCACATCTCACTGCTATATGGGTGGGACCCAAGGCCAGACAGATTACACTGTTTCACATTACCCCTAAACACATGCACATTGATTATGATGTCAAACCAAGGAAATTAGCCATTTGGTTTGGATGACATGAAATACATGAATCCACTTTCAGAATGTTAACGGGATGAAATGCTACAAAAACTTAGGTAGAACTGCTGGTTTGGATTAGCAGATCCTAATGGGACTGTGCAACTCTAAGCCAGGTCACTATTCATTATAATGGAAACTCACACTATTCATGTTCATTAGTGAAGAGATAAGTAGTCATATATTGCATTTCCAATCATCTGCAGTGGTGAATGACACTGATCGAATGCCTGTTGGGAACTGGGTTGAGTCTTTACTCACATGATGGTATTGTACTACTCAAAGATGAAGAACATGCCTTCATGGTTGTGAGATTTGGCTATTAACAACTACAGAGACAAGAACAAGATATCAATCATAACAATATTCTGATTAACTACAGCACTTCATCTCAAGGTCAATCCACATTGTACATCAATTGTAGAAATGTTAAGCATAACCAGACATGTACACACTCTGTGGCCAGCCAATAGTATGTCAACATCTATAACAATCAATATTCTGTGAGAGTGATCAGGAGAATGCCTTCCTCTATGGTCCTAAGACCTTCTACTTACTCTTTGTTACGGGGCCCCGCGGACCGTCTCCCTTTTTCACGTTTTTGGTGATGTGGGACATGGGTGGCTGGGGGAGTTTTGAGATGGTGTAGATGTCTGAGATGAGGAGGCAGATATCTCAGTTTGCGGTTGTGCAACTGAGGCTGGAGAGGGTATGGGCTGCCGTTGGAAGTACCTGAATTATCAGGCGTCTCTCCCAACTTACCTGTTCCTCATATCTCTCCGTCCTTCGGTTGTGCCTTCTATCTCAGTATGGAGAGGCGGAGTGCTAGCCTGGAGGATCTATTGCCAGTCAGGATGGTGCTACTTAGGCGGGCACTTCCTCTCGATCAAAAGGATAATCTTTCGGGCCTTTGTCTGGCGTGCCTGGTCACTCCCTAGAAAACTGGGTCAAAATCTCAAACAATGGAGTAGGTGCTGGTGGCAAAGGGGCCGCAGGCAAGGACTGGAAGGCTGGAAGGCATTGGCTGTCTGGGTGACGGAAGAGACTGTGAATCAGAGGGTGGCACCTCAGAATGTGGAACAGCAGAGGGGTGGCATTCCTGAGGGTGGCACAGCAGAGGGTGCCATTCCTGATGGTGGCACAGCAGAGGGTGGCACTCCTGAGGGGTGAGTTCCTGAGGGTGGCCATTGCTGCATTGGTGGATGGAGCAGGCCCTGAGGTCATGCCATGATGGGGTGACCTGGTGGACTATAGGATGGGTATCCATGGGCTGGCCCAGCATGAGAAGGGGCAGCATAGGATGGCCTAGCATAAGGTGGCAACAAAGGACGACATAGCATAAGATAAGGGGCAGCATAGGATGGGGCAGATAGTAAGGCTTGGGTGTGGTGGGAGTGATGATAGCGTTGTTGACAGAGAGAGATGTGAGGAATTGAAGGTGTAGTAGAGGGTGGGGAAGTTTAAGAGTTCAGTCTTAGATATGTTGAGGTTTTAGATGGTGGGCGGACATCCAAGAGACTATTGCAACGCACTCCTTGTTGGCCTGCCACCACTCACCTCTCCCCACTTCAATCCATAATGAATGCCTCTACCAGACTCATCTTCCATACACATCGTTCAATGTCGGCAGCTCCTCTTTGTCAATCTCTTCACTGGCTTCCCTTCAGAATAAAATTACAAATCTTGACCCTAACTTATAAAGCCCTTAACAACAGCACACCCCCATACATCTCTGCTCTCATCTCCAAATACTCCCCCACACGCCCTCTTCATTTTGCTAACAACCTTCTTCTTTCTACACTCTTGTCACCTCTCTCACTCCCGCCTCCAGGACTTCTCATGCTGCCCTATTCTCTGGAACTCCATGCCTCGCTTCACCAGACTATCCTCATGCCTTAAAATCCTTCAAAACGTCAATAAAAACGCACATCTTTAAAGAAGCACTATCACCTTCCCTCGCTAACTGATCAGCACTACTCTCTCCCTTGTGTACCACATACAAACTTCAACCTTTAGATTCTAAGGTCTGCGAGTTTCAATCCTGCAAGGTCTTTAGGGAAAGCGCTATGGACACAGATTCCAAGCACAAAGACAGGCCTTCCATTCAGTGCAATGTGTGAATCTTAAATGTGTCATTGCCTGTAACTTAACTTATGTACAGCGCTACGGAATATTGTTGGCGCATTACAAATAAATGATAATAAGACTAGCGACTAGCCTGCAAAAATGACGGGGCAGGTAAAATTTAAAGCCATGGGAATGGTGTTTGAGACACAATGTAAACCGTTTTGTACAGTGAGGACCTTCAGCGCTCATTGCGAGCCTCTCCTGTTCATGTACTTTTGGTCCTCTGAGCACCTTCATGAGTCATGATAAAGAGAGATATAATACTTTTTAGTGTATGTAGTTAAGTAATAATGACTTTTTTATTCAATAAATTAAATAACTTTAAGTATTTATAATAATATATGCAGCGAGCAATAAGCTAACATTCTGTTTGTATTTTCCTACAGCATAGAATATACATTTTGAGTGTCGGTGCCCTGCTTATAAAGTGTAATGAATGTTCCAAGTGTGAATTATAAATAGGCTGCGTGCGCGAGGTAAAGCCGTTGATTTATTGTGTAAAGCGGTATTGTATATTCGTAATGTTACACGTCTCGTGAACATTTTCCAGCTTTTGTAACAGTTAACCTATTTTGTAGGTCGTAGTGTGATGTGTAAAGTGATACGTATCCTCGTTTAATTTTTTTTCCGGCGGCCATTTTTGTCCTTGCTTAGGCGATTTTCAAGTGGTGTAAATCGTCTAAATTGAGTTACATTCTCGTTCCACCTCACTCTCAGACGTCCTGGCTGTTGCCCCGTGCTGTCTGTGATGTTTTTGTAATATTTTGGGTTGTATTTAGTGTATTTTTATTGTTTTTTTGTTTTCGTCGTTCGTCCGTTAAACTAAATTTTTTGCGTCTCGTATCTTTTTTTTTTTTAAGTCCAGCATTTGTCGACCAGCATGGCAGGCCAAGCGATCAGCGTTTAGGAAGTGCTTTTCGGCTAGGTCCTGCGTGTTTCATTGCTCTTCGTATTTGTGGCTGAGTAGTTGTAGTGCGTTGTAGTGCCTTAATGGCTTGCCTCGCTATGCGAGGCTCGCTGGTGATGAGCGCTCATCACCCAAATGCTACTTGTTAATGGCTCACCTCGCTTTGCGAGGCGTCGCACGAATGAGCGCCTTTGCGCTCATCACCTAGGTGCTTCACGTTAATTGCCTTCCTCGATTTGCGAGGGCTTGCGAGCGATGAGCTTTTCGTGGGGTATAACTGGGCCACAGCATTTATTGGTAAACACAAAATGACGTAATAACCATAACAATAAATAAATCAACATAACCCAGTGAGGGAAAGAGCCTGGCCAGAGACAGTACACACTACGCCCTGAACCCTCGTCCTGGGGCTTACCGTGTTGGAACATCGTAGCACCATAGGTAGGATCTTACCCATTTTAACCATTGTCCCGGCGAATTCCATCACCACCCGCCGCTGTGACAACAACATAACATAATTTGATAACATATAACATACACTTAAATAATACATCCAAAGCAACGAGTGCTTAAGACAATAAACAAAATAATCCTTGCCATTCTCTTCATCCTTTTTTTTTGATTTTTGTTGTTTATTAAGTACAACATATACATTAATTTAAACAAAAATACTTGGGTGGGTCGGCATCTCCTCAAATGCTAGCTGGGGGCATAATGGTGGAAAATGGCTCCTAAAGCTATAATGTATCCACCTCACCCAGCTAGCCTTCTCCTACCCATACACGTCCTGCCAGGTCAAGGTGGCCCCTCCTTCCAACCCCAGGAGAGCCTGGGGTGGCCTACAGGCCCTTCATGACCTAAGCAAGGCCAGTTGGATGTGCACATCAGAATTTATACCAACACACCATTAAAATATGATTAGACACAGGCCACTTCTTGGGGGGATAACTGGCCCAAGCATTTATTTGTAAACACAAAATGATGTAATAACCATAACAATAAATAAAGCAACAATAACCATGAGAGGAGGAGCCTGGCCAGAAGACAGTACACCCTACGCCCTGAACCCTCATGCAGGGCCTATCGTGTTTGGACACTCTGCAATCCCTTTGTTTGGCACCACCTCTATCCTAGACCCACCTTCAGGAGTCTAATTGTAAACAGCCCCAAGACCATAGTGTAGAAGGTTGTAGAAGTATAATCAGAAAGCAATAGCACCCTAAAAAACAAGACTGGTGCACCGTAGCACCAAGAAGAGCCCTATAATTCCTAAGGCCTCTCCGTCTCCATCAAGTAACCCTTTAGACAGCCCCGGTAACCTGACCTGAATATATGGGCATATGGCCCCATACACCAAGCAACTCCACAAAGGCGGTAATGTTGAAAATCTGTAAAGCACGCTACTACCAAGCGCTGTACATGGTCCATTGTAAGAATATACACAAAATACACTTTTAATAATAACCCATTTTTACTCCACAAGTTGAACCCTGGCACAGCGTTACGGCAAGGCACACTGACACCAAATAAAGCTGTAAAACCGTAACTTGAAACGTAGCCCACAAGACTTACGGCTATTCAATCGGCCAAAATTGCAAATATAAACACCCTACTGTACAAATCATAAAAGGGAAGTAGTGTTATGTATTAAAATCAATAGTATCACACTCTCGGGTTCGCCAAACTGCCATATAAAAATGAATATACTTCCGAATTTCCATGATACCCTGATCCCGGCACTAAATTAATTAATACACATAACGTAACTCACATGGACAAGAATATAATATACACGACTTTATGAATATAACATAATACAGAATATGAAACTTATAGGACCCCGCCATTAAAGACTTGTTATGCTTTGACCTTTTTAGAGACGAAACGCTGACAATCTCTAATACATGGCCCGTCAAAAACCCTGTACTACGGAATACACTAAATGCACATGCACACAGCCGGCAGTCCAAAGGCACCAGACTAGTTTATAGGCCTGCGTATCAGACTTGTAATTCGTGGCATAAATAATACACTAGCTCTAAACAAGAACAAATTAGGAGTCTGACATTGTCACGGGTCCCACAATACCGCTGCGGGTTAAATTTAATGAGGCTAAGGCATTGTACAAAACTGTGCACGCACTTTATAGCTTAATAGCCCCTGACCCCAATGCAAGTGTACCAGGGCAATTATAAAGGTACATAATATGCTTGGGCAATACGTGGGTAAGGGAAATGGTAAGGAAAAGTACGAACTTACCATATTGAAAACGTGCCGCATACAGGGCTTAACAGTAAAAGGATCAAAAGCTCTATAACTGGGCTACCCCTTACCCAAAATATGTGGTGTATGCCACATCCACTACACTTGTTAGAAAACACAAATTAATGCCCCACTATGCAGAATTACAATACCACCCTATAATTAACATAAGATACTCTATATATGGAGGTTTGATTAAAGGGGCACATATTGTTATAAAACTCAAATTTTCCCTAACTTGTGGGCTTAAAGACCAAGAGCTGGTGCAAACAAGGAATGAGGGGAAGGAGAGTCTAAGGGGTTACTGGTCAGTGAGCTGCAAGGGTGTTTACTGTCACTGCCAGTTTGCAGCTGTGAAGTCTCCCTGCAGGCAGTCAGTGCACTTCCCACGCTGTCAGGCATACCTGCAGTAAAAGACTGCAAATCCCATCATCCCCCGGGTTAACAACATTGTCTGACAATGTAGCACTGTATTCCAGAGCCCAGGGGTCCTCCAAGGGACTAAACATAGGAAATCCAGGGCCAATATGAAGGACTGTGCTTTTGGGGAGGCATCATGGCCCTAACTCCCCCACTGGCAGTCTGGAGGGAGCTGCCACCTTTCCCTGTAAGCTACCAGTACCCATCTGGCACGCCCCATGGTTGAGGACTGCAAGTCCCATAATCCCCTGGGCTTGCAGCACCATTTGACAGCAGCACACTATGCTCCAGATTGCAAACAGAATTGACTGCCCAATGCAGGGCTTGAACCAGCAGCTCCAGAGATTACAGTTTGGGATTGAACCAGAAACCTTACACTTAAAAGGCCCGAGGCACAACCAGTTGAGCAAAAGGAGCATGCTCCAGAGCACAGGGAGACGTCGGAGGACTCCCACTCACCCATTGCAGCAGCTCCACTTGCAGCAGTTCCCCCAGTCTCAGGAACCGGGTCCCTGCACAGCAGCCAATCCGCGCCTCACTCAGGATGCCTGCCAGGACCGCAGGATCATCCAGGTGAGCAACAGGGAAATGGAGGGGGGGGGGAGAAGAGAAGGGAGGAAGAAGAGAATGGGAGGCAGAAGAAAAACAAAAGGGGGAGAAACAAGGAAAATAAAAGAACAGAGAAAGTCAGGGAGACCGAAGCCCATCTCCTCACATGGCTAGCTGGGGGCATAATGGCTGAAAATGGCACCAAAAGCCTATAAATGGCTCCACCTCCCCCAGCAAGCCACCTCCTACCCATACCTGATTCTGCAAGGTCAAGGTGGCCCCTCCTTCCAACCCCAGGAAGCCTGGGGTGGCCTACGGGCCCTCGTGATCGTTTAATCAGCTATGAATTAATTTGTAAGTAATTTTTCCACTCTTCATTTTAATAGCCTGTCACGCATAACAGGCTTCATGTCTCTGCTTACTTTTAAAATCTCAAAAACTCACAGTACCGAATTAGAAAAACACTGTCCCTCAGTTAGCTCCACCTGTCAACTGCTTTTTTTGGTACAATTGAAAATAAAGATTGGCAAACATGTATGTAGAATAAGCATTTTTTCTGAATCAAGTGAAATGCATCTTTTGCACATCCTACATTTATAGCGCCTTATTAAATAAGCCCTCGTAGTTCACCCTGTCCTTGCAAAAGACAGATTTTTGCTGTTTGCGGGGACCAATTCCCCAATACGTCCCTCGCAGCCTGCTTTGCGAGATGACACCAAAAAATAGCCGAGAATAGGCACCGAGAGAGCTACGTAGTAACACGCAGCAATAAATCTATGAGGTGAATCTCGCACCTCGGAAGAATCCCTACGGGCACAAAAAAGCCTCTACGTGCTGCCTCGGTGCAGCCCGATACCGCCATGTGAGGCTTCCCCCTGTTCCCTAAACACATCATCATGCTGCAGGGGTCCCTATAGAGACCCCTGCAGCCTCCCCACTTTAACTCCTTGCAACGTGGGTCCCCGATCGGCATCGATCAGGCCCCCGCTGCATTTAAAAAATTCAAATTACCCGCCGCAGGTCCTTAAAGGGCCTGCGGCACACTATTAACCTAGCCCGGCCGCGGCACCTAAAATTACCCCCCTCTATGCTGGGGGTCCCCTTCAGAACCCCCAATGTGTCTCCACCATAAACCCTTGCTGCAGGGGTCCATAATGACCCCTGCAGCCCCCCCCCCACATTAACTTCTTGCAGCGGGGGTCTCCAATTGGTACTGATCGTGACCCCGCTGCATTTCCAATTTCAAATATCCCGCCTCGGGGGTCCCCCATAAACCCTTAATTAACCCCATAACCCATGGGGGTCAATACAGATCCCCATAAGCCTTAATTAACCCCATAACTCATCGGGGGTCAATACAGACCCCCATAAGCCCTTAATTAACCCCATAATTAATGGGGGCCAATACAGACCCCCATAAGCCCTTAATTATCCCCATAACTCATGGGGGTCAAGACAGACCCCAATAAGCCCTTGATTAATCCTATAACCCATGGGGAACTATACAGACCCCCATAAGCCCTTAATTAACCCTATAAACCATGGGGAACTATACATTGCCTCATGAGCAATTAAATTAACATTATAACCCATGGGGCTCTATACAGAGCCCTATGAAACTATACTTACCCCCTCAGTCCAATGGGGTCTATATAGAACCCTATAGGACACTATTTACCCCATAGGTTAACCCTACAAGTGCCATGAGGGTCCTCCAGGACCCTCATGACAAAGTCTAAGCACTACACTATTAACCCTAACTATACCTCATTAACCCATACTAAACCCTATCTAACCCTAACTGGGACAATCTAACCCAAAATGGGCCTATTTAAACAAATCTGGACCTAATAGCATTAACTGGGCCTATTTAACCCCATCTAGTTCTATTGAATCCCATCAATTATGAGCGTCTATACAGACCCCCATAAGCCTCCATCTAACCCCATCCCTTATGGAGGTCAATACAGACCCTGATAAGTCTCTAGTTAACCCAATCAGTCCCATAAGGGTCTATGAAGACCCTCATAGGACAATTAGAAGCCTACAATTAACCCTATCAGTGCCATGATGGTCCTCCAGGACACTCATGATACTAAGTACAAGCACTACACAACACTATTCCCCCAATAAACCACTAAATCTAAACTAACCCCCTCTCCCCTAACCTATTAACCCCTACCTACCTAACACTACCTACCTAACCCCCTATTAACCCTCCCCCTACTAATTATATTTAAAAAAAAAAACTAAGGTACACAAAATAAAAAAGTAAATTACAACCCCCCCTCACTACAAAAAATAAAAAAAAACATCACAACCCGCCCACTACAAAAAATAAAAAAGCATCACAACCCCCCGACCACTACATAAAATAAAAAAAACACTACACACCTGCAAAGGAAAAGACAAACACAAATACACATAACATTACAGTCATACATACATTATAAATATACATCTAACTACAATACATTTCCCTCTATCTTTACTTAACCCCCAATGTAAACATCACCCCCTATCTATACCTAAGTCCGTAAAGCTAAGCTAAAATAGAATAAATAAAAGCACTTACCTTTGCAGATGTCCCTTCTGATCGCACCCCCTAGGAAAAAAAGAAACATCAGATTATTAGGCTAATAGTGTGCCGCAGGCCCTTTAAGGAGCTGCGGCGGGTAATTTAAAAATTTTAAATGCAGCGGGGGCCTGATCTATGCCGATCGGGGACCCCCCGCTGCAAGGGGTTAACGTGGGGGTCTGCGGGGGTCCATATGGACCCCTGCAGAAAGTGTTAAATGTGAGTCATTTCGGGGGTCACGGTGGGGACCCCCAGCATAGAGGGGGCTTAATTTTAGGGGCCGCGTGGGTAGTTAGAGTACCCCCCACGGCAGGGCTTATATGTAGGACTGCCACGGAGGTTCAGTTGATGAGGCGGGGGAGCCTGCGAGATCATCTTGCAGGCTGTCACGCCTCATGTAGATTTTCTCTGTATTAATACAGACGGCTCTGCCGCGTAGCTCACACGTTGCTCGCAGCAGGGCTAGTTTAATAGCGTCGTAAGTTTTCAAACTTTGCAGCACGTAGGGTTTAAGTAGAAGCCTTGTATCTATGAGGCTGGAATTTAATAGGGCTGATATTGTTTATTTGACGCTAATCTCATAGTTTTTGCTTCCCATCTTGTAACACCTTCTGATATTTAATTTATAGTGTATCTGAGCTTTTGGTTTTTTAAGAGAAAATGTGCTGCAGTAAATTAGCCTGGCACGTATTTGTTGAGTATGATATTCCTCTCTTTTTATTAGTTCTTCTTGACCAGCTATGAATCATTATTCTTTTGTTTAAATGGCAAACAAACTACAAATCCATGCTTTCAAAACTGATGTCCTTCTCTCACTAATGCTACTACATAACACAGCCTGTTCAGTTTAGTAAAGCAGTACCTCCGGCAACAATCTTAAAAGATTTTGACACATGAGCAAATCTTTTTGTCTATTAATAAGCAATACATAAAAACTGCTTCTAAGGATGATGTATGTCAAGATGACCCATTTTTCTTTGCTCTGATGTCAGTTTAAATTACCATTACATAATTGATTTTTTTAGAACTGTTCTATCTCTTGCTGATCTGTTAGACATCTCGGTTAATAGAACCTAAAAATGTGTTGCATACAAAGTTATCTAAAGATTTCTTTAACATAATAAAACATACATTAACTATGGTAAGCTTGCTTTTGTTTATTTTTCAAAGATAGCAATACTTGAGTAAAACATATGGCATGATAATACTTATAGAGAAGTAATCTAATTTAAATCATGATCATCAATTTTTTTGTTGTGGTTGTTTAGTCGTTCAGTCGCATCTGATTCTCTGTGACTCTATGGACAGCTGCACGCCAAGTAAATCTCTCAGTCACTGCCCCTCTGAGCTCCATCAAGTTCATGTTCATTGCTTCACTGATCTCATCTATCCATCTCCTCCTCGGTCGTCCCCTTCTTCATGTGCCTTCAATCTTTCCCAGCATCAGAGTCTTTTCTAGGGAATCCTGCTGTCTCATTATATGGCCAAAATATTTACGCTTCAGCCTCATGATCATACTGTCTAGTAAACAGTTCATCTTGATTTCCTGAAGTACTGGTTTATTGGATCTTCTCGCAGTCCAAGGGACTCTAAGCAGTTTTCGCCAACACCACAATTCAAAGGTATTGATTCTACGACGCTCAGACTTATTTATGGTCCAGCTCTCACATCCATATGTTACTGATGGGAATGCCATAGGTCTAACTATGTGGACCTTTGTTGATACTAGCTTCCTCCCCAGAACCAAACGTCTTTTAATTTCATGACTACAGTAACCATCTGCAGAGATCTTGGATACAAGAAAATATAAAATGTTCCTGCATCCACTTCTTCCCCATCTTTTTGTCGGTAACTGAGATTCTCATTTGCCATGATCTTCATCTGTTTTAACATTGAGCAGCAGGCCAACTTTTGCACTCTCTTCTTTTACCCTCATCATTAAGTCCTTTAGTTCTGTCTCACTTTCAGCCATCAGAGTAGTATCATCTGCGTATCTGAGGTTGTTGATAATCCTTCTAGCAATATTGATTCCGGCTTTGGATTCATACAGTCCAGCCTTACGCATGATGTACTCTGCATATAAGTTGAATAAAAAGGGGTGATAATATACAACCTTGTCACACTCCTTTTCCAATCTTGAACCATTCTGTTGTCCCATGTTCAGTTCTGCCCATGGTTTCTTGGTCTACATACAGATTCCTTAGGAGGGTGAGATGTTCTGATACTCTCAGCTCCCCACATTTTGTTGTGATCCACACAGTCAAACGCTTTAGAATAGCCTATGAAACAGAAGTGCATGCTTTTTGTGCTTTCTCTATTATCCAAACGATGATAGTCAATTTGATCTCTTGTTCCTCTTTATCTGCAGAACCCGGCTTGCACACCTGGTAGTTCCTGGTTCATATATTGTTGGAGTTGAGTTTTCACAGTCTTAAGCATTACCTTGCTGGCATGTGAAATTAGTACAATTGTTCGATAATTGGATTGGGATTTTGGGATTGGGATATAGACTGGCCTTTTCCAGTCTATGAACCATTGTTGAGTTTTCCAAATGTGTTGGCATATGACAAGCAACACTTTTGCAGCATCATCTTGTAGAATTTTTAATTGTTCAATTGGAATTCCGTCACCTCCTGCAGCTTTGTTATCAGCAAGACATATTAGGGCCCATCTCACTTTTCTCTCCAAGATGTCTGACTCCAGCTCATTGGACAAACTATCGAGATCATAGCTGCTGTTAAGATCCTTCCTGTATAGGTCTTCAATTTATTCCAGCCACCTCTTCTTTATCCGACCTTCTTCTGTTCCCTGCCATTTTTGTCTTTTATCAGGCCCACTTTGGCATCAAAGGTGCCTTTGAGGTGCCCAATTTTCTCTAAGAGATCTCTTGATTTATCTTTTTCATTCACTTTAAAATTGTTCATTGTAGAATGCCTCCTTGTCTTGCTATTCTCTGGAATTCTGCATTCAGTTGGACAAATCTTTTCCTATCTCCATTACCTTTCCCTTTCATTCTTTCCTGGGCTACTTTCAACACCTTATCAGATAGCCAGTTTGCATTCTTACATTTCTTTCTATTAGGGATATTCTTTGTTGCTGTTTCTGGGATAATGTTGCAAACTTCAGACCAAAGTTCTTTAAGCATTCTGTCTTTTATGTCTAGTCCATTAAATCTATTCTTTACTTCCACTGCATATTCACAAAGGATATTATGTATTCTGTATCTACTATCTACGTATGATGATTTTCCCTTTTTTCTTCAGTTTAATTTTGAACTTTGAAAAAAAAGGTCATGGTCTGAGCCACAGTCAGCTCCAGGTCTTGTTTTTGTTTTGACTGCAAAGTATATAGTCAATCTGATTTCTATGTTGTCCATCTGGTTATGTCTATGTGTAGAGTCTTCTCGGAGGCTGTTGGAAGAGGGTGTTTGCTGCGACCAAAGAATTATCTTGACAGAATTCTACGAATCGCTGACCTGCTTCATTATGTATTCCGAGGCCAAACTTGCCAGTTATTCTAGGTATCTTTTGGTTACCTACTTTCATCTCCTATGATGATAGTAACTTCTTTTCTTGGTGATATATCTATGACGTGTTGATTATGTTCATAGATCTGGACAACTTCAGCCACTTCAGCATCCATGTTTGGAGCATACACTTGGATCACTGGGATGTTAAATGGCTTGCCTTGAATTTGAATTGACATCATTCTGTCATTTATTGGGTTGTAACGGAGCACTGCTTTGACTACTCTTTGATTGACTATGAGGGCTACTCCATTTTTCTGTGGAATTCTTGACCACAGTAGAAGATCTAGTAGTTGCCTGATGTGAAATATCCCATTCCAGTTCATTTAAGTTCCCAGGTTGTAAAAGTTTGATCACCTCATTCCTGACCATATTTAGTCTGCCTTGATTTATAGTTCTAAAACTCCAGGTTCCTATGCTTAATAGTTCTTTGCAGCAGCAGACGTTGCTTTCCCCTCCGCACATTCGCAGCTGGATGTCCTTTTGGCTTTGTCCCAAACACTTCATTAGATCTGGTGCTACTTGTACTTGTCCTCTACGCTTTCTTTCTCTGTAATGTGGTAAGCACCTTCTGACCTGAGGGGCTCATCTTCCGATGCCATAATGTTATATCTGGTTGTGGCTGTCCATATTGTTTTCTTAGCAAAGTTAGTGGGTTGCAGTTTTCTTCTGTAGTGAACCACAATTTGTCTGACCTCACTGACATGACCTATCCATCTTGGCCTGAACCTACGTGGTATAGCTCACAGCTCACAAGCCCCTTCTTCATGACAAGGTAGAAATCCAGAAGATGGATCCTAACTTACAAAGCTATAAACCTCAGTGCACCCCCTTATATCTCTGCTCTTTTCTCAAAATACTCCGCCGCCGCCGCCCTCTTCATACTGCTAATGACTTATTTTTAACTCCTCTCCTATCACCCTATCTTACTCAGGACTTTCCTTGTGCTGCCCCTATTATTTGGAACTCCTTACCTCGCTCCACTAGACTATCTTCCTGTCTCCAAACTTTCAAAACCTCACTAAAAACGGAACTGTGTAAAAAGCTCATCACCTTTAGCCTTAATCTGCACAGTGCATCTATCACCCTCCTAAACCACTACCAAACCCTTTAGATTGTAGGTTTGCAAGTTTTCATTCTTGCAAGGTGCTTTTGGGGGGGGGGCATTATGTACACTAGATTCTAAGCTGAAAGACAGGGCTCTCCATTTCTTTTGCAATATGTTAAGATTGTTTTTGCAGTGTACATATCTCATGAATAAAGCTACAGAAAAAGTTGGAAATAAACTATAGTAATAATAATTGGGACATTTATGAGTAATAAACCTCCCAAACATATCTGTCATCATGATTGTACATTCTTGTTGTCAAATGTGAGGTTATTTGTTGTTTGACTTGTGCACATTTATATCTTGTTGTTAATATTTCATTACAAAGTTGGGCATAATCTAATTGCCTGAAAGCACCTGATGCTGAAGTCAAGATCTAGGTGTTGTAACTGGTCAGACTATCAGACTTATTAAATGTCAATTTGGCCAATTGAATAGGGCTCTATATAAGCATAGAGCATATTTTTTTTATAGAAGTTTTTAGTTTGTGAAGACCTTGCTTTTGGATAGAAGTTCACTAACTAAAAACCTCTGTAAAAAAATATGCTCTGCAAAGTCCAATTCAATTGGGCGAATTGCAATTTAATAAGGCTGTATGTGTTTAGAAAGTAGTGCCCTATAAAACATACATGTATACTATCTTTTATGTTTTAAATAATCCACCAACCTTTTTTTTTAAATTCTATATTACTATAACATGCTGCTTTACTTATTTTATGTGAAATACAAATTTGATATAACCAAGCATAAAAGCCTAAAATTTTGGAGACTACTTCACATTGATTTTATCTGATCAAGCATTTTAGACTTTTTTTTCTGAGATAACATATATAAACCTATTAATTACAAAATATTTTTTTATATTTAGAATTTAATTATGTACTTTAGATTTTGTGAAATTCCATACCGATAAATATATGCAGTCTCCAATAACCAATAATATATATATTTTTCTTTTATGTCTTCTTTATTTGTTGCATTTTCAAATATCTTTCATTTCTTTCATTGGTTTAATTTTCTCCTCTTACTTCAGTGAATGGTGAGGTAATATTTATATGTATGTAATGGCGAACAGAATAAAGTGCATAAATAATTCCTAAAATATAAAGTACAACACTAGTGCATATACAAACTCCTACCATTCAAAACCCTATACATACTGTTATGGTGGTACTGGGAGCCTGCCCCTTACTCCTTAACAGAAAAATAACACACTCACCTCCTAATACTACAATGACTGGATCCTATATCAAGTCCCTATAAATACTGATGTAGCAGCTTTTGGGGTCCACCATTTAGCCTTTAATAAAGATCAGAAACTACTCTCACCTCCTATAACCAAGTAACAAGTAATATAAGATATGTCTCTCAAAGCACAATGGTAATCAAGTGAACAGTACTTCAATACTCTCCTTAAAACAGATAAAAAAATATCTCTGCCACAAAGGCGTGGTGTCCACTATTCACGATTGTGTATCTCACCTATGTCATCAGCAAGGGACAGCAGTCATCTCAGGTGTTTGGCGTAGAGCTTCCTCCGAGGCAAAGCTTGCGTTTTGTGTAGGGCTTCCTTAGCTCTATGTGAAATTTGCACATCAGGCTTGAGATGACTGCTGCCCTGTGTTTTGACTAGGACTTCCTCCGAGGCCAGGGAGGAATCCCTACGTGAAACTATGAACATCTTGGACAGAGCTGCATTATACAATTGGGTAAAATCAAATAGTGCACTTTTACATAAATGCATAACCTATTCGATTGTAATTATTTTATATGGGGTGTTAGGATTCCTGAAATAACATTCTTGTAATACAAGGGAGGACATTTTTTTTTTAAGGATACAAACTCATAAATTAATGAATTAGAAGTAGTGATTGTTGCTTTTACCTGCTTTACAAAGGAACATTTTTAAAACAGAGTGCTATACATTTTTTTAGTTTTTGGGTTGATTCATTTCCCATTCAGAATTCATAACAGAAGTATTTTTTTGTAAATATGTAACTCATAATCACTAAGGGCCTCATTCTATTACCGGCCGTAAATCGGCCGTAAGGCTGCGATTCCTTGCGGGGGTTCTGTTAACTCGCGATTCTATTATACGGCCCCGCAAGGATCTCCTCTTACGGCCGGCCGCATATCTTGGAACCGGCCGTAAGCGCAGAAATCTAAAAACGCAAAAATAAATTCAAGCCTGCACTGTACAGCTCTGTAAATGCTAGGGATCATATTGGGGGACATGAGGATTAAAAGGAACCCACTCTCAAGCTGGCACATCAGCCCAAACCCGAGTTCAAATTAACTGTTTATTTTCCGGCTGCGGTGTGGGCGGGTCTGAGGTGCTCCAACCCCCTGGACTTTTTACATGGATATTTTACGGATATAAAAAAAAAAATATTTTACGGATTTGAGTATAGGGTAATTATGTGCTATTTTTGCTAACACAGAATATCACTTTATAGACTCTGCAAAGTGCAGGATGGCTTTATTTGGGCTATTTTATGTGCTTAATTGGTGCTAGCGGGACCTCTTTCCTGCAAGTAAGCTGCGGCTCGCTTTTAGCCTTGCAGAGAGGGTTCCCGGAGCAATTGAATTGCAAATAGGAATTTCTTACGGCCGATTTCCTTGCGGCCATTTAAGATCAAAGGATTTCCTCCGGCGCGAGAGGCCGCAAGAGATAGCAAAGCACCGGCCGCAAGCCTGCCGGAATCCCCGGCCGGAGGGGAATAGAATAGCCGAATAGCTTGCGGCCGGTCCTTGCGGCCCCGCAACGGCTGCGGCCGCTAATAGAATGAGGCCCTAAGTGATTTTTTTGTAAGAGTTCATTTTCTGAGGAAAAACAAGGTATAGAACAATAAAATAACTATAAATGCAAATATATATTAAAATATAGCATAAACTAATTACAAACAGAAAGAAAAAAATAGGAAAAGTGTAACACAGTAAATACACTATAACTGGGTAATTTACAAATTATTACATTAGAGGTTATTAAAAACAAAGGTGGAATGGTAAAAACCACACTCAGATTTTCCAATATTCCTAAAAGATTATGATATAGAGTATGGTCTTCCTTATGAAGCTAAATACAAAATCAAATGTCCCACATTGCTTATAAATCTAGCATATAAGGGAGGTTACTGTGTAAAGGGGTGTAAATGCAAATAAAAAAAAATATATGCATAATTGATAGTAGGCTATGTCAAAAACAGAAAGATGCGTTATCTGTAGATAACATTATATATGTATATATATACGGAATGAAGAGCGAGGCATTTGTGGGCACATTTGTGTGTCCCAGCTCAACTTGAACCCAGAATGCAGTGCAATAACTGTTCTTCTCAAAATTCTACTTGCTTTAGACATTCAAATGTGAAAACATATGTATTTTATTTACTATATATATATATATATATATATACTGTATATATATATATATATATATATTATATATACTGTATAAATATAAGTAAATATATACTACATTTAAAGATTACTGCTATAATATGTTTTCTTACAACCATTTATCCTACCCACTGCTTCTCCATGTTTTATCTTGCTGATAATTACCAATTCCTGAGCTTGCACCAGATCAGAGTAATTTATTAAATTTACTTTGAGGCTGTTAATGCAAATTTAGTTGGCCTTCTGTTTATGGTTGTCTGAAATAGCATTGTTGATGTTTTGCTGCAGGCTAAGCTCATTCTTGACCGCTTTCATCACTTTACTTCATACCCCCTGAGAAAGATATCAGTATCAGAAACATTTTGAGAGGAGCTAAACCTGCAGATTATATTCTCCAGTGGTGAAATCAGTGCAAACGAAGAGGTAAGTGAGAAGCACCTTAACACATGAAACCTTGAGATCTCCTGAAGTTGGAGGATATGGATTCTCCAGCAGCACATTGGGAGATCACAGGTTAAGGAGGTATAAGGATGTAGTCAACAATAATGGAGAATACATTATGATAAATAAATGTTACAAAGCATTTGTAAATGTGACACTGCACTACTTCATATGAATATCTATCTTGATCTTTCTTTTTTTAGTGTTCTAATACCACTGTATGAAAGTTTTTTTAAAGGCATACTGAGAATTGAGAATATTATTAATAAAAGAGACAAACTTTTTTACACAGATTAATTCAAAGCTTTTTTATGACATTGAGCATGTTTGGGGAACAATATTTTATATGTAATGAAACTGAAAAATGTAATTAGACTAATAAATGTCCTGTTGGATAGCCTTACTATTTACCGTATATGTCTGAAAGCTAAAAGGTTACATGCTGCAACTTGCTGCTGAGACATGATCCCTGATAAACTAGGACACTACACTTCAGGCAGAGAGGAGCTATCAGTGGTGCAGGTGGTGCAATGCACCAGGGTCCTCCACTTCTACTGAAGCTCCAAGACGTGGAACTGTGGAGCAGTTCAGCATGCTGGGGTTGTGTATTAGGGCAAAGTACAGGAGGAATTGGTTCTGTGAGGGTGAGCAAAGGAGATATGGATGGTTGTTATGTGAGGTGGGTGCCAAGAGGGGTTTTGTGCTATGTAGGGATGAATGCTAAGATGGTTAAGTACTGTGTGGGGATGGAGGGATTAGGTACTATGTGAAGAAGGCTTCTAAGAGCTGTGGTGCAAGTAGAGGAGCTTTGCGCCAGCAGGTGGTTAGTGAAGGTGAGCAGCTATGAGAGGAGGAGTAGCTATGGAAAGTGGTGTTGTGGTAGCAACTATGGGAAAGGGTCTTGTGGCAGAGCCCTGTTGTGGAAAGGGATCTTAGGGAGGGAAGCTTTATGGGAAAGAGTCTTGGGGAGGGACACTGATTGAATTATTTTTTGCAGCAGGGTCCTTGATTCTCTAGCGCCGCCATTGACTGCAGGGACTATGTGTATTATTTTAGTCAGTAAATTAGTGATTTTAATTGCCTCTTAATAATACAAGGTACTTAAAGTAAATACATAGGTATATTACATACCTAGTAAAATCTTAGTAAAACCTTCTGTCATGCCCAGGGCCTGACTGGACTGTATTACACTATGGTCGGGACCTGAGTGGCCAGAGTTACCCTGTTTTATTATTATGGTTATATATTTCTTAGTGCTTATGGTTAAATATTATTACACTGTTATACTGTATGTATGTTGGTTTATGTATTACATTTCATGTTATAGGAATTGTTGTAAAAAAAAAAACACATTAGATATTCTGCAGGCTATTGCATCGGCCAAATGCTCAAGACTGTAGTCTCCTAGATAATCCTTGTACACACAGCAATTGGTTATAGGTAATACAATCACCAGGATAAGCTCATCAGATGTACAGGGTTTCCCAGTAAGCAGAGGCAGCCTATTATGTTACAGTGTTGTTATCTGGTGATAACCCACTCAGTCCCACCTAAATATAATCCCCAGGATAAGATTTAGGCCTGACCTCATCAGATGTACAGGGTTTCCCAGTAAGCAGGAGCAGCCTATTATTCAGGGATGGAGCTTACTGTCATTGGCCAGCCTGTGTGCCAGAAAATTTTATACAATGCTTCAATTAATATATATATGACAGTTGTGTCTGTACTTACATAAACAAGGTCTAAGTGTCAGTCTGTGAATTAATCCTAATTCTAAGGGATTATATGGTGTTCCTGAAATCCTGGTCTAGGGAAGCAAGCTCCTGGGCGTGGTTTCTGTGATTGGTCCATCTTCTGCTATCAAAGATTTACAAGGACTGCACGATTCTGCTGGATAGGTTTGAACCAGGTTCTTACCTTCCATATGACTTTAAATATCTAGTAGTCAATACAGTAACAATATATGATGGTTTATATTTGATGCAAACTATCTGGAAAGTCTGGAAGCAATCAGAGATAGTCTAGAAGATCTCATGACTAGGGAGACGTGGGACAACAACAATGCCAATTCTGCTTAGGGTACTGTTCTACTTTAAAATAACAAATAATGATTTACATATATTATAATTAAATTTACTTTTTAAAGGAAGATGACTTATCCTTGAACAATAAACTTTGTTAACACAAATATTAAAAGGTTGAGTGGGAGTCCCAGATATTCATAGGAAATACTTAGCAGCATAGCTCGCACTAATGATTCAAAAAGGTGTCATAGGTTGAAATGCAACATAGAAGTGTCATGCCAGGGGCCTGTACATCAATACATGTGGCAGATAAGGTTATATTAGAAATTGTTAGACAAATTGACTGTAATGCACTGAGGTAAAAATTGTTCTACTTCTATTGGAAATTGGAAAGTCATAACTTGTTAATTTGTATGATTAATGCAAAACAGAAGTTTAACTTCATTACAATGCATATGCCTCTTCTAATGCCTCTGTAACCTGTACTTCCAAAGTGGGTTTACCAATATAGCTTACGTAGCTTGGACGTCTGCAATCCCATTAAGAGTGATCAAGCTAATAAATGAAAAATGTGAGATAGCTACCTTAAAGGGTAGAGTGATTGCACTATATTTCTATATTTGAAGTTAAATTACTGCAGTGACAACATGGTGGCTTGAATTACACTTTTTAAGTAAATGTGCAGGCAAGCATCTAAAGGAAACATTACAAGATAACTGATGCAGATGTAGATACACATGGACAAAAATTGGAAAAGTAACTTAGGCATGTAGCTAGAAGACAGACTATAGCAAACTATTTAGAGAAATACATGCAAAGTTCTATAAGTACTAAAATCAAAGAAAGTGCCTGTTCCTCAATAACATTTTACAAAATGGAATACAAATAAACAATAGAGTGTTGGTAACAATATGGGGACCTGGCAACATTTTCTATCTATGAAGCACATGCAAGCACCTTGAAGATTTTTTGGGCCAAGCATACAAAATTATACAAGTTCTGACAGGGATATAATTTAACAGAGTATCATTTTTTAGTTACTAAATTATATAAGAAATAGAATAGGAGAGGGAGCTAAAGATTTAGCTTTCACATTAACTGAGGTGCCAGGAAAGCAAGTGGGTCATTATAGAGCCAACAGTTTGCAAATACATACAAATCTGAATGGACACAAAATTACAGATATTCTCAACTCAACTAAAAATATGCAGTATAATTGTTGCTATACTTCTTTATTTTTTGAGTTTTGTTGTAAGAAGTGCAAGTTTAAATAAAATGTATGTTTGCTCTGCCTGAATTGTGCTCATGAATTTCAGTTTGACCTGGTGTTCGTGGATAAGATAACACAGGGTCTCCTCGAATTAATGTTAAACATCCAACGAGATCAGCACCAGTTGCACTCAGTGTTTGTATGGTTTATTGATCCTTTCATTGCTAATCCAATTGCCTCCTTAATCAAAGTTACTTCGTTATCTAAACCAAAATAAATTACCTTTAAACTTGAAATAATTTGGTACAAACTTTTTTGAAGTAAGAGTCTGGCAGAATTTTACCAATAATTACACCTAATTGTTGTTAAATGGGACTATTTTAGCTACCTCTCTCATCACCAGTGCATTATAAACTACTCTACCTATATGAAGATTAACATTTCATCAAGACCAAAGGTTTATATAAGGCATACTTTTTATATAAGTATTCAATTTGGACGGATATTGTGTTGTGTTGATATGTAGACTGATAAGACTATTTAGACTTAGATGCTACTTTTCTTTCTTTTACTTGCTATATGAGATACTTCAGTCCAGTAATTATTTTGCTCTTCTTTTGCATAATAATATGCCTTTGGTGTTTAAGCACTATTTTTAGAAACATGGTTAATACAAAATATGGGACATTTTAAAGCTAATGTTTTAACGTGCTGCAAGTTATGCAGTTTTTAATTTTGCTTCATACAAGTTAAAAAAAGGATGGAGCTTATTTAAAAAATAATAGCTTATCCTTTACTCTGGCCTTGATTCAATATGTAGGCTCACTGACAAGAAGATTTTGTAGGTTTCTGCGCCTTCTTGCCTCAGCAAGTGTTTTATTATGGATTATCTATGCAGAGAAAGGTAGTAAGGTTTTTGCAAATCTCTCACAAAGTCAGCAGCCTAAACTGAGTGCTCACTTTCTGTTATTGTTTATTTCATGCTTAGCCTCTGCTACTGTTGATGTTAATAAGATTCTTGTTTAATAAATTAGTGGTGGCAATGAGACTGCATTTTGTTTTACTACAATAAAACTGCTATTGCACAGGTTAAGATAATATTATACGCTAAACAAAATTGCTATGGATGCACACCTAGGAATGGACTATGCTTACATAGCAAATCCGCTGAAGTAGTGCGGTCTCTTCATTTGTAGCTCACATGTAGCACTGCAACATTCTTTTCTGCATTAGAGAATCTGAGAGACACATATTTGTTTTTTTCTTAAAGCCTGACGACATGCACTTGCCCGTGGACATGGCTAGGGACATGTGAAAAATCAACCAGGTGAGATATAAGAGGCCAGAATAATCTTCAGCCACCCACTCCATCTTTAAGGCTTGGGACCTATTTGCCTGGTCTTTGGGGCTCTGATGTGGAGCTCTAGGAAATGTGGTCTATACCAAGGGGGAGCTATCACTATTCTCCCTGGCCCTAATCAATGGGGAGACAGCTTCCTCCAACCACCACCAGAATCCTACCAAAGTAGTCCCAAGCAGGGGGGCCTCTGGGCCTTTGACCTCCTCTGGCCACCATAAAAGTTGTGAAGGAGTGCGCCAAGACACAATCATGCAGGAAATAAAATCAAAAACATATATCATGCCAGCAATCAAGCTGCCAAGGGATCTTGACTAGAGCGATATTTGCCACCTCACTTCCAAGCCTTCAGTGTGTTATGGAAACTCCTGTCACTGTTTGCCCTTCAGCCTAAGCTCTAAAATAGTGAACAATATGTATACATTTCTTGATAGTATAATATCTTTACTTTTTAATAGCTTGTGAAAGGCTTTAGAAAACTCTTTGAAGCAGATGTAGATGTTTTTTTTAGAACTCTCTTGCCTCCACTATTATCTAGTAGTTTTTGGTCCATATATTGTTAGAGCCAAGCTTGCCCGATCTTAAGTATTACCTTACTGGCATGTGAAATTAGTACGATTGTTTGATAATATAAGCACTCTTTGGCAATTTTGGGATGTAGACTGAACTTTTCCAGTCCAATGGCCACTGTTGAGTTTTCTAAATTTGTTGGCATAATGCTAACAACAATTTCATCTTATAGGATTTTGAACAGTTCAGCTGGGATTCAATTGCCTGCAACTTTGTTATCAGCAAGAATTTCTAAGGCCCATCTCACTTCTCTCTCTAAGATGTTTGGCTCCAGCTCACTGGACAAATATTGAGGTTCTCAGTGCTGTTAAGATCTTACCTGTATAGATCTACTGTGCATTAGTGCAATCTCTTCTTTATCTTATATGCTTCTGTTAAGTCACTACCACTACTTTCTGTTATCATGCCCACTTTTGCATGAAAGGTTCCTTTGACGTCCCCAATTTTTTAAAAGAGAAATCTTGACGTTTACGTTCTGTTATCTTTTTCTATCTCTTAATGTTGCTCATTATATAATGTCTTCTTGTCCTCTGAAATTCTGCATACTGTTTGACAAATCTTTTAATATCTCTACCACCTTTCACTTTCCTTCTTTCCTGACCTACTTTCAAAGCCAATGTGCCTAATTAGTTTTCTTTCTTTTAGGGATATTATTTGTTGGACAGTGTCTAAAACTTCCTTCCAAAGTTCTTCAGGAATTCTATCTACTATGTCTAGCCCCTTAAATATTTTCTTTATCACCACTGTAAAATCACAGGGAATATTATTTATTTCATATCTGCTTGGGATAAAGATCTTCCCTTGGTTAATTTTCAGAAATGTGTAATATGAAGCTCATGATCTGAGTCACAGTCAGCTCTAGGTATTGTTTTTGTTGACTGTATAGAGCTCCTCCATCTATGGTTACAAATTATATAACCAATCTGATTTTTATATTATCAATCTTGTGAGGTCCATGTATAGAGTCGCTGAGGCTGTTGGAAGAGGGTATTTACTATAACAAGATAATTATCTTGATTATGAGGGCTTAGTACAATAGAAGATCTGTTTTTTGTCTGATATGAAATGTTCCATTCCAATATATTTTTGTTCATTAATTCCCAGGATATCAATGTTTAATCTTGTCATCTCTTGTTTGACCACATCTAGTTTGCCTTGGTGCATAGTTCTAACATTCCAGGTTCCTATGTTGAATTGTTCTTTGCAGCCACATCCAGGGCAATTTCTCTTGATTTTGATCCAATTGCTTCAATAGATCTGGTGCTATGCATACTCATCCTAATATACTTTACCTAATTGTAATACATGCAGGAAGCATGTAGCATGTGCTGAAGAGCTGACAATCTGTTTTGATGTTCCTGCAGCATACAATGTAGGTTTGCACTGTTGTGGAGCTCAGGTGTAAGTGTCAGCAATGTGTGAAGTGTGTAGTGTAAATAGGCTGCGTGCGCGAGGGGAAGCTGTTAGTGTAGGTGGGTACTTCCGCATTCTGTAAGGTAGTGTTGTAAAATAGTGGCGAATGTATATGTGGTAGGCGGGTTTGTATGATGAAGCATCCTTGCTAATGGTGTATGTTGTAGGTCGTACGGATTTTTGTAAAAGCCGTGTTTGCTTTGTGAAATTTATCGGCTTTAGGGGTAGCCTCGTTTTCGTTTTTTTTTGCCTGTAATTTTTTTCTCTCGCTTAGGGGATTTTTGAGTTTGTATACTTTGTATTTACCAGAATTTATGGTTTAAGCAGTGTTGCAGAGGTCCTGGGTGTCCCCCCTTGGTGTGGGTAAGGTTTTTATTTTATTTTTGTATTTTTTAATGTTTGCCGCTGTGCGCGGGTTGTCCGTTAAGGTCATATTTTTCCGAGTCTGTAACGGATTTTTTCTAAGTCCCGCGGGTGGTAATTGTTTTTGTGTAAATCCACAATGTATTTTTTTTCTAAGTCCCGCCGCTCGTATTTCTTTGTGTAAGTCCGTAGTTAGTCATTGCGTGTTTATGTTTTTTTTTTTTTTCAAGTCCAGATTGTGTGGTCATTTGTAACCGGATGTGAGGTGCCGTAGAGCCTCCACCTCTGCAAATGCGGCCACTCGCAAAGTGAGCATGCGGCTCATTGCAGCCGATGTGGGAGCCTCTGCAAATGCATCCCCTTGCTTCGCAAGGGTCCGCATTTGCTGTCGGAAAGTTGTAGGGGGTCGTAGGGTTGAGCGCCTCATCTCCACCAGCGCAAGGAGCACCTTCGGCACTGCTTGACAGCAACTGCAACAATCCACATACGGACAACTATATATGTGATCATGAGCCCCCCAAAAATCTGTGGGGATAATTCAAATCTACTTCCAGGACAGGAAGCAGGGACGGATCTATGGCCAGTGCAACCGGTGCAGTGCACTGGGGGCCCAATTAGTGCAGTGCCCCTCAAAATCTTTTTTCTTATTTCTTTGTTTAAATTCTCAATACCCCTGGACACCCAATATAATTAAAAATGATATATATATATATATATCCACCAACGTCACGTTGCACCACAGACTGTCCAGGAGTTGGCAGATGCTTTAGTCCAGGTCTGGGAGGAGATCCCTAAGGAGACCATCCGCCACCTCATCAGGAGCATGCCCAGGCATTGTAGGGAGGTCAAACAGGCATGTGGAGGCCACACACACTTCTGAGCCTCATTTTGACTTGTTGTAAGGACATTACATGAAAGTTGGATCAGCCTGTAGTGTGTTTTTCCACTTTCATTTTGAGTGTGACTCCAAATCTAGACCTCCGTGGGTTGAAAAATTTGATTTCCATTTTTAAATTTTTGTGTGATTTTGTTGTCCGCACGTTTAATTATGTAAAGAACAAAGTATTTCATAAGAATATTTAATTCCTTCAGATCTAGGATGTGTTATTTTAGTGTTCCCTTTATTGTTTCCTTTATTTTTTTGAGCAGTGTATACAGTATATATATATATATATACTACTACTACTACTGTACGGTGGAGGGCTTCTGTTGCTCTTTTGCCCACCAAAAATTAAATACTTGCGCTATATATATATATATATATATATATGTTACAGGCAATGTGTATAATCCGGTCATTCTGTATAATGCCCGGGCAATGTGTATAATCTTTTATTTTTATGACAACAGGGTTTTTGAATGAATTAGTTAATCGTAAGGACCATCATTTATTAGAGCAAGTCAAAGAACTGCTGTGGAACTTGGAATTACAGAGCGGACAGGCAACTTTGGCGCTCATTGCACCCTAATTCCTGCATGTCGGCTCATTTTCATTTTTTCTGGCCGACATTTTATTTCTCGCTTAGCCGATGTTCGAGTGGCAAAACGTAGTAAATTAGATTTTTTGCGGGGTCCAAATTTTTGCAAAGTGTTACCGGCCATACAACTGCTAAGGTGCTTGCACTGTGAAATTGTGCGGGGTCGTAGGGAGGAGCGCCTATGGCGCTCATCTCCACCAGCGCAGTCAGCGTCTTCGACCGCTCACTGCCTAGTTCATGCGGTGTCATAGGGATGAACACCTATGGCGCTCATCTCCACCAGCGCAGTGAGCTCCTTTGGCGCTCACTGCCTAAGTTGTGCGGGGTTGTAGAGATGAGCGCCTACGGCGCTCATCTCCTCTAGAGCAGGGAGCGCCTTTGCTGCTCACTGCCTAAGTCATGCCTATGGCGATCATCTCCACCAGGGCAATGAGTCCATTTGCAAGGTCCGTGATGGGAAAGACATACTCCATCTAGTGGACAAATCTAGTAATGCATGATTAAATTTAATTTTGCTATTTTTTGTGTCCCCTGTTCTTTTAATCTGGGGGGATTTGTCCCCCCATCCCCCCATTCCTATATGGAATATTTGCCATTTTTATTTCAAGTCAGTTAATGCTTGTTTATTTTTTTCAGCCAGTGAACCATTATAACAGTACAAACCAGTTAATTTTTGTATAGTTAGTTTCTCTGCATGTCTGGCCTCCCCTCCGCAAATGAGGCTTGTAATCAGGACCCCAGCAGCAGGGGTTAATTTTGGGAGACTGCAGGGATCCCAATCGGTTTACCTGCAGCATGGGGATGTATTTTGGGAGCAGGGGGAGGATTAAAAGCCAGAGGGGGGTTCGGGGGACGGATCGGGGGTCTTTTGTGCTTTTCGGGCAGTGCACCTAAGGGATTTCTTAGCCTTTGCGGGTGCTCTGGAGCACTTGTGGGGCATCGCCTTCCATTTGCGTATTACGGCCTAGCTCGAGGGGGACATCTTAGCAATTTAATAGCATGATTGTCTCGGAAGGGCTACGTGGATAACAGATCAATGGATTTTTGGGCTGCAATGTTACACGTTGCCTGTCTCTTAGGTATTTCTCAGGCCAGCCTGCGATTTCAAACACAAGTCGTCTGTGTGTCAGTTTTAGAGGCTAATCTAATAGCAAAGTAGTGCTACTTGTATCATTACGTGCTAAGAGTTAACTCTTAGCTCTAATTTAATAGGGCTATAAGTATGCTGTTGGTTGTATGCAGATCAAATAGTGAGTACAAGATATTACTATAGGTTGTATTCTCCAGTAACTATATGTTGTGTAAAGTATTTCTGTATGTAATGGCATGTCTTGCTGTGTATTGGCTTTTTGTGTTGGCGTATGGAACTAGTTTGTCTATATATAGCAGCACTTTATGTATATATTCATGTGCTGGGACTGTGTGCACATAACTACAGTGTGGAACAGCTGGAGCTATGTAATGTATCTGCAATAATGGGACAAACAATGTGCATATATCCATACAGACAAATGTAGTTGTATATTTTTCATTAAATTACCAATATTTATTTTAATTATATATATTTGTGGGTACGTTTGCATGTCCCTGCTCAGCTTCCCAGAATGCAGTGTAATAACTGTTTTTCTTGGAATTCTGAGCTGGAAGCCAGTTTTTTAAATTTGTTTTAGACATTCAAATGTGAACACAGATGTATTATTTATTTACTATATATATATTTATATATATATATATATATATATATATATATATATATATATATATTATATATATATATCTCCATCCCTTTGTGCATACTATGTATTTCTTTGTGAGGTGGCAGTCTATATTTCTCTGAACTGTACACAGAAGGCGCATATGCGCACACACACACTCGAATACTATATATATATATATATATATATATATATAATCGTTGTCAAACTGTGAGACGTCGTACGAGATAAACGATGAGCGCCACAGGAGCTCATCGCTTGTGAGCCGTTAACGTGTAGCCCTTAGGCGATGAACGCCAAAGGCACTCATTGCTGCGAAACCTTGACAAACGCGGGATTTAAAAAAAAATACGAGATAGCAAAAATACGAACAGTGAACATCCAACAAACACAAAAAACACAAAGAAAATACAAAAACATACAACAAAAATATCACCCACAGCACGGGGGAACATCTGGGAGTGAGGTGCAACGTGAATTTAAGCTGATTTCAACGAATTTCACCACACGAACATTGCCTAAGAGAGAGAAAAAATGCCCGCCGAAGAAAACCAGGTTAGACGACCTCGGACCACGCAAAACACTGCCAAACGTGTAGCGCTTTACCATGGCGCTTTACAAGACGTGGGACTTGGGAAAAAAAAAATAATGAGCAAAAATACGAGGTTAACAACCGAACGGCAAACAATAAAAAAAACTATAAAAACACACAAAAATATGAAGAAATACAACAAACACATCACTTACCACACAGGGGAAAAGCCAGGACCCCGGACCACGCAAAACACTGCCAAACGCGTAGCACTTTCGCACAGCAACTAACGAAATAGAAAATACACTATTACAAAATACGGAAAATACATGCAAGATGCGTAACACATTAATAATATTACCACTCTACAATGGTGATTTACAGAACTACACCAACTGATTTCCCTCGCGCACACAAACCATTTAGAATGCACAGTTAGGACATTCATTACACTTTATCATCAGAGCAACAACACTCACTGTACATTGTATGGTGCTGGAAAATATAAACAGCTTGTTAGCTCTTCAGACTATTTATTGCTGAATATATTAATTACAAATAGGTAAAGTATATTAATTTATTCAAGACATCATTAATTAATTATTGATTAAGTAAATGTAGATGAATATATATCTCTCTTTATAACGAGTGTCGAAGGTGCTCAGAGGAGCAAAAATATATGAGATAAGAGGCCATGAGTGCCAAAGGCGCTCGTGGCGAGCCACGCTCAGTGCGAGGCTCGCAATGAGCACCGAAGGCCCTCACAGTACAAAAAGGTTTACATTGGCTGTCAAACAGCATTCCCATGGCTTCAAATTTTATTGCCCCGTCATTTTTGACAAGGAAAGTTTCTAGTATATATATATTAAGGGAAGGGCTGTATGTATACATTGAGTAACAACATCAGATTGAGTTGGTCCTGAGCCAGTGAGTGGCTTGTTCTTAGAGATAAGCAGGGGTGTATTAATGTATAATAACAGCTTATTAGATATTCTTGGAGCCAGACATATTGAACATATTGAAAATATATTGAAATATAGAAGCGTTTTTAGAGCACTAAGGCGGATTTCCCACTTGGGTAACATCTCTATAAAAGTGATGGATTGCCGCTTAATGAGAAAGTCTTTAAACTAGTAGGTGGGGGAGCTATAATTATTAGAAGTAAGTGAGAAATGGGATTTACCATTGGGCATTACTGAAACTGATTTATCTTTTTAAAATAAAGCAGGTCCCGATGGAATACATCCAAGGGTACTGAAGGATCTGGGTTCTACAATTGCCAAACCGTTACATCTATTTTTTCAAGATTTACTAATTATAGAGTAGTTACCATATGACCCCTATTAATCAGCAAGGTTTCTGGCTCCCAGGTATTTTTGATACAGGTAATGAGCTTGAGGGAGTGCTCCTAATCTCAGCTGTTTTACCTGTATAAAAGTCACCTTTCCACAAAAGCAATCAATTAATCAGATTCCAAACTCTCCACCATGGCCAATACCAAAGAGCTGTTCAAGGATGTCAGGGACAAGATTGTGGACCTACACAAGGCTGAAATGGTCTCCAGACCTAAATCCAATAGAAAATCTGTGGTGGGAGCTGAAGGTTCGAGTTGCAAAACATCAGCCTCGAAACCTTATTGACTTGGAGAGGATCTGCAAAGAGGAGTGGGACAAAATCCCTCCTGAGATGTGTGCAAACCTGGTGTCCAACTACAAGAAACATCTGACCTCTGTGATTGCCAACAGGGGATTTGCCACCAAGTACTAAAACAAAGGGGTCAAATACTTATTTCCCTCATTGACCTGCAAATCAATTTATAACTTTTTTGACATGCGTTTTTCTTGTTTTTGTTCCCCTTTATTCTGTCTCTCACTATTAAAATACATGTACCATTAAAATTATAGACTTATCATTTCAGTATTTCGTATTGTCAGTGGACAAACGTTCAAAATCAGTAAAGGATCAAATACTTTTCCCCCCCACTGTACATGGGTTAAGCTCAAGGCAAAAAAATAATAGTTATATTAACACATTGCAAAAGATGGAGGGCCCTATGTTTAATATTAGAATCCAGTGTCCATAGTGTTTTCTCCAAAGCACCATGCAAGATTGAAAACTTGCAAACTTGCAATCTAAGGTAACTTGGATCAAGGTATCTCAGTGGTTGTAGTCTTTTTAGGTTTTGCAAAGGCTTTTGATACTAGTGTGCAAACTAAGGGATACAAGAATTTCAGTACATATCTGTTTATGGATTGAGAGCTGGCTAAAAGATTGGAAGGAAAGGGTTGTTATAAATGCAACATACTCAAATGTTGACTGTGGTAAGTGGGGTTCAGTATTATTTGCTCTTTTTAACATATGTATTAATGACTTAGAAGTAGGACTGGAATGTATTGTCTCCATTTTTCTGATGACACAAAGTGATGGAAGTAATTGTGCACTTTCCCTCCAAAGGGATTGACATAAATTAGACAAATTGGCAACTAAACAGCAGATGAGATTTAATACAAATAAATGTAAAGTTATGCATTTGAGAAGGAAAAATAAGCATGAAATTTCTAATCTTAATGAAGCAAATCTAGGGGTATCAGATGTAGAAAGGCATTTGGGAGTACTAGTGGACAACCAACTACTTAACAGTGCTCAATGCAAAGCAGCATCTGCAAAGGTAAGTAAAATATCAGCATGCAATAAGAAGAGTATAGAGGAAATATAATTCTGCCTCTATTCGAATTCCTAATACACCCTCATTTAGACTGCTGAGTACAATTTTTGACACCACTTCATAAAAGGGCCATTTTACCACTGAAAAAAGTACAGAGAAGGGCAACAAAAAAAATACGGGAAGTGACGGACTAAGATGTGAAGAAGAATAACCAAATTACATTTATTTTATCTAGAAAAAAGGTGCCTCGGAGGGGATATAATTACCTTATATAAATACATTAGGAGTTATTATATGGCTTTGCCAAGTAAACATTTTTGCCATGAGGTTTTTAACTGACATGAGGACATCCTTTGAGGTTAGAAAAAAATATATTTCACTTTAAAGAAATAAAATGTTCTTCACAGTAAGGGTGGTTAAAGCGTGAAATAACTGAGAGCATCTTTGTAATTGGACAACTTTAGTTTAAAGTATAAATATGCTGTGATTATAATATTAGGCAGCCTGTATAGTAACCCCATATTATTTACAGCCTCATTAAATTTGGGCTACTATAAGTACCCCCAACACCTAAAATTAACCCATCAATCATGGGAGTCTATATAGACCATTAGACTGTTATTAACCTCATCAGTCCAATAGGGGTCTATATAGACCCCTATAGGTAACTATATTAACCCCTACATTAACACTATAAGTGCCACGATGGTCCTCCAGGACCCTCATGACACAAAGTCTAAGCACTACACTAAACTTTTAAACCTTTCCTACCCAATTCTATTCTATTAACCCCCTCTAACTAATTAATGCTATTTAACTCTCAACATACCTAATTAACTCTATCACAAAGCACTTAAGCCTATATAGACCCAGTTATCCCTATCTAGTCCTATATACCCCTAACTGTACCCACTTACCCTAACTATACCCATACACCCCTAACTGGACCCAATTAACCCTAACTGTACCAAATTAACCCTAGCTATACCTATTTAACTCTAACTGTACCCTATTAACCTTAACTATTCCCATACACCCCTAACTGTACCAATTAACCCAAACTATATCCATACACCCCTAACTGTACCCATTTAACCCTAATTGTACCCATTTAACCCTAACTGTACCCAATTAACCCTAACTATACCCAATTAACCCTAACTGGACCCAATTAACCCTAACTGTACCCAATTAAACCTAACTATACCTAATTAACCCTAACTGGACCCACTTAACCCTAACTGTACCTATTTAACCCTAAATGGACCCAAATAACACTAACTATACCCATTTAACCCTAACTGTAGCTATTTTAGCATATCCTATCCTATTAATTCCTACACTACCTAGCTAACCCCCTATCAAACTCCCCAACACCCCACTAATTACAAAAAATAATAAAACCCACATTATAGAAAATACAAAAAACACTAATTACAAATAATAACAAACCACTAACTACTGAAAATAAGAAAAGCAATTACTGAAAATAAAAAAACAGACTTACTGAAAATTAAAAAGTTACAAGCTTTTGGAAGAAAAGGGTTAATTAGACCACTGAACTGGCCAAAATGCCCCTCCAGCAGTGTCCAGCAATGCCCTGGTCTTCAGTCTTCTGTCCCAGGAAAGGCCCTCCAAAAATGTTCAGATGTCCTGTCACATCTAAAAAAAAAGAAACATTACAGTCAATACACATACTGTATACTGACAACCTGTAATGAAAGAGAAGGTTAATAGTCTACTTACCTGGCCAAAATGCCCCTCCAGCAGTGTCTAGAGATTCCCCATTCCTCAGTCCTCCGGCCCAGGCATGGGCCCTCTCAAACAATCCTGATGCCCATGCTCCAATTTGAAAAACCAAAATTGTGCCTGCTGATTGGCTGAAATCGCTGTCAATCAGATGTCAGCCAATCAGAATGAGATTCACCCCTATATTACATTCTGATTGGCTGATGGAACTGTCAATCATACTTAATCCAATCTGAAGGTGCTATTGCTTTCGGCCAATCAGAATGGGATACAACCCCTCTTCTGATTGTCTCCAAGCATCAGTGCCTTCTGATTGGCTTAAATATGATTGACAGTTACATCAGCCAATCAGAAGGTGCAGATCCTTGGTTTATGTAGAGACACCGCCATTTGCTCCATCTAAAACAGTAACTATGGTCCACACTAATTGATCAGCCGCAAGGCCACAAATCCAATGTTCTATGAACAAGCTATGATTTGCGTCTCAAGCCCTTGGCTTGCAGTCCATTCTAATTTTATAGCAATATAACTCGGCCAAATTTCAAGCATGAAGCCGTTACAGGCTTCACGTTGGAGTTACTGGCTTGGAATTTAATAGGCTATATTTATGTCTGACCCTCTGGGACCTCATGGACAACATACCATGCTGTTTCACTTGGTTTTCATGGCAGAAAGTGGTACATAAGTAGTAATGTTTATTTCTTTCTAGATTAAAAGATTTTTGCTCTGTTTTGCTTTTCTAAAATTCAGAAACCCCATGGCTGCACGGAGTTAAAAGAGGGGGGTTTGACCTAGCTTGGAATTAGGAGGACTTATTTTTTTATCCATTCCTACGACTGTTATCAGGGAGGGGTTATTAAATTCTACTGTGCAGTGGACCACTCTAATAGATAATAGGGCCAGGTAGCTTATAGTAACTGGTAGGAATGGAGTAAGCGTGTCTGAACTATGTCATCAATATACCCAATTATGAGCCTGTGTACAGTCAATGGAGCTACATGCTCAATCAAACATAGGTGATGTCCTCATATCAGGTGCAATTTTGTGGTAACTAATGGTGACAATCAGACATATGCTGGTGACATTCCTATTGATAAATACAGCAATGTAGGTAGTCCAAGCAACAAGCACAAAACAATCAATCCCAATTAATATACAGAGCACCGCAGTCTAAGTGGCAGTATGGGGAAAAATAAAAATTAATAAACGGCCTACTTGTAGCCCTCTGGGACAGCTCTGTGACAGGCGCCCAATTACTCACCCTCACTACTCATGTAGTGTGGTATAAGTCAGGGATATTGAATTTAAGTGTTGCTGTATGCTGTGTCAGTAAGCCCTGGAGAGCCTCCTATTGCCTCATCGACTGCAAGCCCGACGTACGTTTTCCCGTGGCGAACACAGATTCTTAAATGGAATTGTGTGGGTGTATGTGCCAGTTTCCAACTTATATCTCTCATTACTCAAGAAGGGCCTTTCTTTTTCACCAACCAACAATCTCAATTTGAATGGACAAAAAATGTCAACTTATTTGCTAGGAAACTTCTCCTACACAAACGTCACAAAATTAAACAGAGACATTGCTATGAAGAAGCAGAACTCACAGAAGAAGAAATTTGATTCCTGGCAGAGTTTGGAATTTTACTTAATGGCAAAAGTAACAATACATCGAACGCCTTGAGCTCCTTTACTACTCTGAAACCTCAAAGTAGATGTACGCACTCTTCCAAAATTAGCCAGCAAATCAAGGTTTTTACAAAGTTGGTTGAAAGTAACAGTCATGATTTAATTGTTTACTGACTCATATTGCCAGTAATTTATGAATATGGCCAAGGGAGCATGACATTGTTGCATTGGGATTATGTGTTATTGTGTGGTTATATGCTGCCTATACATGGTTATTATGTATACTAGTTATATTATAAGAGGGAATATGTTATATAGAACATATGTGGAATTGGTAAAAATGCTTTGCAAAGAAGTTAGCTGCAGATCATTACACTCTCACACATACAGACCATGGGTCAAGACAGATGTATGTACTTCAAGTAGTCCTAAGCAAACACTTGAGATTAACATCAAGGTTTGTTAACTAGCCAGCTATAGATATCTGGTGAATTTGATCTCCAAGAGCTTTGATAGCCCAAGGTTGCAAGCCTGATGGGCTTACATCATACATACACAAATGTAAACAAGGGTGTGGTATTGAAAGTATAAATATGTTGTTTTGATCATTCAATAAAGTTTGAGTGATAGTTTTCACATATCCACAGTGTGAGACTATTTGTGTGTGTTGTATCCTGACTTGAGGAGTGGTCTTGCCATGGGCCACTATTAACCTGTATGCAGTATTCTCTGTCTTTACCTTTTGGGCCTTGCCCTTTTCAGAAGCCATCTTTTGTGCCACAGAGAACAGGAACTACACTATTTGGCTGGGGTAGGTTTGAACTAGGTTCATATCAAGCCCCCTTGAAGAAGAAGATAGTGACAGTGACCTACAAAAAATATTGACCAAACAAAAAGATGATAATCTATCAAAAGAAGAACACAAAGCGCTGAAGTATCTAATGTAAAACAATGACATTATCATCAAACCTTCCGACAAAGGGGGGAACATTGTGGTCCTGGAAGAAGCTTATGAAAATGGAATGTTATTGTCTGTTGGAGGATAACAAAAAGACCTATCAGAAACTAAGGTCTGATCCAAACATGACATTTCAACTAGAACTCAGTGAAATCCTAGACAATGGTCTGATGAGGGGAATGATAAATAAACAAGAATATGACTTCATGTGGGTGAAACACCCAACCATCCCGACGTTTATCATCTACCAAAAATTCACAAGAAGAGGACACCACTGCCTGGCAGACCTATTGTGTCAGGCAATAATAGTATCACTGAAAATGTGAGTCAATACTGTGATTTTGCGTCCATTTGTGGCAAGCCTCACATCGTATGTCAAGGATGCCAAAGACACACTATGTAAACTGTATGACATCAAGCTATCTAAAGAAACTCGACTGGCTAGTCCGGACGTTGTAGCTCTGTACACAAGCAACTCTCACAACATGGGAAGTAAAGCTGTTGAACAGTTCCTGTCTATGAGAGGGAACCAACTAAGAGATCATAGCAACTTTGTGATCTTACTACTTGTGTCCACCAACACAATTATTTTCTATTCAACAAGGTGGTGTATAAACAACAAATTTGAACAGCAATGGGCACACCTTGTGCACCATCCTACGCGAATCTATACCTAGGATGGTGGGAGGATATGATAGTCTTCACTGAAGACATGGAGAAGTTTTCCTAGAAGGTAGCAACATGGATTCGCTACATTGATGGCATCTTACTGCTATGGAATGGCACAGAGGAAGACTTCATGGAGTTTAGAGAAGTACTGAACAGGAATGATATAGGCTTGAAGTTCACTCAAAATATCAGCAACAATAAATTGGAGTTTCTGGATCTTTAAATTATCATTAATAACAACATGAACCTACAAACAAAAACTTTAAGAAAAACCACGCTAACAACAGCCTTCTACACTTCCAAAGCTATCATCCTAGACATCTGAGAACCAACATACCCTATGGCCAGTACCTCAGAGTAAGGAGGAATTGCAGTACGGACAATGACTTTGAATCTCAAGCAAAAGAATTAGCTTTGGTTCAAAGATTGGGGCTACAGCCACAACTGCCTCAAAAAGGCCTATCAAAAAGCACTGTCTAGACCGCATAGTGAACTTCTGAGTATCCAGCCTAAAAGGGACAAACAAGGCTAAATGAGAATGATAGGTACCTTTAATAATTAAAATGAAGAAATCATGGAAGTACTGCAATGCCACTGGCATATTCTGCAACAAGACCCTGACCTGGCAGATGTGCTTTCCAATAAACATGTGCTCTCAGTAATGAACAAAGAAGACGTTCCCATTGCGTGCCATGTGAACATAGAGCACAATGGGAATGTAAACGTCTTGAGATTTACTGTCATTGATAACATTCAACTAAGATAGAGAAAAGGTGATCTAGATGGGAAGATACTACAATAAGTAGCATAGTGAATATTTGCTCTTGACACCCTTAACCACTGAATAAGGGCTTTACTTTTTTACCTTTCCTTTGATTCCTGGCCCACAGCCATGGTTGCTAAGATAGCTTTGTTTCTACCATTTAAACATTAGTTCCACCCTTTTTGCCATCTTAGGGACCAGCTTCCCTCACAGTTTCCGAGACACATCGCCACCTAGGACACTTGCTTCAATCAATTAGTAACAAGTCTGTATGTGACTTAGGCCATGGTCTGTGCATTTGTATTCATTTTTCCCTCCTGGTGCTTGAAGTTAGTATCACTCCCAGTCATCTGCAATTCCACCTGGCTCCTTCACAGCGTGGTGGTGGTGGTGGGGGGGGGGGGCGGTTACTGTTCGATGAGAGAGTTCCCAGTTCTCAGAGCAGTGATACCTCACCAGCAGATAACCCGTGATGTCATCAGTGGGAGACTTTGTTTTTTTTTGCACAATTTTTCATTACTTCTGATTGGCTCACTGTCCTTTAAATAGAGGAACCTGGCACATCAACCCACACAATTCCCCTGAAGAATCCATGTTCGCCACAGGGAAGTGTACGTCGGGCTTGCAGTCGATACTAACACAGCATACAGAAACACTTAAATTCAATATCCCTGTCTATTCATTCTACCGTGGAAATCACATCTCGGGATGCGGCCCAGAATGAGGAGGCTTCACTCTCGGCATGCAATTGGTGGCCGGGAGCAGGTAAGAAGAGGTTAGCCAAGTGTACAACTGGTCTTATGTCTGATGTGGCTGATTTGGGGTCTGGAGCTATTCCTGAGCAGCCCGAAATGGTGGCCGAGCCTAGAAAAAAGGTGGCCAGGTCTAAGATGGCTGCCAGACATCGAGATGGCCAACAAAAAGGTGGCCCGGGCTAAGGAAAAAAAAAAGCTTGTTGAAGACCTGTTTCAGGGCCATTAATAGTAAAATCTATAACCAAACTCCTTGAATTGCAGGAAGCTTGTTTAGATTCTTCTCGAAAGGTATGGGCGGGGAGGGGATGGGGGCATGGAGAGGTCCAAATGAGGCAAGGATAGGGGAAGGGGCGGAGTTATTGCTAGGAGGAATGAACTAGATGAGGTACGGGAGTGAATTAATGGGAGAGTATATGTTAGGTTGGGTGGGGAGAATGTAAATGGGGGGTGGGGAATGCAGTCAGCATAGACACAGAGAGGTCAGCTCTTCTATTACTGCTGAGTTTGATATATGACACGATGAGTGTAGTGATAAAAAAAAAATATGACCTGCGGGACTTAGAAAAAAAACACTAACAAGTAAAGAGGAAATATAAACTGACACAAAAGAGAATACGAACCGCGGGACTTAGAGAAAAAAAAATACAAGGTCACAAAACTACGAACTTAACAGCCGTAAAGCAAAAAACAATGAAAATTTAAAAAAATACAAAATCACACCCAGCACGAGGGGACAGCCAGAACCTCTTGGGGTGAGGTTGCACGCGAATTAAAGTTGATTTTAGGCAGTTTCGCCACTTCAAAATCAGCTAAGCAAGAAAAAAAATGGAAGCGGCAAAAAACATAAAACACTGACAAGGACTTATGACTTTTAATTACGACCCGCGGAACAATAAAAAAAAAATTAAAGAGCATGGGGGGACAGCCATGACATCTACCACTAAGGTTGCACACTAATTAAAGAACAATTTAATGAGTTTAGACACTTTTAAATCACCTAAGCGAGGAAAAAAATCCCGGCCGAAAAAAATGAAAACCAGGCTACACGACCCCGAACTGCGCAAAACACTGCCAGACACATACGACTTTTGCCAGGGACATATGAGGTACTAAAATACACACTTAGGCAGCGCGGAAAATTGTCGAGACCCATGTAGCACATAGATGAACTACGCCATTTTACAACACTAACACTAAGAATCTAAAATGGACATTTACACAACTAAAGCAACGGTTTGCCCTTGCGCACCCAGCATATTTCTAATGCACAGCTGGGACATTGATGACACTTTCTGCTCACAGCAGCATCAGCCCAAATGTACATTGTATGCTGCAGGAAAATAAAAATAGATACTTCGCTCTTCAGGCTATTCATTGCTGCATATATCAATTACAAATAGGTAAAGTATATTATTTTATTAAGTAAATAATTAATTAATAATAATACAAAAAAAATTGACATATATATCTGTCTTTGTCAGGAGAGCACAAGTTGCTCATAGGAACAAAAGTAAATGAGAGGAGTGGGTCGCTATGAGCGCCAAAGGTGTTCATTGCGAGGCTCGCAATGAACGCGGAAGGTCCTCAGAGTATAAAAAGCTTTACATTGTATGTCAAACAGCATTGCCATAGCTTCAAATTGAGTGGCTCGCTATGAGCGCCAAAGGTGCTCATTGCGAGCCATGAGATGAACGCCAAAGGCGCTCAGCGCGAGGCTCGCAATGAACGCCAAGGTCTCAGAAAAGAAAAGCTTAACATTGTGTGTCAAACAGCATTGCCATGGCTTAAAATGTTATTGCCCCATCATTTTTGATGGGCAAGTCGCTAGTATTAAATAAATGCAGGAATAATGTCAATAAGAAGATGGCTAGCTACATTAGAGCAATGGGTGGAATGTTATTATGACACACTGATTTAGAAGGGGAGGATGCATTAGCATTTTATAAAAAGGATGGGGTTCACCTCAATGCATATGGGTCAAATTTGTTTATTTTGGCATTCAAGTGAACCATTCGTTTAGTCTTGGATGGCTGGGTTCATCATTAGTCCTTGGTACTTGTTAATTGTGATTTTTACAGTTGCCACCTCATTAAAACATAATTAATACATTACAATTGCCACCTTATTAAAGTGTGTTATTACAGTTGCCACACAGCTCTTTTATAAGATGATATGGAGAGTGCTGATCAATAATTGCACGTCTCCTATTAACACACTTAAGGGACTGGGCCCCTCGATCCCATAGATGGCAAGGTGAGTGCTTAGACGTAATTGCACGCTACTTGCAAATTCGGGTCCGAAGAGGGCAGAATGCTCGATTTGTCAGCATGCAACCGAATTAAGATGACTTGGAACGCATTTATCCGTTAGGGGAGCGTTGCCTGAGACACAGGATTCCCATAGTTAAAAGGGGTGTGTTTAGTTGTAACTGCGCACCTCTTGGAATTCGGATCCGAAAAGCGCAGAGTGCGCAATTTATCTGCATGCATCTGAATTAGATGGTTTAGAACACATTTAACCACTAGGGGGGTATTGCCTGGACAAGTGGGTCCTATAGATGACAAGGAGGCATGCTTAGTTGTAATTGCGTGCCACTTGGAATTCGGGTCCGAAAAGATTGAACAGTGTATCCGCATGCAACCAAATTAGATGTTTTGGAACGCATTTAAACATTTTGGGTGCGTTGCCGGTAGGGGGATGGGCACTGTATGTCAAACAGCATTGCCATAGCTTCAAATTGAGTGGCTCGCTATGAGCGCCAAAGGTGCTCATTGCGAGCCATGAGATGAACGCCAAAGGCGCTCAGCGCGAGGCTCGCAATGAACGCCAAGGTCTCAGAAAAGAAAAGCTTAACATTGTGTGTCAAACAGCATTGCCATGGCTTAAAATGTTATTGCCCCATCATTTTTGATGGGCAAGTCACTAGTATTAAATAAATGCAGGAATAATGTCAATAAGAAGATGGCTAGCTACATTAGAGCAATGGGTGGAATGTTATTATGACACACTGATTTAGAAGGGGAGGATGCATTAGCATTTTATAAAAAGGATGGGGTTCACCTCAATGCATATGGGTCAAATTTGTTTATTTTGGCATTCAAGTGAACCATTCGTTTAGTCTTGGATGGCTGGGTTCATCATTAGTCCTTGGTACTTGTTAATTGTGATTTTTACAGTTGCCACCTCATTAAAACATAATTAATACATTACAATTGCCACCTTATTAAAGTGTGTTATTACAGTTGCCACACAGCTCTTTTATAAGATGATATGGAGAGTGCTGATCAATAATTGCACGACTCCTATTAACACACTTAAGGGACTGGGCCCCTCGATCCCATAGATGGCAAGGTGAGTGCTTAGACTTAATTGCACGCTACTTGCAAATTCGGGTCCGAAGAGGGCAGAATGCTCGATTTGTCAGCATGCAACCGAATTAAGATGACTTGGAACGCATTTATCCGTTAGGGTAGCGTTGCCTGAGACACAGGATTCCCATAGTTAAAAGGGGTGTGTTTAGTTGTAACTGCGCACCTCTTGGAATTCGGATCCGAAAAGCGCAGAGTGCGCAATTTATCTGCATGCATCTGAATTAGATGGTTTAGAACACATTTAACCACTAGGGGGGTATTGCCTGGACAAGTGGGTCCTATAGATGACAAGGAGGCATGCTTAGTTGTAATTGCGTGCCACTTGGAATTCGGGTCCGAAAAGATTGAACAGTGTATCCGCACGCAACCAAATTAGATGTTTTGGAACGCATTTAACCATTTTGGGTGCGTTGCCGGTAGGGGGATGGGCACACTGTGTTGGTGCTCCTGTGGCAGGGGTGCTTGCCCACAAGTGGATAATGAGCTGTGAGGTGCGCTCATTTGGTTGTACTCCTGGGGCACGGGGTCCCCTTGGGCCATTAAGTGGGGGTAGTCATGCACCTCTTGTTGTCTACGTGTCATTGTTTATAATAAAAAGGGCTGTGGCCTTTTATACCCATACCTTGTGCCCAGTATTTATTATCTGTTTTAAAATACAGGGAATCCATATTGACAATGCTTGGGTCAAGAACTTTGCTTAGTTATACAACTTGAAAATTAAAATATAACTGGCAGCATTGTAGCTTTTTATTAGTTCAATGTATTATTCATATGGTTTTGAATGCCAGTATATTTTCTCCTCAGTAATGTTGGGGCAAATTAGATGTAAAATACAAATCTAAACCAATATTATGTTATAATAAAAGGCAGACAAAATATTACAATATACAGATTTAATGAAACAAATACCTTATACTTATATGACCTTCATATAACTAGTGTACTGTTGTGATACTACAAAAATCACTTCAAATATATATATATATTTATAATAATGAACACTACCCCCAGTTCTGAAAAAGCAATGATGTATTACTCACTATGATTCAACAAATTTGTATTTCTCTACCACTGCTTAAAGGACCACTGTGGTAAAATAATTAAAATTGCCCCATTTGACGAACTACACTTGAAAGAAAGCAATATGTTTTTATAATAATAATAAATAATAATAGAGCCTCTAATTTACTATCATATGCAAATATGCTGCTGGGAAAGCTACCATTTCAATTCTAGTAACCTACTTAAAAATAGGTGGGAGGAGACTTTGAATACCCAGAAAGTTTGTAACACACCTTGTTGAGATAGAAGCGGTACAGAAAATGGAAGGCTGCAATAAATAATAATTGTGTAGAAAAGTGAAAAAAAATGTTACTACTTTTTAACAACATTTTTATCAAGGTTTGTTATTTAAAACACCATACACAGATTTGACTACAGTGCTCCTTTGATCCATACATTTGAAACAAATATTTATTTATTGTTTATTGTTTTCATGGGGAACATTCTATACAAATTGTTTGCAAGTGTTAGAAAGTAAAGATTTGTGATCAGAGAAGAGAGCAGCTGACATGCTAGCATACATTAATTGTACTGTGGTCAAGTAAGGTAAGTAATTGTGACACTGGGATATTCAAAATATATGCTAGATGTGAAACATTGGTCCATCTTCTCATTCATGTACCATCCAGTCCTTCACAAGGCAGATTAGGCTCATTGTTTTTTAAGCCAATAGTTTTTGGATTAATTATACTTAATGGACAGCAATAAGTTAAAAGGCAACACAGAATTTAGGAAGCTTTTTTCAGTGCAAATGTCTGCAAATGTATACAAAAATATAACTCTAAAGTGAATTTGGCACAAATAACAAAATATTAAAGTGATAATAATCTAATGTTTGAAACATATTTAAAAGTGCCTGATTAATAATAATAAACCATGCAAAAATCAATAAAAGTGCATACTTAATGTGCATAAATGGGCAAAAATTATACCACAAAGCATATATGTCCAAAAAAATACTAAGAAGGAATATTGATCAACAGTACCATAGGATAAAATGTGATAAAAAAACACTATACAATTACACTGAAAAGTGCCCAATTTCTATTAATACCCTTCAAACAACTCAAAAATATACACTAGTAGCCTTATTAAATTGTGATTTGATAAATTTAAAAGGGCTTTATTTAAGCACATAGCATATATTTTTTTACAGAAGTTTTTAGTTAGTGATCTTCTATCCAAAAGCAAGGTCTTCACTAACTAAAAACTTTTGTAAATAAAATATGCTGTGTGATTAAATAGAGCCCTTTTAAATTTACCAAATCACAATTTAATAAGGCTGTTAATGTTCAACACATGTTTGTCTATCCTATTAAGCCTGGGTGTTGCTTTTGTTGAAGTGCATCTAATAATTCTTGCAGCAAGCCAACATTTCACTCATTGGTTATGTCTCCAATGTCTGGCCCCAAATCCAAATACGCTATTCTAGGAGCTATAAACATATTTTCATCAGATTAGCATGGTATATTTGCCTTTCTTTTATGCATCCTGACTGATAGATTTTACAATTTACTTCTCCTACCTCATATAACACTTCATATGGGCCCTGCCACTACACCAACAATTTGCTCTCTAGTCTAGGTAGTAGTATTAATAACACCGCCCCAGGTTGAAAATCCCTAGTTCTTACCTGTTTGTTGTAGTAATGTGCTTGTGTTTGCTGTGCATATTCTAGATTCATATAAGGAAACTTTCCCATTGTATGTAACATCACCCTCAGCATAAAATATAGTGGAGGACATTTTCACTAGGCTTGTCCTCCCAATCTTATTTAACCGTGTCAAGCATTCTCTTGGGCCTTTTGCCTTATAATATATCACATGAGGAGAATCCTTTAGAAGAATGGGGCAATTCATGTATAGCAAACAATAGATAAGAAAGCATTTTGGTCCAATTTTGCTTTTTACTATATAAAAACGTTTGTCTGCTTAAATGTGCTATTAATTCTTGCTACCAACTCATCTGTTTGAGGATGGTAGACTCAGGTTCTACAGAATTGAATTTTAAGTAATGAACAAACCTTCTTCATAAACTTTTATGTGAATTAACCCTTGAATTGACCTGGTTGGTCAATATTTATTTGGGGAGACCCACCCTGGAGAAAACATTAATAAACTCTGTAGCAACTGAGGGTGCTGAGGTATTGCGCAGGCAAGGCATCACTTAGCATAGCCTAATATGACTAAAATATGTTGGTTCTCATATCCTATCAACCCTCTCAAAAGGCATTTGCACTAAAGTGGCCAGGTATCATAGGAACTTTGATTTGTCCCTTTGTGGCTACTAGCTGACACACAGGCAAAATTTGCAAATATTATCCACTTCTTTATAAATACCAGGCCAATAAAATTGATACAGAAGGTTCCCTAATATGTTCACTCTGTTTCTAAATGATCTGCCAGGGAAACAGTATAGGAAAGATGTAATATTTTTATAGCATTTAATTAATATTTGTTCACATACTTGCTCTGTCTGAGAAAGATTTTGGACTTGGTATTATAACTAATCTCTTAAAATGAAATGGAGAAACTGATCACTTTTGTGTATAGCCACAATACTCCAATTTACTATCACTAGATTTCTACACGCTTCTCCTAATGTTGTGTCATTCCTCTGTCCCCGTCTAACAACAAATGGACTTGCCAGTAAATTGCTTGTATTAGGTTCTATTGCCACATCCAGAGGCTTTTTGTCATCATTCTTGTGCCCTATGTCTTCCCCTAGACCAGGGGTCCTCAAACTTTTTAAACAGGGGGCCAGTTCACTGTCCCTCAGACACTGTTGGGGGCCGGAGTATAGTTTGAAAAAATATGAAAAAGTTCCTATACAGTATATATATATCCCTCCATTTTTTTCGTCCCTTCTCCCTCTTCCTTTTCCCTATAACCTCTCTTCTATCTCGCCTTCTCCCTTCCTCTCCCTCTTGCTACTTATCCCTCTCCCTTCTTTCTCTCCCATGTCCCTTTTTCCTCTCTCTCTCTTTCTCCCTCTCTCTGCTTCTCTCGCACCATCCTCCCTCTTCCCTCTCTCTCATTATCATCTCCCTACTCCCTCTTCCTCTCCCCTTTCCCTCTCTTATATCTTTCCTTCACCCTTGCTCTCCCTCTTGCTACTTCTGCCTCTCTTTTCATTCTCTCTCCCTTGTCCCTTGTTCCTATCTTTCCTTTTCCCTTCTCTCTTTTTCCTCTCTCTACTTCTCTCTCTCCCTTCTCTTTCTCTCTACTACTCCCTTTCTCTTTTCCCTCTCCATGCTCCCTCTTTCGAATTCTTCTCCATCTCCCTTCTTGCTCTCTCTCCTTCTCACTTTCTCCCTCTCCTTCTCCCCCTTTCCTTTTAACTTCTGTCATTCCCTTCTTCCTCTCCTCCCTTCTGTCTCTCTCCATTTCTCCCCCTTCTCCCTCTCCCGTCTCTCTCTCCTTCTCCCTTCTCTCTCTCTCCCACTCTATCTTCCTTCATCTCTCTCTCCTTTCTCATCCCCCTCTCTCTCCTTTCATTATATCTACACCTCCCTCTCCCTTCTCTCTCGCTCTCCCTCTTTCTTCTCTCTTTCTCCTCTTCATCTTTATCTCTCCTCTCTCTCCCCCTCCCTATCTCCATTTCTCTCTCCATCCCTATCTCTACTTTCTCTCTGTCTCTGTCCATCTCCCTCCCTCCTCTATCTCCTTTCTATCTTTTCCTTCCTCTCTCCCCCATGTCTCTTTCCCTCACTCCCCTTGTCTCTCTACCTCACGCCACCTTGTCTGTCTTTCTATTCCTCACTCCCTTGTCTCTCTACCTCACCCCCTTGTCTGTCTGTCTTTCTATTCCTCACTCTCTTGTCTCTCTCCCTCACTCCCTCCCCTTGTCTATCTACCTCACTGCTCCTTGTCTGTCCGTCTGTCTCTCCCTCACCCCCCTTGTTTGTCTGTCTATCTCTCTCTCTCCCTCACTACCCTTGTCTCTCTACCTCACCCCACCGCCCTTGTATGTCTTCCTGTGTCTTTCTATTCCCCACTCCCCTTGTCTCTCTACCTCACCCCCCCTTGTCTGTCTTTCTCTCTCTCTCTCTCTCTCTCTCCCTCACTTCCCTTGCCTTTCTACATCATTCCCCTTTGCCTGTCTGTCTCTCTCTCTCCATCACTCCCGTTGTCTATCTACCTCACTCCCCCTTGTCTGTCTGTCTGTCGCTCGATCACTCTCTCTTGTCTGTCTGTCTATCTCTCGCTCTCCCTCACTCCCCTTGTCTCTCTACCTCACTCCTCCTTGTCTCTCTCTCTCTCTCTCACTCCCCCTTGTCTGTCTGTCACTCTCCCTCCCTCACTCCCCTTGTCTCTCTACCTCACTCCCCCTTGTCTGTCTGTCTCTCCCTCCCTCACACCCCTTGTCTCTTTACCTCACTCCCCCTTGTATGTCTCTCCATCCCTCTCACCCCTTGTCTCTCTACCTCATTCCCCTGGTCTCTTTGCCTCACTCCCCCATATCTATCTCTATCTTTCTTTTTCCCTCACTCCCCTTGTCTCTCTATCCTCACTCCCCCCTTGTCTGTTTCTCTCTCTCCCCTCACTCTCCCCTTGTCCTGTAGGTCTCTCTCCCTCCTCTCACTCCCCTTGTCTTTTTATCTCACTCCCCTTTGTCTTTCTCTCTATCCCTAACTATCCCCTTGTCTCTCTACCTCACTCGCCCTTGTCTGTCTATATGTCTGTATCTCTCCCTCACAACCCCCTCACCTTACCTATCCTTCATGCTGCCGGTGGGTGGCTCCTCCCCCTGGTGGCTCCTTCCTGGGTCAGCCCCTGCTCTGCCTAGTCAGAATGGACTAGGAGGTGTCAGCAGGGGCTGCAGCTGTAGAGACACAAAGAGACATAGGGGTCTGGGGAAGGGGCAGGGTGGGGCCGGGTTCAGGACCCATGGCGGGCCGGGTGTGGCCCGCGGGGCCGTAGTTTTGAGGACCCCTGCCCTAGACCAACTTTATGTCTAGTACAACTTTAGAGTCCCACCCCATGCAGCTTTGTACATTTACTTTGTCTCTAGCTTTGTATGCATCTACTCTTGGAAACATAAAACCTGGTACTAAATAAAACTAGTTCTTAAAACAAAAACAGCTTTTCTAAGCTAAATGTTGGCTCTCCTTGTTTCCCATCAACGCACTGAATCTAAGAATTTAGAACCTTATTCTAACAGAGCTATTACATTCAAAGTCACATATGAAGAATTATAGCAGATCTAAGGCATATCATAGTCCCACACTTTCCTCCTCCCCCAAAGCAAAATAAGCAGCCTGTGTCTCACTAGTTAGAAATTGAGTCAGTCCTTAATGCATATACCTTTATTCCATTGGGCAATAGTAGCAAGTCTTGCAAATGCAGTCAAGTAATCTTCAGAATTATCTGCATCATCTGCATTATGGACAAACAGGGCCATATTCAATTCGAAGCCCGCAACTTGATTGCAGACAGCAAAATATCTGCAAGTGTGTTGTGGGTTCCCGTTGATCTCCAATTACCATGCTATTCAATTGTTCAAGGCCGCAAGTTAGCATCCCCAAGACAAAACCTTAACCATACTCTGGTTCGTATCAGTTCAGGGCGGGAACATGACACAATTCAGCAAGCCAGTAACTGCCCATTTTTGAATCAGTCAATAGAAAATGAGACTGTCATTATTCACGGCAATAAACCATGAAGGTTACATATCAACTCAATTAGGTTCTGGGGTCTGATATGCGATCAGACTCACAAATCCCGAAAATCAAGAATTATGAAAGTGAATGTTAATACTGTTCTAGTCCATATGGGTGCCTGATATGTATTAACTCATTGACACCCGGGATCAATTTAACCCTGAAATGACACATAAAATTAATTCTTATTTCCTGCCGATTTGTAAGCTTGAGACTGTTGTGCCAATTAATTCTTATGTTGTTCATCACTTTCCAAGTTATTTACAGTGCAGTATGTACAGTGCTACGAATAGGTGTTTAACCCCCCTTGCGGGCCCTCTCTAGCACTCATTGGATTTTCTCCTTCATTTGCCATTAGCCTGGCTTGGGAAAATTGAGCAATTGAATGGCGATTTGCGATTTTTAGCCTTGCGAAAGTGAAAGATCAAAGGCTTCTCTGGTGGCTATAAGTTGCAAGGTTAACAATCGCCCATTTTGTCAAGCCCCGTAACTCGGAATCCGATCGGAGCCCTGCAAAAAGATACCAATTGAATAGCAAAGTAGCTTGCAACCTCACTTACAGGCTTCCAGATCTCCCGAAACCTTAATTGAATGAGGCCCACTCTGTTTAAGAATACAAAGTTCAGCTGAAGTATGCAAGTGTTGGATCATTGAGAGTGATAATATGAAGTTGCTAAAGATGATTATCTTACTATTTGTGAAAACAATAATGTGCTTCAACCGATTATTGGAATGGTACCCAAACAAAGCTGGACAGTGAAGAATAAGTTTTTAACTTTAATGTACTATTTTTTGACAGAAAACGTCCCTCATGATTTCTAAGACTTTACTCTGTGTACTTTCCGACTGATGTTTGCATAATATTAATGGAAGTGGTGTATATGGAAAATATAATAAATCAGTGATGCTATTCAGATTTTTGGAGTGTTTTGAGAAGTTTTCTAACAGGGCTATTATATTGCCTCTGTATCAAAAATTCACATAAGAGTTACATTCACATAGCAAGGTGGTTTTTTAATTAGAGATTAGGTCTTAAATTCTCTCTCATAGTGGTTCTTATGGGCACTCCCGACTTTATCGGGCACTGCAAATGCGTGCCGACAACAGGGAGCTGACATCAGCGCCTACAGCAGCCGATAAAAGAGCGCAAGTTTTAAAAGGTTGTATCCCCTAGTACATGAACCCTTCTAACCCTAACTCTAACCCTAACCCTCTTATACCCCCATGCCTATCCCTAACCCTTTACCTCTAAGCCTAACCCTAACCCTTAGACCCCCAAGCCTAACCCTAACCCGTTAGTCCCCCAAGCCTTACCTGAACCTTTAACCACTAAGCCTAAACCATAACCCTTAGACCCCCTAAGCCTAACATTTAACCCAAAGACCCTCTAAGCCTACCCAAAAACCCCCAAACCCAAACCTATCAGACTAAGACCCCTAAGCCCACCCTTAACTGCAGTTCGTGCCGTGCACTTTCTGTCGTTGCGAGCTCCTATCAGGCACACTCTTGGCGTTGAATGCATGTGTCGGCGCGCAAATGATGGCGTGCATGTGTCAAGTGCGCAAAGGTCGTGCCACCGTTGTACATGAAGGCAGCTATGAGTATGAATTAGCCAGTCAGAGCCTATAAACACAAAAAAAGAGAAGAAGGGTGGGGGAGAGATAGCGCACCAATTCCTATTGCAGATGACCAACATTTCTAGAGCCCATACCCTATATATATACAAATTGAGATTCAACTATTACCTCAGATAACCTCAAGATACGAGGTATATACAGCACTTCTCAACACGATTAGGTTTGTACTTTGTGGGTTGTTGTTCAGGTACAGGCTCTAATATTTAGTGTTCGTATATGTGCAAATATGTTCAGATACTATTAATGTATTAAATGCATATCTAAGTTTCCTGGATTATGAATGCATCTGATAGAGGAGAACCAGCAGTGTATAAAAACAATTATTTGCATGTAAAAATACCAAAATAAACATTTAAAAACTTACTTTGAAGTTAGCAAAATGTCTTGTAATTTCTGCCAGTTGAATTTTAGAGTAAACACCCCCCTTCAAACCCAGGCTAGATTAGCATACAATTCATAATTCGTTAGCTGAAACATTTGAGGTTAGCTGAAACATGTGATTCCTGTTTAGCATCTCAGTTGGATTTGACCACTGAACAATTAGAACATACAACTGATTCTCTTCCGGGGGAAAGAATAGAAAGTCCTTTACAGGAGGAAGAGAAACTAACCATTGCCACATTGAAAGTATTGTTAAATTATCTAAAATGTTCAATTATAACAGAATAATCAAAGGAAATTGCTAATTATTCCAAGCAGATTAATTTTTTTGATGAGATCCTGACAAGGTTAGAATTAACCCAAGATACAATTGTTAAAGAAATGAAGTCCTTAGAAGGGAAGTCAGTGAGACTAAAAGGGAACTACACATTTTAAAATGTAAATGAGATGACCTCACAAGGCATAATAAAATCAGAATAAGAGGAATACCTGAAAATATTCTCCCTGGTAATGTGGCGCAATGTTTTGAAGAATTTCTAGCAGACTTGGTTGGTTAAGACCGCAAGTATTAAAGAAGATTTAAAAGAGAGGTTATACCGAATATCATTATCAAGAAATTTACCAGGAGAGTATTCCAGAGATGTTATTGTGAAATTTAAATGGTCAAAAGAAAGAGATGATATACTCAGAGCAGGGTTTTTCAAGAAAACTTTTAATGCTCCATATGAGAGAGTAAAAATCTTCCCAGACTTATCAGGGAAAACTTTGTTAAAAAGAAAGGAGTTTCAAAGCCTTACTAACATTTTAAGAAATAACAACATTTTCTTTAAATGGGGGCCACCCTTCAAGTGTTATTTTTTATTATTAATTGTTATTTTTTACTAGCGATTTGCCCATCAAAAATGACGGGGCAATACAATTTTAAGCCATGGCAATGTAAGGCTTTTGCTCCTCTGTGGACCTTTGGTGCTTATTGTGAGCGTCCGGCTTTGCAATGATCACCTTTGGTCATCGCGAAGACAGATATATAAGTACAGTATCAAATGGCAGAAAAAAATTTGAGTACAGTGAATTAATAAAGTAATAAATTAATATACTTTACCTATTTTCATTTAATATGCCGCAATCAATATCCTGAAGAGCTAACAATCTATTTGTATTTTCCTGCATCTGAAAATGTACAGTTGGCGTGTTGATCATGTGAGGAGAAAGTGTCAGCAATGTGGCAAGTGTGCAGTGTAAATAGGCTGCGTGCGCAAGGCCAAACCGTTTGTTTAGGCAGGTAAAGCGGCATTTTAAAATCTTAATGTATGTGCTAATCCGCCATTTTTCTTCTTGCTTAGCCGATTTTCAAGTGACAAAACTTCTTAAATGCGACTAAAATGTGCGTGCAAGCTCACTACCAGACTTCCTGGCTGTCCCCCCGTGCTGTTTGTGATGTTTGTTCCATGTGGTATTTTTTGTTGTTGTGCATTTGGTGTTTGTAGACATGCACGGTTCAGCCGTTAACTTCGTATTTTTGCGACCTCGTATTTTTCCACGGGTCGTAACTGTTGTTCGTAAAAGTCGTACGTCCTTGTCAGTGTTTTCTTTGCTTCGGGTCGTGTGGCCTTGTTTTTATTTTTTTCGCCAATAATTTTTTTTTGTCGCTTAGCCGGTTTTCAAGTGACGAAACTCCTTAAATTCAACTTTAATTCGCCTGCAACCTCACCCCCAGACGTCCTGGCTGCCCCCTCCGTTCTGTGTGTGATGTTTTTGTTATGTTTTATTTTTATTTTTAAGTGTTTTTGTTGTTTTTTGATGTACGCATTTCGGCCGTTAACTTGGTATTTTTGTGATCTTGTATTTTTGTTTTTTCTAAGTCCTGGGGGTTGTAAATTTTTTATCTGAGTCCGTATTTCCTCATTGCGTGTTCCACGGGTCATATATATTTTTTTTCTAAGTCACGCGCCATGTTTTTTTTCTTCAAGTCCCGTTTTTCTGGGTTCTTTTTAAGGCGAGTGAGGCGCCGTAGAGCCTCCACCTCCACAAATGCGGACACTCGCTTTGCGAGGTCCGCATTTGCAGCCTGCAATGAGCAGCGGATGTTGGAGCCTCTCTCCTCCACCAAACAGAGACTGGGGAGGACAGGGGCCAAAGAGAGACTAAGGGGGAGAGGGGGGAAGAGACACAGGGGAGGGAGAGGAGGGGTGGGAAAACTATTTAGAAAAATCCATCATTCGGTAATTTTTGACGGGCAAGTCGCTAGTTATTGATATAATATTTAGTTGAACTATTTTGTTGATAATTAATTATTGGTGAATTAAATTGATAATAATTAGTTTAGATATCAAGATTCGGTGTAATAAACACTTAAAGCCTCATTCATTTTGCGCTCGAGTTAAGGTGCTATTCAATTCGGCAAGACCGCAAGTTACAGGCCGATAGCGAAATTCGGAAACCATGCCATCGTATGTAGCATTTGTGAGCTTTAACATGATCATTTAAGCAAGATCATAACTCCTGAATTAGAAACAGCCAATGGAAACACAGATCATCAGCATTACTTCAATGAAAAAAGGAGGTTGAATTTCAAAGTCCTATCGTCTTCAATTATGAATTACGATCGGACCCCCTGAAATATTGCAATATTTAAAAAATCCATAAATATGATATTCTATTACATGCAAGTTCCATTATATGTATTAACACATTGATTGCCGGGATCGATATAACATGGAAATTAAACATTAAAAAAAGTATTTTATATTGCAGATTTGCAAGCTTGAGAATGTTGTGCTATTAATTCTGAGACCTAACATCACTTTCCCTTTAAATACAAGTACAGTAGAGTGTATATATGTGCATTTAAAGTGCTCCAGAACTGTCTTTAAGCTCTTTGCGAGTCCTCCTTGGAAACCATAACTTGTGGTTCGATTTTTGGCATTTGTGGCCTTGACGGTTTGCTTAGCGAGGGGGAATCGGAGCAATTGAATTGCGATTTTAGCGATTGTTACTCTTCGGGCCGTGAAAGAGCAAAGGCTTGAAGGGGCATTAACTTGCAATGTTAACCATCGCAATTAATCGGAGTCCGGAGCCTGTAACCTGATCGGAGTCTGCAAAAAGACACCAATTGAATAGCAAAATAAGTTATGGCCTCCATTTCCGAAGTCCCGATGCCTCAATTGAATGAGGTTCCTAGATTTTTGATATGACATTAATCACTTATAATTTATTGAGTCATGTAATAGATCCCATTATAGGTTAATTATATGGAAACACTTTTAATCCATAGAACATTGCATCTTGTCTATAGCCCCCCTTTCTAGACAAAGTTAAATAAAATGCAAGATCTTTCTTGGAGCTTGGATGCATCAATCCTGGAATAATACATTTTGAAGTTAAAGAGGTGAGAGATGAGCAGTCATTGGATGGCCCTCAAAAATAAATGTATTTGACGTCACAATACTCAGACTGCACCCCCCCCCCCCCCCCATTGTGTGGGGAAGTTGTAGGCAAGACTATTTGTAACAGAAGACCTTGTACAGGAAGACCTCTGAGACAAGATATGATGTATTGTTTATGTGTTTTTTTGTTTGGCTTGCCCCCATATCCACAGGAGAATCTAGTCTCGCTCAGAAAAGACCCCCCAGAAGGCGGTGGGAAGGTTAAGGCTGCAGCAGGGCACCGGATTTTCCAGGGATGTGGGAAACAATCACAATGTTTTTTTGTTTGTATACATTTTGATTTATGGTTAGTCTTTCCTATGATGTGGGGGCGCTAAGGATGGCTCCAAGAGGCATTATATCAATAAGGCAATTATAATGATAAAAATAATTAGTCACAATGTTCAGGGACTAAATGGCATATGATGATGGCCTATTGTGTATGCAGGAGACCCCCTGGCAGGCAGGGAAGATCTCAAAGTATCACGATTTAACATTTATGACCAAATATAACTCATGTTTCAAGAAGAAAGCTTGAGGAGTTTCTTTAATGTTTAATGAAAATTTAAATGGTATTGAGGATTTTTTTGAGATAGATGATGAGGGCAGATATTTGATATGGCTTGTTTTTTTACAAATTTTCACTACTGCAAAATGGCTAATTGCTTCTAAATGGCGTCAGCCATAAAAGCCGTAATTAATAAAAAGGAGTAGTAAAAATGAGTAATAAAAACTCAAGTTGTTAAATGGAGGGCCTGGGACCTATACATACAGTGCCTTGCAAACATATTCACCCCCTTGGCATTTTTCGTGTTTTGTTGCCTCACAACCTGGAATTAACATGGATTGTTTGAGGGATTTGCATCATTTCATTTATAGAACATGCACACAACTTTGAAGATGTTTTTTTTTTTATTGTGAAGCAAACAACAAATAGCACAAAATACCAGAAAAAGTCAATGTGCATAACTATTCACAATGCTTTGTAGAGCCACCTTTTGCAGCAATCACATGAGCTAGCCACATCTTACTACTGGGATTTTTGCCCATTCCATCTTGCAAAACTGTTCCAGCTCCTTCAAGTTGGATTGTTTGCGCTTGTGAACAGCAATGTTTAAGTCTTACCACAGATTTTCTATTGCATTGAGGTCTGGGCTTTGACTAGGCCATTCCAAAACATTTACATGTTTCCCCTTAAACCACTCAAGTGTTGCTGTGTTTGAGGTCATTGTCCTACTGGAAGGTGAACCTCCGTCCTAGCCTTAAATCATGCACAGAGTGGTACAGGTTTTGCTCAAGAATATACATGTATTTTGCACCATCCATCTTTCCCTCAACTCTGACCAGTTTCCCAGTCCCGGCTGCTGAAAAACACCTCACAGCATGATGCTGCCACCACCATGTCTCACTGTGGGGATGATGTTCTTTGGGTGATGTGTTAGGTTTGCGCCAGACAAAGTGTTTTCTTGATGGCAGAAAAGTTAAATTTTAGTCTCATCAGACCAGAGCACCTTCCTCCATACATTTTGGGAGTCTCCCACATGCCTTTTCGCAAACTCAAAATGTGCCAATAGTTTTTTGCTGAAAGTAATGGTTTTCTTCTGGACACTCTGCCATAAAGCCCAACTCTATGAAGCGTATGGCTTATTGTCGTCCTATGTACAGATACTCCAGTCTCTGCTGTGGAACTCTGCAGCTCCTCCAGGGTTACCTTAGGTCTCTGTGCTGCCTCTCTGATTAAAGCCCTTCTTGCCCAGTCCATGAGTTTTTGTGTTTGGCCGTCTTGGCAGGTTTGTTGTTGTGCAATGTTCTTTCCATTTGGTTATGATAGCTTTGATGGTGCTCCTGGGGAACATCAAATATTTTGATATTTTTTTATAACCTAACCCTGAGTTGTACTTCTCAACAACATTGTCCCTTACTTGTTTGGAGAGTTCCTTGGTCATCATGACAGTGTTTGGTTAGTAGTGCCTCTTGCTTAGGTGTTGCAGCCTCTGAGGCCTTTCAAAAAAGGTGTGTATATATATATATACAGGGAGTGCAGAAGTATTAGGCAAATTAGTATTTTGACCACATCATCCTCTTTATGCATGTTGTCTTACTCCAAGCTGTATAGGCTCGAAAGCCTACTACCAATTAAGCATATTAGGTGATGTGCATCTCTGTAATGAGAAGGGGTGTGGTCTAATGACATCAACACCCTATATCAGGTGTGCATAATTATTAGGCAACTTCCTTTCCTTGGCAAAATGGGTCAAGAAAGGCTCAGAAAAGTCAAAAATAGTGAGATATCTTGCAGAGGGATGCAGCACTCTTAAAATTGCAAAGCTTCTGAACCGTGATCATCGAACAATCAAGCATTTCATTCAAAATAGTCAACAGGGTCGCAAGAAGCGTGTGGAAAAACCAAGGCGCAAAATAACTGCCCATGAACTGAGAATAGTCAAGCGTGCAGCTGCCACGATGCCACTTGCCACCAGTTTGGCCATATTTCAGAGCTGCAACATCACTGGAGTGCCCAAAAGCACAAGGTGTGCAATACTCAGAGACATGGCCAAGGTAAGAAAGGCTGAAAGACGACCACCACTGAACAAGACACACAAGCTGAAACGTCAAGACTGGGCCAAGAAATATCTCAAGACTTATTTTTCTAAGGTTTTATGGACTGATGAAATGAGAGTGAGTCTTGATGGGCCAGATGGATGGGCCCGTGGCTGGATTGGTAAAGGGCAGAGAGCTCCAGTCCGACTCAGACGCCAGCAAGGTGGAGGTGGAGTACTGGTTTGGGCTGGTATCATCAAAGATGAGCTTGTGGGGCCTTTTCGGGTTGAGGATGGAGTCAAGCTCAACTCCCAGTCCTACTGCCAGTTCCTGGAAGACACCTTCTTCAAGCAGTGGTACAGGAAGAAGTCTGCATCCTTCAAGAAAAACATGATTTTCATGCAGGACAATGCTTCATCACACGCGTCCAAGTACTCCACAGCGTGGCTGGCAAGAAAGGGTATAAAAGAAGAAAATCTAATGACATGGCCTCCTTGTTCACCTGATCTGAACCCCATTGAGAACCTGTGGTCCATCATCAAATGTGAGATTTACAAGGAGGGAAAACAGTACACCTCTCTGAACAGTGTCTGGGAGGCTGTGGTTGCTGCTGCACGCAATGTTGATGGTGAACAGATCAAAACACTGACAGAATCCATGGATGGCAGGCTATTGAGTGTCCTTGCAAAGAAAGGTGGCTATATTGGTCACTGATTTGTTTTTGTTTTGTTTTTGAATGTCAGAAATGTATATTTGTGAATGTTGAGATGTTATATTGGTTTCACTTATAAAAATAAATAATTGAAATGGGTATATATTTGTTTTTTGTTAAGTTGCCTAATAATTATGCACAGTAATAGTCACCTGCACATTCAGATATTCCTCATAAAATAGCTAAAACTAAAAACAAACTAAAAACTACTTCCAAAAATATTCAGCTTTGATATTAATGAGTTTTTTGGGTTCATTGAGAACATGGTTGTTGTTCAATAATAAAATTAATCCTCAAAAATACAACTTGCCTAATAATTCTGCACTCCCTGTATATACCAACTTAGACTATTGTGTTCTGATCCATCACATAAAATTCAGATTAACAAAACATTGAACTTAAGGCTGTAATGTAACAAAATAGGGCTGAATACTTTTGCAAGGCACTGTATGCAATAATGATAACATAGTATAGTTTAAAGACCTTGGACGCCCCAGAACACACTTTAGGAGACACTTTCTTTCATGATCAAGATGTTCTTTTTTTCTTTTCTCTGTTATATACTGTCAGCCCTATTATATTTGAAGCCTGTAATTGCAACGTGAGACACGCAATGGTTGCAGGCTTCAAATTTGGCCGAGTTACAGAGCTATTAAATTCAAGCAGGGAGCGAGTTACGGGGTTAAAACACAAAACCGTAAACCATTTGTCGGCCATTGGATGTACGGCGGTGAACGTGATCAATTAGTCAAACACGTAATTACGGGTTTAGATAGAGCCAATGGCAAATGAGATCATCATAATTATGTGACTGAAAAATGGAGATGGAAAGTCTTACAAGTTTCAATTACGAGTTACAATCGGACTCACATTCCAGAAATAATTCAATATTGATAAAGCTGTAAATATGATATTCTATTACATGCAAGTTCCATTTTATGTATTAGCACATTGATTGCCGGGATCGATATAACACGGAAATTAAAAATGAAATAAAATATTTTATTTTGTTGATTTGCAAACTTGAGAATTAGTGATGTCGGCGAACCGCCATAGACTTCAATGGGCAGGCGAATTTTAAAACCCACAGGGACTCTTTCTGGCCACAATAGTGATGGGAAAGTTGTTTCAAGGGGTCTAACAACTGGACTGTGGCATGCCAGAGGGGGATCCATGGCAAAACTCCCACGGAAAATTACATAGTTGATACAGAGTCTGGTTTTAAGTCATAAAGGGCATAAATTACCTAACATTCCTAAATTGTTTGGAATAACGTGCTTTAAAACATCAGGTATGATGTTGTATCGATCAGGTAGTGTAAGGGTTAGGCCCGCTTCACCAAACTCCCCGTTTAACGCACCGCAAACAACCACAAACAGTCCATTTGCACAACCGCAAACTCCCCATTTGCACAAGGTTGGATACCAAGCTAGCCATGTCCCGTTCCTTGTCCTCACTGATGTCATTGACGGTCTCTTCCTCCACCCAGCCACCAAGGGTCCCCGAAAGGTGACAACAAGCCCCCTGGGACGCCTGCTGTGTTTGGTCTTCCACCTCCTCAAAGCCACCTTCCTCCTCAAACTCCTCTTCTTCAGACTCCTCTCAATGCATTGCCTATCTCTGCATTATTGTGTTAAGTAGTACTACTCTTATCAGTTTAAAACCTGTTACAGCACCTATCAGGGGGCATGTATAAGGCCTAGATTTTTAGAACCAGGAGATGGAAAAAGATGCTTTGTTGGTCGTATCATTTCAATTTTGGGGCACGGCACGTGCAGTCAAAGGTGCCACCAGATAGGAGTGACGTGTTTGTAAGTACTACTCTTATCAGTTTAATACTTGTTACGTTACCTATCAGGGGGCGTGTATAAGGCCTGGATTTTTAGAACCGGGAGATGGAAAAAGATGCTTTGTTGGTCGTATCACTTCAATTTTGGGGCACGGCACGTGCAGTCAAAGGTGCCACCAGATAGGAGTGACGTGTTTGTAAGTACTACTCTTATCAGTTTAATACTTGTTACGTTACCTATCAGGGGGCGTGTATAAGGCCTGGATTTTTAGAACCAGGAGATGGAAAAAGATGCTTTGTTGGTCGTATCACTTCAATTTTGGGGCACGGCACGTGCAGTCAAAGGTGCCACCAGATAGGAGTGACGTGTTTGTAAGTACTACTCTTATCAGTTTAATACTTGTTACGTTACCTATCAGGGGGCGTGTATAAGGCCTGGATTTTTAGAACCAGGAGATGGAAAAAGATGCTTTGTTGGTCGTATCACTTCAATTTTGGGGCACGGCACGTGCAGTCAAAGGTGCCACCAGATAGGAGTGACGTGTTTGTAAGTACTACTCTTATCAGTTTAATACTTGTTACGTTACCTATCAGGGGGCGTGTATAAGGCCTGGATTTTTAGAACTGGGAGATGGAAAAAGATGCTTTGTTGGTCGTATCAATTCATTTTTGGGGCACTTTGTGACATTAGCTTCTTACGCTCAAACATGTCCTTTACAGGCACCTGACTATGGGCAGATGAGCAGGAACTGCTCAAGGCGAGAGACGGAGTGGCGGATGGTTGAGAGAGGGCAAGGAGGACAGCAGTGGTTGATGTGGCGGCCTTGAGTGCTGCTTGTACTCATGTGTTGGTCTGGAGTCACCCAAACATTAGCTCTCAACCTGTAGAGGATAAGGGAACCAGGCTACTCTAGACCTCATTCATCATTAAAGGTTTTGACAGATCGGTACTATGCGTCCAAGCTACTGTGACAACAGATATGAGTGGCACTGTGCACTTGCAGAAGTTGGATAGAGTAGACGCTGTAGGTCTGACACACACGCTTGAAGACAACTAACTGCTATGCAATCTATTACAGTAGAAAAAATGTTTTTGGTTTTAAATGTACACTACTGTTACACCAGATATGAGTGGTGTGTTAAGTAGTACTACTCCTATCAGTTTAATCCCTGTTATGTGCCTTTTTTGGGGTTTGGTTGTTGAAGCCACAGTGCAGCACCAGAGGCCAGAAAAATTAGGCATGTACACATGCCTGAAAAATTAGGTATTGTTGATCTTGCAGCGAGCAGAGAAGAAGGTAGGCCTGATTCAACGCCCCATCCCTGCATATCCACACTCAGAGATTGAGGGGGCGACCCTTACAAGGCCATGGGCCGGAGATATAAAGGGGGGCCATCCAAATAAGCACACAAGTGGGGACAAAGGTAGTGAAGGGGACATAGAGGCCCATGGACTGATGGTCGCCATCTTGGCAGGAAAAGGGCCCAGCAATTAAGCCAAACTGACCCAGCACAGGCAGCTACTTGAGTCAAACGCTGTACAATTACACCTTAATAAAGCTGAAACATGCAGCAGCAGGGATTCTAAACGGCCACACAGGGACAAGGAGGCTAACAGCCCCCACAGTCTCTGCACCACTGTTTTTAACAGATAACCCAAGGGGCTAATCAGGGACCTTGCCCACAAAAAAAAGCAGAATTTTATTGGAGGAATTATTAGTGTCTTTACCCCCCAAGAGAGGACATAATATACGGTATCTTTAGACTACCTGATGGCCAAACCTCCTTTAGCCCCAATGCTATCCAAGAAACATTTCAAAACTTCGATCAGACCATATATTCATCCCAATCCCGCTGCAGCGGATCTGACATAGAGTCCTTCCTACTACAGCAAGAAGTCCACAAAATACCTGTACCTCAATTGGACAGCTTGAACCTAGACATATCCCAAGAGGAAGTTAAATCTACAATCCAAGATCTTAAATTTGGCAAGTCCCCAGGGCCAGACGGTTTTACTCATCTGTACTATAAGAAATTTGAGCCCTTGCTTACCCCCGCACCTAACATCTTTGTTTAACGCTATACTAAATGGAGAACCTATGCCCCCTTAATTGAATCAGGCCGACCTCATAGTCTTTCCAAAAGAGGGTAGGGACAAGAATCTCAAACTGTATTACAAGGCAGCGCAGCTGGCTTTCATTCCTCTGGCGCATTCTCCAAAACACATCAGCCGCTCTGGGTATTTATGGAAAATGTAAGCATGTCACCTTATACATGGGATACAGTAATATGGATTCCAGGCCTGTATACTTTTTGGGGAAACTTGAAAAACCCATTGATTAAGCACTCATTAAAAATATGGACGGAGATGAACTGGACACAAAAACTGGACACTCGGGTATCAGATCTTACCCCTATCGTACCCAATCCCCACTTTAAGATCCATCTTCCGGAAAGCTCTCTCAGTTGGTGGAAGTCTCAGAACCTACTAACGGTTGGTCCATGGTGGCATGACGACAAAATAATGACCTTTGAGTGGGTGAGAGATAGATACAATTTACCCCTGGCTGAACACTATAATTTTTGCAGGATACATCATTTTATATATACGATAAGTGGTAGGGGAACCCCCCAAAGAAACACCTGGCTACTCAAAAAATGTAGGGATTCCCCCTTTCAGCCTGGTATTATTAGCCTCATGTATGAACTATTTAATGAAAACTCATGGGCAAACAAACCAGACTATACCAAAGCCTGGGAGAGGGATTTGGGCACCGAGTTGGCAGATAGCACATGGGATAAAAGTTGGCAAGGCTTAAGTAGGGGATCTTTAAATTATAGTCTGCTTGAGACTTCAATAAAGGTCCTACACAGGACATATATTACTCCTTTTAAGCTAATAAATGGTATACAAAACGGAGCAGCTCATGTTTTAGGAACAGTGGTAATGAGGCTACATTTATTCATGTCTGGTGGGAGTGTTCGGCAGTCATAAGACTATGGGAAGAAACATGCTTACTAGCTTCTAAAATGTTTAAGATTGACCTAATAAAACATTTTTTGAAAGAAAAAATACACATAGCTAGTAGTTGGAAAACCCCAAATTAAAACTTTCAGGAATTAATAAAAAAAATCAAATATTTACTGCTCAACGAGAGATTTAACCATGTAGTCTTGGATAGAATCACCCAGTTCCAGACAATTTGGGATCCCTGGATAACATCCCCATTTAGTGCCCCCCTAATATAATAAAACATTTGTTAATGGTTGAAGCGACTCGGGGGGAAGGACCGTAGTGGGGGAGCCCTGGAGGAGAACCTTCAGAAGCAACCGGCGGCAAAATTATCCGAGGAAAGGAGAGGTCGCCTACTGAAGCCTGCCCTAGGGTAACCCAAGGGCGATTGAGCAGGTTAGATATTGTAAATAATAAGCTACTGCTGGAGTGATGATAGATAATAGGACTTTACTATTGTCTGTTTTAACATGTCTTAGGTTTCTCTTAAAAATTGCAATCACAGTAAAAAAAAAGAAAATGTATTAACCAAAAAATAAAAAAAAAGAAGGCCTAGCCACCTAATTTTAACAAAATGTCTTCATTGTAAATATGTATTTTTGCACAACTGTTGTGTTATGCAAGACTGTTCAATATGCTTTCTTTTTGATTACATGCCGTACGCCTTCTGACATAAAAATTTAAATTAAAAAATTAGGTATTGTTGCAGCCGCTGCTGTTGCAGCGGCCAGAAAAATTGACCTTTGTTCCCCAGGCAGAAAGTGCCATAAAACATTGCCTCTTTTTGAACCCTAGTTGGTGGCGGATAATTCACGCAAGTCATCCGGCATTCACAGATAACAGACAGCAGCGTGTGGACCATTTATAGCCGAAGGCAGCTCATCTCATCAGGCCTTTTTCAGTCGAATGTATCGCCCAGTGTCAGTCCCTTCGGGATCCATCCCTCATTCATCTTTATAAAGGTGAGGCAATCTAGACTTTTTTGCCCTAGGCGACTTCTCTTCTCGGTGACAAAACCTCCTGCTGCACTGAAGGTCCTTTCTGACAGGACACTTGAAGCGGGGCAGGCCAGAAGTTCAATTGCAAATTGGGATAGCTCAGGCCACAGGTCTAGCCTGCATACCCAGTAGTCAAGGGGTTCATCGCTCCTCAGAGTGTCGATATCTGCAGTTAAGGCGAGGTAGTCTGCTACCTGTCAGTCAAGTCGTTCTCTGAGGGTGGATCCCGAAGGGCTGATGCGATGCGTAGGACTGAAAAAGGTCCGCATGTCCTCCATCAACAACACGTCTTTTAAACGTCCTGTCCTTGCCGGCGTGGTCGTGGGAGGTGGATTACTTTCACCTCTTCCCCTGTTATATTGCCCTTGTGCTGTGACATCACCCTTATATGCTGTGTAAAGCATACTTGTTAATTTGTTTTGGACCTGCTGCATCCTTTCTGACTTGCAGGAATTTGGTAACAAATCAGGCACTTTCTGCTTATACCGGGGGTCTAGTAGCGTGCACACCCAGTACAGGTCGTTCCCCTACAGCCTTTTTATACGAGGGTCCTGCGACAGGCACGACAGCATGAAAGACCCCATTTGCACAAGGTTGGATGCCGAGCTAGTCATGTCCCGTTCCTCGTCCTCAGTGATCTCGCTGAAGATATGTTCTTCCCCCCAGCCACGTACAACACCACGGGTACCAGATAGGTGACAACGAGCACCCTGGGATGCCTGTTGTGATTGGTCTTCCTCCTCCCCCTCAAAGCCACATTCCTCCTCTGACTCCTCTTCCTCACAATCCTCTTCCAGCGTTGCCGCAGGTCCAGCAAGCGATGCTGATAAGGCTGTTTCTGGTGGTGATGGTGACCACAACTCTTCCTCTTCCTCGTCACGCTCATCTACGGCCTGATCCAGCACTCTTCGCAGGGCCCGCTCCAGGAATAAAACAAATGGTATGATGTCGCTGATGGTGCCTTCGGTGCGACTGACAAGGTTTGTCACCTCCTCAAAAGGACGCATGAGCCTACAGGCATTGCGCATGAGCGTCCAGTAACGTGGCAAAAAAATCCCCAGCTCCGCAGAGGCTGTAATAGCACCCAGGTCATACAAATACTCGTTAAAGGCTTTTTCTTGTTGGAGCAGGCGGTCGAACATTAGGAGTGTTGAATTCCAACGTCTGGGGCTGTCACAAATCAAGCGCCTCACTGGCATGTTGTTTCGCCGCTGGATATCTGAAAAGTGCGCCATGGCCGTGTAGGAACGCCTGAAATGGCCACACACCTTTCTGGCCTGCTTCAGGACGTCCTGTAAGCCTGGATACTTATGGACAAAGCGTTGTACGATCAGATTACACACATGTGCCATGCACGGCACATGCGTCAACTTGCCCAAATTCAATGCCGCCAACAAATTTCTTCCGTTGTCACAAACCACTTTGCCAATCTCTAGTTGGTGCGGAGTCAGCCATTGATCCACCTGTGCATTCAGGGCGGACAGGAGTGTTGTCCCGGTGTGACTCTCTGCTTTGAGGCAAGTCAACCCCAAGACGGCATGACACTGCCTTATCCGGGATATGGAATAGTATCTGGGGAGCTGGGGGGGTGCCGTTGATGTGGAGCAAGACGCAGCAGCAGAAGAGGACTCAGCTGAGGAGGTTATGGAAGAGGATGGAGTAGGAGGAGTAGAGGAGGTGGCAGCAGGCCTGCCTGCAAGTCGTGGCGGTGTCACCAACTCCTCTGCAGAGCCACGCATTCCATGCTTGGCAGGAGTCAGCAGGTTTGCCCAATGCGCAGTGTAGGTGATATACCTGCCCTGACCATGCTTTGCAGACCAGGTATCAGTGGTCAGATGGACCCTTGCCCCAACACTGTGTGCCAGAGATGCCATTACTTCCTTTTGCACAATTGATTACAGGTTGGGGATTGCCTTTTGGGCAAAGAAATTTCGTCCGGGTACCTTCCACTGCGGTATCCCAATCGCTAAAAACTTTTTGAACGCCTCAGACTCCACCAGCTTGTATGGTAAAAGCTGGCGGGCCAAGAGTTCAGACAAGCCAGCTGTCAGACGCCGGGCAAGGGGGTGACTTTGTGGCATTGGCTTCTTACGCTCAAACATGCCCTTGACAGACACCTGACTGTGGGGAGATGAGCAGGAACAGCAAGAGGCGAGAGACGGAGTGGTGGAGAGTTGAGAGGGGGCAAGGAGGACAGCAGTGGTTGATGTGGATGAAGATGCTGGACCAGGAGGAGGATGGGGGCTTTGAGTTTGTGTGCTGCTTGTACTCATGTGTTGATCCCATTGGCGTTTGTGCTGTGACATCATGTGCCTTCGCAAAGCAGTTGTACCTAGGTGGGTGTTGGACTTCCCACGACTCAGTTTCTTTTGGCACAGGTTGCAAATGGCATCACTGTTGTCAGAGGCAGACACACACAAAAAATGCCACACTGCTGAGCTCGGCGGTGACCGCATTCTGGTGGTGGCAACAGCATGCGTTGATTGGCGTGCTGTCTGGCTGACCCCGGGTGCTGATGCATGCTGTCTGACTGTGCCACTAGCTCGTTGTGATGACCTCCCTCTACTTCCAACTCGTCTCCTCCTCCTCTCTGTCTCCCCATCTGAACTTTCCCCCTGTTCTTCTTCTCTTCTAGCAGGCACCCACGTGACATCCACGGACGCATCATCATCATCATCATCACCCGCCTCACTTGTATATGACAACTGAACAAAGGAAGCAGCAGCGGGTACATCATCATCATCACATCGTACGTACATGTGTGTAATGCTGCCTGACTGAGACATATCCCTGTTATCTACATTCTCTGGCAATAATGGTTGCGCATCACTCATTTCTTCAAACTGATGTGTAAATAACTCTTCTGACTGATCAATTGAATTGGCTGTGGTACTAGTGTTGGTGGTGGCGGCAGGCGGGTGAGTGGTAACTTGAGAGGTGCCCGAAGCTAAGCTGGAGGAGGATGGTGCGTCAATGTTCCAAGCGGAAGCTGTAGAAGATTGGGTGTCCTGTGTTAGCCAGTCAACTACGTCCTCTGAACTTTTCAAGTTCAGGGTAACTGGCCTCTGAACACTGGGCATTATTGTAGGGCCAAAGGGAATCACAGCACCACGACCACAACTACCTCTGCGGGGTGTCCTGCCTCTGCCTGTCATTTTTTTTTTAAATGTGGACTGTTGGTACCTCAACTAGACTGGATTGGTTGAACTTGGCACAGTGTATTTTAAAATTATGAGAAAAACATGATCTGTAAACTAAATAAAAATCATTTTAGTAGGTGGAGAGAAAAAGAAACCGGATGGGGGGATACCGAGCAGAGCACACCATCTACAGCCCACTGGGAGACAAACTCATCCATTCCCCCAGTGGACAAAGCCAGGTGGTACTCTGCCCGGATACGGGAGCGCACCAGCACCCGGAACATGGCATCAGGTGACAAGGGAACCCCCCCTATCAAACACTGCTTCCTGGACTTATATATAGCCAATTTGGCTAATGCCAGGAGCAGGTTGACGAGGAGGTCCCTGGCCTTATTGCCCCGGGACACTGGGTGCCCAAAAATAAAAATGTGAGGGGAGAAATGCAGCCAGAACTGCAGGAGGAGGCCCCTCAAGAGTGACAAGAGGGGCTGCAGTCTGGCGCAACTAAAATAAATATGATACACGGACTCTCCCTTGCCACAGAATGGACAAGTGGAGGGAGAGTCCGTGAATTTAGCTAAGTACTCTCCCGTGCTCAGTGCACCATGGAGCACTCTCCAACTCAAGTCCCCGGTGTGTCGTGGAACTAAATCAGAATAAAGTTCCCTCCACCGGGGCCTCTTGCCCTCGTCAGCTGGTAGGACCCGCCTCCAGATGGTATCGGGACGGGTCACGAGGGCAAGGAAGTGCACTGTATGGAGCACGAGAGAATATAAGCTCTTCCTCGGCATGCCGCTAAAGCATGCCGAGGGTATGTCCCTCAACTTCAAGAGGTTGGGGACAGGAGGAGCCTGAGGGGAAACACGGGGCTTGTGTCCAATGCAAACAGCCGGAGCAGGGGTGTTTAAAGGTGCATGTGGCACTCCGGCCTGCAAAGCCCCGCGAAGGAAGGTGCGCGAGTCGGGGGAGATGGCATCCCTAATCTCCTGGAGCAAGCGCCCTGAGACTTTGGGCGTCACATATCCCAAACGGAGCGCAAGCTCCTGGGGTGACACCCAATCAGAACGCCCGTATTCCAAGAGATCCCCGACTCGGGTCATCCGTGCATGACTAAGGCGGCGGATGATACTGGGGGACTGTAACATTGGAGCCCCCACTGCTGGATTAAATAGCAGGGGCTCCGTGAATATTTCATCCCCCAAAGGCACGCCCTGCCTGGTCACGGAGACCATGCTCCAGGCCTTGAGGGTTTCCTGGTAGTATGCCGGCAACACAGAGAGGTCTCTCCCAAACCCCTCGGGCCTGATCAGAAATAATTGCCGGTCATACCCCAGGTTGCGCAACTGGCGATAAAAGCTGGATGCCAGTGCGCACCACTGCGGAGAGGGATCTGCATATAGGTATCTCTGCAGGTACTGAAGGCGGAAGGTGGACAACTGGGAGCACACACAAACTACTCCCTGTCCACCCTCCACCAAAGGCAGACTTGCCAACCCTGCAGAGACCCAATGCCTTCCCATCCAGAGGAAATCTAACAAATTCCTCTGGATATTGGTGACAAACTCGGGGGTCGGACTCAGACAAATCAGCCGGTGCCAGATCTGAGAAGCCACCAGCTGATTTACCACTAGAGTCCGCCCCCTAAGGGAAAGCATTTTTGCTAGACCCCTCCATCGTCCCAGATGAGAGAGGACACTGCCCTCTAACTCCCTCCAGTTGTCTGGGACGGAAGCGTCCGCAGCGGACAGGTAGACCCCCAGATATTTAAGGACATCTGCCTCCCACGTGATGTCACGAAACGTGGGAGGCAAAGAGTCTACCTGTAAATTACCCTCTAAAAGGCCTGTGCATTTGGACCAGTTGATCTGAGCGGAGGAGGCAGCTGAATATACCTCCTGGCACTGTTTTGCCAGCTCAAGATCAACTGGATCCTGGGCCACGAGGAGCACATCGTCAGCATAAGCTGAAAGGACAATCCGCATGTCTGGATCTTTTAGCACCAGCCCTGTGAGCCTTTTCCTCAGTAGGCAGAGGAAAGGCTCAATGGCCAGTGCATATAACTGTCCAGACAAGGGACATCCTTGACGCACCCCTCGTCCAAATACCAAAGGTGCTGTTAGGGACCAATTGATTTTAAGTAAACACTCTGCAGAGGCGTAGAGCATTCTTATAAAGCCCACAAACTGTGGGCCAAAGCCGTACGCTTGCAGAGTGGCTATGAGGTAACCATGGTCCACCCTGTCAAACGCCTTCTCTTGATCTAAAGAGAGAAAGGCGAGTGACAGACCAGTCCTACGAGAATAATGCAATAGATCCCAGACCAGAAAGATACTATCAAAGATAGTCCGGCCCGGGATCGCATAGGACTGGTCAGGGTGAACCAATTCTGCAAGCACAGACCCAAGTCTAAGCGAGATGGCTTTAGCTACAATCGTGTAGTCCGTGCTGAGCAGAGAGACCGGTCGCCAGTTCTTAATAAGCCGGAGATCCCCCTTTTTGGGCAGCAGGGCAAGTACTGCCCTGCGACAAGACAGGGGCATCTCCCCGGTCTCCAGGGCTTCCCCAAGGACCAGATGGAAATCAGGTCCCAGAGTCTCCCAGAAAAATTGGAAAAACTCTACAGTCAGTCCGTCCAGTCCTGGAGACTTCTCACAGGACATGGCACGGAGGGCTTCAGAGAGCTCTTGAAAAGATAGTGGTATATCAAGCCGCTCTCTTACACCCTCACTGACTGTGGGGAGCCCCTCCCATAGCACCCTGCAGGCGTCTGGAGAAATGGGATCCGGAGAGTAAAGATCTTTATAAAAGTTCCGGGCTCTATTCCGGATACTCTCTGGATCTGTAAGGGGGGTACCGTCTTCATCTAGAAGACAGGTGATGTGCCTACTGTTACCCCCCTTTTTCTCCAGTGAGTAGAAGAGGCGCGAGCCGCGGTCTAGATCTTTGAGAAAACCTAAGCGGCTGCGCACGTATGCCCCCTTGGCCTGGTGTCGTTCCAGGTCACAGAGGACACCCTTCCTCTCTACATACTCGCTCTGCAGGGATTGGTCCCTACAAGTGAACAGCCTCTGCTCCAGATGGAGTACCTCCCCCCGGAGTGACTCCAACTCAGCTTCGCGCTGCCCACTCGCACCCGTGGTATATTCCTGACACAGAAGTCGCAAATGAACCTTGCCCACGTCCCACCACAGTTTTAATGTGGCAAAGTCCCCCTTGCAACCCCTCCAGTCCATCCAAAACTCCCGGATCAATGTCACGAGTCCCTGGTCCTTCAACAAAGCATTGTTGAAGTGCCAATAGGCGGCTCGTGGTGCTGTTGGCGTTAGCGCCACTGTCACAGACACACAGTTGTGGTCTGTGAACGGAGCCAGCCTAATGGCACAAGAACCGACTCGTGACATATAGTGACTAGATATATATAGTCTGTCGATCCGGGAGTGGGACACCAGACCGGCTCTCACCCTGACGTAGGTGAAACCGTCTGATGCCCCTGGGTTCTGCTCTCGCCAGATGTCCTCCAGGGAGAAGCGGGCGATGATCTCCCGCAGGGCTGACGCAGAAGGCGGGTACGGCTCTGGACTATTCCGGTCCAGAGCGTCGAGGGTGCAGTTGAAATCACCCCCGAGTACCAAACACTCATCTGCGTCAACCGTCTCCAAAAACTGGGACAGTCTGGCGAGGAACCTCACTCTCTCGGGCCCTCCAGCAGGGGCATATATATTAACTAGGTTAATGATGCTACCCTGCTCTCGGACCCGGAGGTGGATTAGACGGCCTGGGATAACAGCTTTCACAAGCAGAAGATCTGGTTGAAAAGACTCTGAGAACAGGGTCACCACTCCACATGACGCCGATGTGAAGTGGCTGAAGAAGACCCTGCCTCTCCACTCCAGTTGCCACGAGGCCTCAGCCTCTGGAATGGTGTGAGTTTCCTGCAGGAAGCTCACAGAGTACCCTCCCTGATATAAATAGGAGAGTACCTGGAACCTGCGGAAACTGTCTTGACAGCCATTGGTATTTAGCGTGCTGATGTGCAAAGCCATTACTGCGTGTCAGGAATTGTGCGTTCCTCAGACCCTTGAGACTGCTGATAGGACACGCACATTTTATAGAATTTCCGGACGCGGAGATGCTCCGTAGTCCCAGAATTCTTGTCCCTAGTGCTGACCACTAGATATTGCTGGAGAGAGTGGAGAATAAACGACATATTCTTCCACCTCTCCAAGGCCAGCCGCACCTTCCTTTTCTTTTGTCCATGAAGGGTGCTCTCAAGGAATAGATCTATTTCCTTGACAGGGATAACCCACCCAGAATCTGATGTTCCTTCTAGTGGGTCACCCCTGGGCTCCTCTTGGCTGAGGGCTTTTACTCCATCCTCCCCAGCTGGAGTCAGTTTCCTCAGCTTTATTCTCAGGGACCCCCTCTTAGATGATACAGAAGGAGTCCCTTTAGCACCCTTCAAGGTAAATAATGGACCCTTGGATTGCTGCTGCACCCCTGTAGCTTCAGGAGTGCATTCAGGGGTAGCTGGCTGGACAGCAGTGGCTGGCATGGCTTCCTTAATGGAAGCCTTGGAGGCTTTATATGCCTCCTCTGCCAGTTCCACCGCTGCTTGCTCAGCTTGGATGGCACCGATGTTAGGGTCAGTGGACGGGTGAGGAGGGTAGACAGGCTCTCCCATGATGTTAACAGGAAAACCTGTTTTATCACCCTCCCCCATTTCCACTTCCCCTTGTGCCACATCCCCCCTGACAGACAAATCCATGGGGTCCTGAATGGGGGTCATGCCTATATTCCCCCCCTCCAGTAGTGACTCGGCCTGGGGCTCTAACAAAGCCCGAGGTACGTCACTAGAGAGTGACACTGGAGGAGGAGACTGACTGGTGCCCTTGAAGCTCAGCACCTCAGGGACACTGACTACCCATTCAGCAGGGGCTTTGTTGGGACCCCCCTCAAAGGCCAGAGGCAGAACCTGATCTTTCTTGTCTACCCCTGCCTCACTTGGGAGACCCTCTTGCCCCTGCTTTTCCTCCAGACCCTTTTCCACATTAACCCCTATAGGGTCTGGAGAGAGAGATGTGTGGTCTGGCACCGGCTGGCTGAGCTTAATAACCGGGCCAGACAATGTCACCGGATGAGGAGGAGATGTTTTGTTCCTCTTCTTGCTTTTAGAGGGAGGTGCTCCACTATAGAGCACTTCCCACTTATCAGCAACCTCCCTGTTGGTTTTATGCTTCCTCTTCCTGGGGACGTCACTCCTGGAAGAGGAGCTGCCACTAGCTGCCTCCCCTGCAGAGGGCTTATTATCCCTCTGCTTACACTGTGCCCCCACACTAACTGATGTAATTATGGTGGGGGCAGATTGGGACTTGGGAGATGCAGCTGTGACACTGGGAGGACCGGTGACATTCTTCCCCTTTTTCCCCGTGTCTGCAGTCTTGCTGGAAACCACAGACACAGATGGCTTTTTTGGGGAAGAAGGGGGTTTGGAGGCCGTGGTGGTGGCTTGAGGAACGGCCTCCTTGCCTGAGCTCTGTGGGGGGGCTATGACCCTTGAGGTCCCCGCTGTTATGGGCTCAGCGGGGATGGGTGCTGTACTGACGGAGGTGCCATTTGCTGGGGTTTGGGCATGATGCTTTTCATTAGGAAAATTCCTACGTGCATGCCCCAACCCCCTTGCAATGATAGCATTGCACCTCCGTAGTGCTGTAAAAAATCCTGTAGAGCACCCCCTCAAATGGAACCCCAAAAGACCCCTCAATGTTTTCTGTGCCCTGAGGCAGGCACATTTGTACCTGCCTCTTGAAAGAGAGCACATGACGAAGTGCTCTCTCTCTGCACCCCAGGGGAATTTTAATAAATGGTGTTTTTACTTCCCCTAGGGTTAGCAGGTGGGGGCGCAGGAGGGAGACTGGTAGGAAGGGGGGCACATTAGAGAGTGTTACTTTTGTGCCCAACCCTTCCAGGGGTTCTATTGGGACATATAATCCCCCCACTGTGATGCCTCTCTGTACAAGAATGTGAGCAGCAGCCAGCGTACGGGTAAAGAAAACTGCTTTCCCGTACATTTTGCTGGCTGCTACTATAACAGAGGGGCTGATGACGTTAGCTGCAGCACGCAGATAGATATCAATGCTGTAGACCCCAGACATCTGACATTTAACCCCATGCTTTCTAGTGATCTGCCCCTCAGCCCCAGCGGTGGTATTACTGGGGCCAGCAGAAACCACCTGTGACCATGTATTAGCCACAGGGGTAGGTCTGCTGGCAGAACCACCAGGAGCTGGGGCTGCCTTATCTGCCTGGGGCCTATGCTGTGCAGTGCTGCAGCTAGGATTTTCATGGGCCATTATTCCCCCTTTTGACCCCTGAGGCTTCTTAGTGGTCTTATCCCTCATGTTTAGACCCTTTTTTTTTATATGTTTTATTTATTTTTATTTTTTGTTTTATGATTTTTTTACTGTTTTCTTTTTTTTTAAATATAAAAGTGGGAAAAAGAAACAAAAAGACAAAACTAAGGGAGACAAAACTAAGGGAGAGAGAGAGGTGATGCTTGGCAGTGGAAGGGTTAATGGTCTGTTGCAAGGTGACTAATTGCAACAACACAGAGAACACAGAGGCTTTTTAACCCCTCTGTGTCTCTGTGTCAGATGTTAAAAAAAAGCCTTAACAACAAAAAATCTAATTGTTTTCCCCCCCACTGCCTACAAAGATGTTACTTGTCTTCTCTCCCCCAAAACATAAAACCCAACACCAAACAAACAAAACTTCAACAAAACCTAATAAACTTTTTAAAAGAAAAAAAGTCAAAGTAACAAAGCTCCAGGAGTGTAGGTGTAGTGCTAAGGGAGGGGTGTGGCAAAGTATCCAGGAGACAGCTCACTCTCCTGGGATAGAGAGTTGAGCCTGACCCCCAGAAAACTAAAACTTAAATTAAACTAAGAAAAAAAAACACAAAAACTCCCAAAAATGAACAACACTGTGCACAAAGTGCCCTATTAACAAAAAGGTGTTAAAATAAAACTTGTATTTGATGGACTAAGACCCTAAAAAGCCTTTTGTTTGGAGCTCAAGCATGCACACAACATGCTCTCTTGCACAGTACTTGAAAGCAGGACACACACTATGGGTAGCGGTCAAGCAAATTAACTTTGATTGACGGTCAGTCAGGCAAATGCACTTACATTTAAGAAAAAAAAAGTTTGGGTTTTTTAAATGTGGACTGTTGGTACCCCAACTAGACTGGATTGGTTGAACTTGGCACAGTGTATTTTAAAATTATGAGAAAACATTTTCTGTAAACTAAATAAAAATCATATTAGGAGGTTGAAAGAAAAAGAAACCGGATGGGGGGATACCGAGCAGAGCACACCATCTACAGCCCACTGGGAGACAAACTCATCCATTCCCCCAGTAGACAAAGCCAGGTGGTACTCTGCCCGGATACGGGAGCGCACCAGCACCCGGAACATGGCCTCAGGTGACAAGGGAACCCCCCCTGTCAAACACTGCTTCCTGGACTTATATATAGGCAACTTGGCTAATGCCAGGAGTAGGTTGACGAGGAGGTCCCTGGCCTTATTGCCCCGGGACACTGGGCGCCCAAAAATAAAAATGTGAGGGGAGAAATGCAGCCAGAACTGCAGGAGGAGGCCCCTCAAGAGTGACAAGAGGGGCTGCAGTCTGGCGCAACTAAAATAAACATGATACACGGACTCTCCCTTGCCACAGAATGGACAAGTGGAGGGAGAGTCCGTGAATTTAGCTAAGTACTCTCCCGTGCTCAGTGCACCATGGAGCACTCTCCAACTCAAGTCCCCGGTGGGTCGTGGAACTAAATCAGAATAAAGTTCCCTCCACTGGGGCCTCTTGCCCTCGTCAGCTGGTAGTACCCGCCTCCAGATGGTATCGGGACGGGTCACGAGGGCAAGGAAGTGCACTGTATGGAGCACGAGAGAATATAAGCTCTTCCTCGGCATGCCGCGAAAGCATGCCGAGGGTATGTCCCTCAACTTTGAGAGGTTGGGGACAGGAGGAGCCTGAGGGGAAACACGGGGCTTGTGTCCAATGCAAACAGCCGGAGCAGGGGTGTTGAAAGGTGCATGTGGCACTCCGGCCTGCAAAGCCCCGCGAAGGAAGGTGCGCGAGTCGGGGGAGATGGCATCTCTAATCTCCTGGAGCAAGCGCCCTGAGACTTTGGGCGTCACATATCCCAAACGGAGCGCAAGCTCCTGGGGTGACACGCAATCAGAACGCCCGTATTCCAGAAGATCCCCGACTCGAGTCATCCGTGCATGACTAAGGAGGCGGATGATACTGGGGGACTGTAACATTGGAGCCCCCACTGCTGCATTAAATAGCAGGGGCTCCGTGAATATTTCATCCCCCAAAGGCACGCACTGCCTGGTCACGGAGACCATGCTCCAGGCCTTGAGGGTTTCCTGGTAGTATGTCGGCAACACAGACAGGTCTCTCCCAAACCCCTCGGGCCTGATCAGAAATAATTGCCGGTCATACCCCAGGTTGCGCAATAAAAGCTGGATGCCAGTGCGCACCACTGCGGAGAGGGATCTGCATATAGGTATCTCTGCAGGTACTGAAGGCGGAAGGTGGACAACTGGGAGCACACACAAACTACTCCCTGTCCACCCTCCACCAAAGGCAGACTTGCCACCCCTGCAGAGACCCAATGCCTTCCCATCCAGAGGAAATCTAACAAATTCCTCTGGATATTGGTGACAAACTCGGGGGTCGGACTCAGACAAATCAGCCGGTGCCAGATCTGAGAAGCCACCAGCTGATTCACCACTATAGTCCGCCCCCTAAGGGAAAGCATTTTTGCTAGACCCCTCCATCGTCCCAGACGAGAGAGGACACTGCCCTCTAACTCCCTCCAGTTGTCTGGGACGGAAGCGTCCGCAGCGGACAGGTAGACCCCCAGATATTTAATGACATCTGCCTCCCACGTGATGTCACGAAACGTGGGAGGCAAAGAGTCTACCTGTAAATTACCCTCTAAAAGGCCTGTGCATTTGGACCAGTTGATCTGAGCGAAGGAGGCAGCTGAATATACCTCCTGGCACTGTTTTGCCAGCTCAAGATCAACTGGATCCTGGGCCACGAGGAGCACATCGTCAGCATAAGCTGAAAGGACAATCCGCATGTCTGGATCTTTTAGCACCAGCCCTGTGAGCCTTTTCCTCAGTAGGCAGAGGAAAGGCTCGATGGCCAGTGCATATAACTGTCCAGACAAGGGACATCCTTGACGCACCCCTCGTCCAAATACCAAAGGTGCTGTTAGGGACCAATTGATTTTCAGTAAACACTCTGCAGAGGCGTACAGCGTTCTTATAAAGCCCACAAACTGTGGGCCAAAGCCGTACGCTTGCAGAGTGGCTATGAGGTAACCATGGTCCACCCTGTCAAACGCCTTCTCTTGATCTAAAGAGAGAAAGGCGAGTGACAGACCAGTCCTGCGAGAATAATGCAATAGATCCCGGACCAGAAAGATACTATCAAAGATAGTCCGGCCCGGGATCGCATAGGACTGGTCAGGGTGAACCAATTCTGCCAGCACAGACCCAAGTCTAAGCGAGATGGCTTTAGCTACAATCTTGTAGTCCGTGCTGAGCAGAGAGACCGGTCGCCAGTTCTTAATAAGCCGGAGATCCCCCTTTTTGGGCAGCAGGGCAAGTACTGCCCTGCGACAAGACAGGGGCATCTCCCCGGTCTCCAGGGCTTCCCCAAGGACCAGATGGAAATCAGGTCCCAGAGTCTCCCAGAAAATTTGGAAAAACTCTACAGTCAGTCCGTCCAGTCCTGGAGACTTTTCACAGGACATGGCACGGAGGGCTTCAGAGAGCTCTTGAAAAGATAGTGGTATATCAAGCCGCTCTCTTACACCCTCACTGACTGTGGGGAGCCCCTCCCATAGCACCCTGCAGGCGTCTGGAGAAATGGGATCCGGAGAGTAAAGATCTTTATAAAAGTTCCGGGCTCTATCCCGGATACTCTCTGGATCTGTAAGGGGGGCACCGTCTTCATCTAGAAGACAGGTGATGTGCCTACTGTTACCCCCCTTTTTCTCCAGTGAGTAGAAGAGGCGCGAGCCGCGGTCTAGATCTTTGAGAAAACCTAAGCGGCTGCGCACGTATGCCCCCTTGGCCTGGTGTCGTTCCAGGTCACAGAGGACACCCTTCCTCTCTACATACTCGCTCTGCAGGGATTGGTCCCTACAAGTGAACAGCCTCTGCTCCAGATGGAGTACCTCCCCCCGGAGTGACTCTAACTCAGCTTCGCGCTGCCCACTCGCACCCTTGGTATATTCCTGACACAGAAGTCGCAAATGAACCTTGCCCACGTCCCACCACAGTTTTAACGTGGTAAAGTCCCCCTTGCAACCCCTCCAGTCCGTCCAAAACTCCCGGATCAATGTCACGAGCCCCTGGTCCTTCAACAAAGCATTGTTGAAGTGCCAATAGGCGGCTCGTGGCGCTGTTGGCGTTAGCGCCACCGTCACAGACACACAGTTGTGGTCTGTGAACGGAGCCAGCCTAATGGCACAAGAACCGACTCGTGACATATAGTGACTAGATATATATAGTCTGTCGATCCGGGAGTGGGACACCAGACCAGCTCTCACCCTGACGTAGGTGAAACCGTCTGATGCCCCTGGGTTCTGCTCTCGCCAGATGTCCTCCAGGGAGAAGCGGGCGATGATCTCCCGCAGCGCTGACGCAGAAGGCGGGTACGGCTCTGGACTATTCCGGTCCAGAGCATCGAGGGTGCAATTGAAATCACCCCCGAGTACCAAACACTCATCTGCGTCAACCGTCTCCAAAAACTGGGACAGTCTGGCGAGGAACCTCACTCTCTCGGGCCCTCCAGCAGGGGCATATATATTAACTAGGTTAATAATGCTACCCTGCTCTCGGACCCGGAGGTGGATTAGACGGCCTGGGATAACAGCTTTCACAAGCAGCAGCTCTGGCTGAAAAGACTCTGAGAACAGGGTCACCACTCCACATGACGCCGATGTGAAGTGGCTGAAGAAGACCCTGCCTCTCCATTCCAGTTGCCACGAGGCCTCAGCCTCTGGAGTGGTGTGAGTTTCCTGCAGGAAGCTCACAGAGTACCCTCCCTGATATAAATAGGAGAGTACCTGGAACCTGTGGAAACTGTCTTGACAGCCATTGGTATTTAGCGTGCTGATGTGCAAAGCCATTACTGCGTGTCAGGAATTATGCGTTCCTCAGACCCTTGAGACTGCTGATAGGACACGCACATTTTATAGAATTTCCGGACGCGGAGATGCTCCGCAGTCCCAGAATTCTTGGCCCTAGTGCTTACCACTAGATATTGCTGGAGAGAGTGGAGAATAAACAACATATTCTTCCACCTCTCCAAGGTCAGCCGCACCTTCCTTTTCTTTTGTCCATGAAGGGTGCTCTCAAGGAATAGATCTATTTCCTTGACAGGGATAACCCACCCAGAATCTGATGTTCCTTCTAGTGGGTCACCCCTGGGCTCCTCTTGGCTGAGGGCTTTTACTCCATCCTCCCCGGCTGGAGTCAGTTTCCTCAGCTTTATTCTCAGGGACCCCCTCTTAGATGATACAGAAGGAGTCCCTTTAGCACCCTTCAAGGTAAATAATGGACCCTTGGATTGCTGCTGCACCCCTGTAGCTTCAGGAGTGCATTCAGGGGTAGCTGGCTGGACAGCAGTGGCTGGCATGGCTTCCTTAATGGAAGCCTTGGAGGCTTTATATGCCTCCTCTGCCAGTTCCACCGGTGCTTGCTCAGCTTGGATGGCACCGATGTTAGGGTCAGTGGACGGCTGAGGAGGGTAGACAGGCTCTCCCATGATGTTAACAGGAAAACCTGTTTTATCACCCTCCCCCATTTCCACTTCCCCTTGTGCCACATCCCCCCTGACAGACAAATCCATGGGGTCCTGAATGGGGGTCATGCCTATATTCCCCCCCTCCAGTAGTGACTCGGCCTGGGGCTCTAACAAAACCAGAGGTACGTCACTAGAGAGTGACACTGGAGGAGGAGACTTACTGGTGCCCTTGAAGCTCAGCACCTCAGGGACACTGACTACCCATTCAGCAGGGGCTTTGTTGGGACCCCCCTCAAAGGCCAGAGGCAGAACCTGATCTTTCTTGTCTACCCCTGCCTCACTTGGGAGACCCTCTTGCCCCTGCTTTTCCTCCAGACCCTTTTCCACATTAACCCCTATAGGGTCTGGAGAGAGAGATGTGTGGTCTGGCACCGGCTGGCTGAGCTTAATAACCGGGCCAGACAATGTCACCGGATGAGGAGGAGATGTTTTGTTCCTCTTCTTGCTTTTAGAGGGAGGTGCTCCACTATAGAGCACTTCCCACTTATCAGCAACCTCCCTGTTGGTTGTATGCTTCCTCTTCCTGGGGACGTCACTCCTGGAAGAGGAGCTGCCACTAGCTGCCTCCCCTGCAGAGGGCTTATTATCCCTCTGCTTACACTGTGCCCCCACACTAACTGATGTAATTATGATGGGGGCAGATTGGGACTTGGGAGATGCAGCTGTGACACTGGGAGGACCGGTGACATTCTTCCCCTTTTTCCCAGTGTCTACGGTCTTGCTGGAGACCACAGACACAGATGGCTTTTTTGGGGAAGAAGGGGGTTTGGAGGCCGTGGTGGTGGTTTGAGGAACGGCCTCCTTGCCTGAGCTCGGTGGGGGGGCTATGACCCTTGAGGTCCCCGCTGTTATGGGCTCAGCGGGGATGGGTGCCGTACTGACGGAGGTGCCATTTGCTGGGGCTGGGGCATGATGCTTTATATTAGGACAATTCCTACGTGTATGCCCCAACCCCTTGCAATGATAGCACTGCACCTCCGTAGTGCTGTAAAAAATCCTGTACAGCACCCCCTCAAATGGAACCCCAAAAGACCCCTCTATGTTTTCTGCGCCTTGAGGCAGGCACATTTGTACCTGCCTCTTGAAAGAGAGCACATGACGAAGTGCTCTCTCTCTGCACCCCAGGGGAATTTTAATAAATGGTGTTTTTACTTCCCCTAGGGTTAGCAGGTGGGGGCGCAGGAGGGAGTCTGGTAGGAAGGGGGGCACATTAGAGAGTGTTACTTTTGTGCCCAACCCTTCCAGGGGTTCTATTGGGACATATAATCCCCCCACTGTGATGCCTCTCTGTACAAGAATGTGAGCAGCAGCCAGCGTACGGGTAAAGAAAACTGCTTTCCCGTACATTTTGCTGGCTGCTACTATAACAGAGGGGCTGATGACGTTAGCTGCAGCACGCAGATAGATATCAATGCTGTAGACCCCAGACATCTGACATTTAACCCCATGCTTCCTAGTGATCTGCCCCTCAGCCCCAGCGGTGGTATTACTGGTGCCAGCAGAAACCACCTGTGACCAGGTATTAGCCACAGGGGTAGGTCTGCTGGCAGAACCACCAGGAGCTGGGGCTGCCTTATCTGCCTGGGGCCTATGCTTTGCAGTGCTGCAGCTAGGATTTTCAGGGGCCATTATTCCCCCTTTTGACCCCTGAGGCTTCTTAGTGGTCTTATCCCTCATGTTTAGACCCTTTTTTTTTAGTTTATTTGTTTTATTTATTTTTATTTTTTGTTTTATGATTTTTTTACTGTTTTCTTTTTTTTTAAATATAAAAGTGGGAAAAAGAAACAAAAAGACAAAACTAAGGGAGACAAAACTAAGGGAGAGAGAGAGGTGATGCTTGGCAGTGGAAGGGTTAATGGTCTGTTGCAAGGTGACTAATTGCAACAACACAGAGAACACAGAGGCTTTTTAACCCCTCTGTGTCTCTGTGTCAGATGTTAAAAAAAAAGCCTTAACAACAAAAAATCTAATTGTTTTCCCCCCCACTGCCTACAAAGATGTTACTTTTCTTCTCTCCCCCAAAACATAAAACCCAACACCAAACAAACAAAACTTCAACAAAACCTAATAAACTTTTTAAAAGAAAAAAAGTCAAAGTAACAAAGCTCCAGGAGTGAAGGTGTAGTGCTAAGGGAGGGGTGTGGCAAACTATCCAGGAGACAGCTCACTCTCCTGGGATAGAGACTTGAGCCTGACTCCCAGAAAACTAAAACTTAAATTAAACTAAGAAAAACACCACAAAAACTCCCAAAAAAGAACAACACCGTGCACAAAGTGCTTATAAACAGAAAGGTGTTAAAATAAAACTTGTATTTGAGGGACTAAGACCCTAAAAAGCCTTTTGTTTGGAGCTCAAGCATGCACACAACATGCTCTCTGAGCACTGGGCACAGTACTTGAAAGCAGGACACACACTATGGGTAGCGGTCAAGCAAATGAACTTTGATTGACGGTCAGTCAGGCAAATGCACTTACATTTAATAAACAAAACGTTTGGGTTTTTTAAATGTGGACTGTTGGTACCCCAACTAGACTGGATTGGTTGAACTTGGCACAGTACTTGAAAGCAGGACACACACTATGATGTTATAGCCCTAAAAAGGGCTTTTTGGGGTGCTGTGTTTACAGCAGAGATCTGATGAGTCCTTCAGCACTGCACTGGACACTGAATAAACTTGCCTAGCTATGGTTTTCCCTATTGATGCAGCATCATCCAAACTGTCCCTCCTCTCTGTAAGACTGCAAGTTAATTATGATTCCAAAATGGCTGCTGTCCATGAGGTAGATGGCTCTGGAATGGAGTGTATGCTGCAGATTGGCTGGAATGTGTCTGCTGACTGTGACATGCAGGGTCAAAGTTTGCTCAATGATAAAGTTTTGGGGGCGGGTCGAATCTCGTATATGTTCGCTGTTCGCCGCAAACGCGAACATGCTATGTTCGCCGAAAAAAGTCCGCCGGCGAACTATTCGCGACATCTCTATTGAGAATGTTGTGCAATAATCTTAATACCTAACATCACTTTCACTGTTATTATATGTACAGTTGTGTGTGTACATTTGCATTTAAAGTGCTACGGATTGGATTTTACCCCCCTTGCGGGTCCTCTCTAGTACCTGTTGACTTCTTGACTCCATTTGCGTTTTACAGGGTTGAATGCCAGTGAACTTGTTACAATTTAATAGCTAAATTGGAACGTAGCAGTTACAGGTTTGAGAGAACAAAGGACTTGTGGCCGCGAAGTTCTGCGTTCCACATCCGTAGGGTTTTTTCGCACATAACCCGCAGATCGGCAGAGACTTGCTTTACGGGGCCAATTTAATAGCCATAAGTCTTATGGGTTACATTACAGGCTACGGTTTTACACGCTGAGATAATTTAATAGGGTGGCATGTATTGTTATTTGTTTTTAAATCGACAAGCTATCTTTGAATATTTATTAAAATAATATTTATGTCAACTGTCTAGAAATAATTTGAATAAACAATAAAAAAAAAAAATCATCCTTACTACTCTCAGCCTGAACTTTTTTCCAGTTAAACGCTCTCAGACTTTTTGAAATAAACACAGCAGTCCCCATAGCAAGTAAAAAAATTGAGAGCGAGAGAACTAGTGTTTGAGTTAATTGCCAATACTTATTTCTACATGCAAATTCACATGCAAATTGTACATGTAGGGCCTCATTCTAATCGGGGTCGTAAAACAGCCACAAGTCTGGGATTCCTTGCGGGTGGCTTATGGCCCTGTGTCGCGCTACGACTATGCTGGTATTCACATTGGCGGAGCTGCAAGGACGTCTCTCTTACGGCCGATCGCAAACAGGATTGCGGCCGCAAGGCCATAACTTGTGTGTTCAAGGCCGCAATCTCGGAGAAATGTGAATGCAAATATAAATTCAACACAGCACTGTAAAGCACTGCCAAGCACAAAACTTGTTATTCAAGCCTGTCGGACTTTGGACATAATTAAACGTGAAATCAGGTATTGTATTGTGGCGATGTGCCAGCTTGAGAATGTTGTCTCTTTAATCCTCATGTCACCCATTGTTTACCTCATACTTTACAATGCTTCACAGTGCTGTCTTGAATTTATATTTGCATTTACAGTGCTCTGTGTTTGCGGGCTTGAACCACTAGTGACGGTCTTGCAGCCGCGAATAACTAGTTACTGGCTTTGAGGTCATTCAAGGGCATAGGTCTTAGTTTCAAAATGGAGCACTTCAGAAGCAAATAAAAAAGCCATCCTGTACTTTTAATAAAAGAGAAAGTGATGTTTTAGGTTTTAGAATTAATAGCACAACATTCTCAAACTTGCAAATCGTCATAAATAACCACTTTTTTGCATGTTAAATTTCCGTCATTAAATCTTACGGGCTTCATCCTCCAAGGCCGGGGGTTGGATTCAAACGTCCTAGGGGCTTGGATGTTGGAACCCGTCAGACCGTATGACGAAAAATTTACATGAAATAAACTTTTTTTATTTTCCAATTTGAGAGTAGGGGAATGTTGTACTATGAATTCTAAGACCTAAAATCACTTTCACTTCTCATAAAACAGGATGGTGGTTATACTTTGCTTAATTGGTGCTTTGTTTTGTAATTAAGAGTGTTGCGGGACCTCTTTGGTGTAAGTAAGCTGTGGCTCGGTTTTAGCCATTTACGGGCCAGACGGAAGGTGAGCGTAGCATTTGAATAGTTATTTGGTTTTTTTTGCGGCTGCAACTTTTACGGCCTTGTAAGATCAAAAGCTTTCACAGAAATAAGCGGCAACTGAGCTCATCGCAAGGGATCTCAGCTCGGCAGCCATAAGCCGCAGGAGGCCACAAATGGAATAGTTAAGTAGCTTGTCCCCTTGCGGCTACTTATTTCAAAAACGTAGGATTAGAATGAGGCCCATAGTCCACATATCCCCATATTATTAATTTTATATATATCATAGGCCAATCGTAATACTTATGCCATCTATCCTATATTCCATGCCTATGCTGCCTTAACACATACCCCACACCAAACACACACTCCCTTCTACATTACACATACTATATTCCTCACTCCACTTGCATCCTAAACAGAAAAAATATATAGAACATACATATTTTTGTCACAACTTCAGGGACATTGGGACTTTTACAAAATGGTGGATGTGTTGTATTCAGTAGAGAAAGGCTTACAGGTCCTAACCTTTTAGTGTCAAGGCCCAGAGCCTGCCTGGTGGGCCCCAAGGGCCTTGCAGGCTCTAGTTGTTTCATATACCTAGTCAAAATGGTGCTGTGAGGTGAAATCATATCATAAGGCATATAATCATATCTTGGGGTTAGTACCACTCAACCTATGAGCTTCTTATAGCAAAGTTAAGAATTAAACTGTAGAAAAGAAGTAAAATCATCAGACCAAGGAGATAAAAAAATAGATATGTAGACATGTAACATAGAATGCCTGAAGAACTTTGGACCGAAGTTTGAAAAATTATCCAGGAAACAGCAATAAAGAATATCCCTGAAAGAAAGAAAACTAAGGGCCACTAAGGGAAGCTACTTAGCTATTCTATTAGCTTGCAGCCGAGAACTCCGGCCAGCTTGTGAACGGAGCCCTGCTTTCCCTTGTGGCCACCCCCACCGCAACTTATTGCAGGGAAAGGCTTTGATCCCACACGGCCGCAAGAGATTTGACTGCACGGAACCCCACGACCCTCTTCAAATGCTCCGGCCACCTCTCCGCCAAGCCCGCAAAATGGGCAAAAACGTCCGCAGCTTACTCTCACCCTGGAGCCATCGCATAGGTTGTTAAGCCTTTTCGGCTGCTCCAATTAAACCCCCCGCTGGCTGCAGGGGTTCCGATCGTGACCCGATCATGACCCATGCAGTGTCGCCACAGTGTCCCAACATCACCCCTATAACGTAAGGGTCTGAACGGGACACATTAACCCTATAATGCAGGGGTCCGATCGAGGCTCCTGCAGTGTCCTAACATTAACCCCATAATGCAAGGTGCACACATTAACCCTATAATGCAGCATCTACGGGATTTCAAATTTCCCGCCGCAGGCTTGAATTCAAAATTCAACCCTGGAGAATTGCAAGGTTTGAATTTCCCGCTGCTGGCCCTTAAAGGGCCAGCAGCACACTAATGGTTACCCCCAAGCCGCAGGTGTACTATAAGTACCACCTGGCACCTAAAATTAACTCCATCACTCATGGGGGTCAATATAGACCCCCATGAGACTAAAATAACCCCCTCAGTCCAATAGGGGCCTATATAGGTTAACCCTACAAGTGCCATGACGGTCCTCCAGGATCCTCATGACAAAGTCTCAGCACTATACTAACTATACCCCATTAACACCTTAACCCTAACTATACTCCATTAACCCATACTAAACCCTATTTAACCGTAACTGGGCCTATTTAAACCTAACTGTACCTATTTAAACCTAACTGGGCCTATTTAACCCCTCTATACTTATTTTACCCTAACTGGGCCTATCAAACCCTAACTGGGCCTATTTAACCCTAATTGGCCCTTTTTAAACCTAACCGGGCCTATTTAACCACTATAGACCTATTTAACCATTACTGGGCCTATCTAACACAAACTGGGACAGTGTAACCCTAACTGTTCTTATTTAAACCTAACCGGGCCTAATTAACCTCTCTAGACCTATTTAACCCTAACAGTCTATTTCACCCTAATTGGCCCTTTTTAAACCTAACCGTTCCTATTTAACCACTTTAGACCTATTTAACCGGGCCTATCTAAACCTAACTGGGCCTATTTAACCCTAACTGTACCTATTTAAACCTAACTGGGCTGATTTAACCCCTCTAGACCTATTTAACCCTAACTGGGCCTATGTAACACTAACTGGGCCTTTTAACCCTAACTGTACCGATTTAAACCTAACTGAGCCTATTTAACCCCATCTAGACCTATTTAACCCCATCTAGACCTATTTAACCCTAACTAGGCCTATCTAACCCTAACTGGGCCTATTTAACCCTAATTGGCCCTTTATAAACCTAACCGGGCACATCTAACCCTAACTGGGCCTATTTAACCCTAACTGTACCTATTTAAACCTCACTGGGCCTATTTAACCCCTCAAGACCCATTTAACCCTAACTGGGCCTATTTAACCCTAACTGTACCTATTTAACCCTAACTATTTAATCCTAACTGGGCCTATTTAACCACTCTAGAGCTATTTAACCCTAACCGGGCCTATCTAAACCTAAATAGGCTTATTTAACTATAAAAGGACCTATTTAACCCCAACTGGACCTATTTAACCCCAACTGTACAATGTAACCCTAACTGTACCTATTTAAACCTAACTGAACCCTAACTGTACCTATTTAAACCTAACTGGGCCTATTTAACCCCTCTAGATCTATTTAACCCTAACTGGGCCTATCTAATCCAAACTGGGACATTGTATCCCTAACTGTACTTATTTAAACCTAAATGGGCCTATTTAACCCTGCTTGGACCTAATAACACTAACTGGGCCCATTTAACCCATCACTTATGGGGGTCTATACAGTATAAACACTCCACTCCACTCTCCCCCTCCATAAACCACTAAATCTAAACTAACAACTCTTCTACCCCAACCTATTAACACCTACACTACCTACCTACCCCTATTAAACCCCCACCCACTAATTAAACAAAATAAAAAAAGCTAAGTTACAAAATAAACTAAACATTACAACCCCCCACTACAATAAATACAAATAGAACATTACAACCCCCCACTACAAAAAATACAAATAGAACATTACAACCCCCCACTATAAAAAATAAAAAAAGAACATTACATCTACCCCACTACAAAAAATAAGAAATAATTATACCCCTGCAAATAAAATACATACACATATATACATAATATTACAGTACATCAATATATACATTGCAAATATATAATATTAACCCCCTAACTACAATACATTTTCCCCTATCTTCATTACATATCCCCCTGAATACAAAATATTACCTCCTAACTATAAAACATTACCCCTATCTATAAAACATTAACCCTATCTACATAACATTTCCCCAATCTATAACACATAACCCCCCATCTATAACACATAACCCCCTATCTATAAAATGTTACCACTAACTATTAAACATTACTCCATCTACATAAAATACCCCCTATCTATAATACAGTAAATCCTTAATCTAACCTAAAATAGAATAAATAAGACCACTAACCTTTGCAGATGTCCCTTCAGATCGCACCCCTAGGAAAAAAAGAAACATCAAATTAGTACAGAATTAAACACTACATAAAATAAATACACATTCTAAATAGAGTATTAGACTTACCTTTCCAGCATTTCCCCGTCTATCTTCTTGTTTTCTCTGGCTCGGCCCCTGGAAAAAAGAAGCATCACATTAGTCACACATACACAAATAAACACTATAAATAAACAATAAACATTCTAAATGAAAATCTTACCTGTCCGCGATGTCCCTGTCCTCCTCCTCTTCTGCCCCGGCTGGGCCCTTGAAGAATCTGCACTCTAAAAATATATATATAAAAAACGAATGTAGCTCCTCGACCCTAATGAGGCATCTAAGCCTTCTTCCGGTAAATAAAAATGGAAGGGAGCCTTTTGATTGGCTGAAATGGATGTCAATCACATTTCAACCAATAAGAAAACGCCAAGGTGTGAGCCAATCAGAATGGGCTACACCCCTATATTCCATTCTGATTGGCGGATGGACCTGTCAATCAATGTTAAACCAATCAGAAGGCACTATTGCCTTCAGCCAATTAGAATGCGATACACCTCTGCGGGGTGATTGGCTGAAGGCATCTAAACCTTCTGTATGGCTTCTATCTGATTGACAGTGACAACAGAAGGCGCTATTCCCTTCAGCCAATCAGAATGATATAAACCCCACGGGGGTGGATCTCATTGTGATTGGCTCCAAGCATCTGCATCTTCTGATTGGCTGTTGTCACTATCAATCACACTACAGCCAATCAGAGAGCGCAGATGCTTTTAGCCAATCACCCCATTTTGATTGGCTGAAGGCAATAGTGCCTTCTGATTGGTTTACAAAAGATTGACAGGTCCATCAGCCAATCAGATTCTGATTGGCTCACACCATGGCGTCTTCTAATTGTCTTAAATTTGATTCCAGCCAATCAGAAGGCGGAATTCCGTTTTTCTTACCGGAAGACGTCCTAGAAGCCTCATTAGCATCAGGGAACTCCTCGAAAGAGGAGCTCCGTTACTTTTTTTTATTTATTTTTTTAGTTGCAGACTTTTCAAGGGCCTAGCTGGGGCAGAAGGCGGAGGATGGGGACATCGCGGACAGGTACGTTTTAAATTTAGAATGTTTATTGTTTATGTTGTGTTTATTTGTGTATGTGTTACTAATGTGATGCTTCTTTTTTCATGGGGCCGAGCTGGTGAAGACAAGAAGATGGACGGACATGCTGGAAAGGTCAGTTTGATACTGTATTTAGAATGTGTATTTATTCTATGTAGTGTTTAATTCTGTATTAATTTGATGTTTCTTTTTTTCCTAGGGGTGCAATCTGAAGGGACATCTACAAGTAAGGGGTCTTATGTATTCTATTTTAGCTTAGATTTAGGGTTTAATGTATTATAGAAAGGAGGGAAATGTATTATAGATAGGGGGTTATGTTATTTAGATATGGGTAATGTTTAATAGATGGGGTAATGTTATGTAGATAGGGGTAATGTTTTATAGATAGGGGGTTTATGTGTTCCAGATAGGGGGTATATTATTATATTAAGGTGTAATGTTTTATAGATAGGGGTAATGTTTTATAGATCTGGGGTAATATTTTGTAGCCAGGTGGATATGTAATGTAGATAGGGGGGAAAGTTTTTTAGTTAAGGGCTTAATAGTATATATCTGTATTGCTGTATTGTAATGTTTTTTCAGGTGTGTAATTCTTTTTTTATTTTTAGTAGTGGGGGGTGTAATGTTCATTGATTATTTTTTGTAGTGGGGTGTTGTGCCATGTTCTTAAAGAGATTTGAGTACTAGATCATCTCATCTGCCTCCTGAAGAATCTGTATGTGGACCAAGAAGCCATGGTCAGAACTGAATATAGAACAACAGAATGGTTTCAGATCGGAAAAGGAGTGTGACAAGGTTCTATATACGCAGAGCATATAACGCGTTAGGCAGGGCTGGATGAATCCAAAGCCGGAATCAATATTACTGGAAGAAATATCAACGACCTCAGATACACCAATGATACTACTTTGATGGCTGAAAGTGAGGAGGAACTAAAGGGCCGAAGAAGAGAAGAAGAAAGTGCAAAAGTTGGCCTGCTTCACACTGTTAAAAATGCAAAGATCATGGCAAACAGCAATCTCAGTTCCTGGAAAATAAATGGGGAAGAAGTATAGGCAGTGATATATTTTATTTTCCTGGGATCTAAGATCTCTTCTGATGGTGACTGTAGCCAGGAAATCAAGACAGCATTGTGTATATACATATATATGAATATATAGAGCAGTTATGGGATTACTATTTTTCAACTTAAAGTGTAAAGTAAGGTAAAAGGACAGAGCACTAACGAAGACTTCCATGTAAGGAAGATGAGATTTTCACACAAAATATAAATAAAAAGGAGATTATATGTAGTAAAACTAATAAAATATAAACAAAAGCTTGTAGGGGGAAACATTTTGCTTACAAAACCAGTTCTTGTGTCATCTATCAGTGCCCTTGAGTCCTCTTTGGCCCTGGAAATAGGATGTTTTACCATGCTAGCCAATTAGAGAGCTGAATGAAATCCTCCTTTTTAAACCGTTGCCTGACATGCTTTGGGCATGGAAAACATGACTATATTTTTTAATATATGCATCAGGATCACATTCAGTGTTTTTCATAAATAAAACCATTAGAACACCCTTAATACATCCAGGTTTAATAGCCAGAGATGTGCTAGCTAGCATTCAAGAGACAGAGCTTAATAACCCTTTGTTTACACTACTCACTAAACAATCAAAAGTAACCTGGGTCTCCAAAACGACATAATCCCTCATAAATCAGTCGAGCAACTTCCCACAGTGCCTTTTCAATCTACTTTAACATAAAAGGGCCACATATATTATCCTGATCTATTAAGCTATACAGTGTTATTTAGCCTTGTGAATTGATTAAAAAAGTATGATGTCATGTTTAAAGCATGTAGCCGATACTATACTCACTTCCCACTGCTCCATACCACATCAATTAAATCTTACATTTGTGGGCTAGTGTTCGTAATGAAAATAGTTATATTTTTCTTCACAAACCGTACTGATACCATAGTTCTATTTCTTCTTGTTTATCTCATGAAAGCGGAATGTTTCTGTGTGATCTTACTGCTTTGCAATCTTTATCTTTCCTATTTGAATATATTCATGTAGCAATAATAGTGGACATGTAGTTTGTGAAGATCTGGAATTCAATGCCTAATAGAATGTTGTTACATATAAGTAAAATGTGACCAAAACAGCACTTGTACTCTGACACCTTACAGTGTCCTAATATAAACACTGTGGATCAATTTGCAGAGACAGCAACAAAGTCAAGATTTAAAAAAAGTCCTAAAATGCTTTGCAGTGACATAGACTTGTTTATATATTTAATAAACTTGTTATTTCAAATGCTGTTCCTAGTCTTTGGAACTCCTTGCCTCGCTACCCTAGACTATCCTCCTGCCTCATGTCCTTCGAAACCTCACAAAAAAATCATCTTTTTAAAAAAGCTTATCACTTTCAGCTTTAATATGCACAATGCATCTATCTGCCCTGTACCTCACCCACACCCTTTAGACTGTAAGTTTAAGAGTTTTCAATCTTGTTCATGCTTTAGGGAAAGCACTGGGTATGTCTGGGTTTAAGGTCAAAAACAGGGGCCTCCATTCTTTAAACTGTTTTGACAACCCATGTAGAGGGCTACAGAATATATTGGCGTGTTACAAATAAAGCATAATAATAATAATGTTAATAATTATTATAATTCTGTTTGTGAATTTAAAGTGACAAAGAGCACACACACAAGTGCAAGGAGCATGATGAGTATACAATGCCATACAAGGCTCCAAGTTTTTGAAAAGTTAAAGTTTTTGGCATTGTGGTTGAAGCAGGGTTTAAATTGAAAAATATGTCATTTTTTTCTGGTGTTTAAAACACAAACATTATGACAACCCTTCTTTGTGCATTTAGTGCCTTGTTCATATGCACTTATTATAAACATAACTGAATTTCCAGTGCATTAGTTATAAAATAACAAGCAACACATTTACCAAGCTATGAGCTTAGAAAATGTCAATTAAGATTGATTGTATTTTCTCATCAAATTTCTATTTCACATAGTCCCATTTTACCCTTGGCTTATCAGCTGACCCATTGTTATTTTCAGACTGCAGTTGCCAAAGTTCTCACATTGACTATGCTAATACGTATGCATAATCCAAATATTATTTTTATACATGTCATAAGTCTTTTGTGTTTCTGGCAGAAATGTAGATTATGCCTTTTATGATGACTGTTTACACTTCTGCCATCCATCTATTTGAGTGTGGCCTCGAAAAGAAAAATAAAGAGAAGGATCATTTATTTGCAAAAGTTTCAGGGTATTACTTACACTGATTTAGATTGTGGACTTTTATTTTCTTTTTGACTAAACAAGATGCTCATTCATTTTCCATAATGTGCTTGAAATCTCTTGAAAATATTTTATCTTGCAAATAGTGTTTTAGAAATAATGATTCACTGCTGCATACCATGAAAGTTGTAAAATTACAGTGCAGATTAGCAGTTTACCTGCAATCCTCTGCCTCCTTTAGTCTCCCTCTAGAAAGACTTCCCAGCTGCACAATATTCCAAAATCATTTATTGAAATTGGTTTATTACGGTATTTCATAAACTTAGAAAAATAAGGGAGCATAGATAGTGTATTCATTTTCAAATAATTAAACAAGCATAAAAACAGCTAAAAACATACAAAAATTTACAAGTGAAAGGTTGTTTTATCTGTTGCATAAGTAGAAGTTGCCATTACTTTTAGTACATATCACAATTCATATTGTTTGGATCACAATCTGGTTTTCATGGCTATAAGTGCAAGTGATTTTTGAAGCTATCAAGAGTCCACTTATAAGCAATTTATTTCAAAAGTGTTTTCTGTTTCAATGGCTAAGAAAATGGCATTGGTCACAGTAACTCTGGTTGTACTTTTATTTGCATACTGTATGTATGCAATTGTTTCTATATATGCTGACGGGTTGCAAACACACAAGAAGCTAAGCTATGTTGCCTGTTACCTGATTGCATGACATTACCATGATTGCAATCTACATTCTGCCTAGTGGCTTGTTTGTAAAATACTACCAATAATACCATTAGGTTATTCCTTGAACGTCTTTCCATTATCCATCCATTTTATTGCAGCTATCCAACATTGTTATCTAAAACATATCATAGTAATACCATATTTTATAACTGTGTGTTTACTATGACTTGTGAATAAAATTTAATGAGAATGTTCCATTCTCCAGATGATTTCACTTATGTATCATATGTAACTATGTGTAAAAATGATTACTCCTTGCTAAAACCTTTCTTTGCTGTTGTTTCCGCATATACTTTTTATTGTTAATTAATGGTGAACTAAACAACAGGTTTAACTTGGGCTTACACTGGCCTCTTTTATAATTACTGTTCAGTTTGAACTATGAAACATGCACAATAGGAATCAATATAGCATAGACGTAAGAAGGTAGATGTAGTATTAGTGTGATGAATACACACTTCATTAAAATATAGTGGAACCTCTATATTCATCATTAATTCATTCATGGGGGACAGACAGATACTGAATCAGATGAATAAAGAATCCATTTTGTCATATTAACTAAATTAACTGAAGTTGGAATAATCCATTAAAGGCCTGAAACATACATAAATGTAACAATTTAACCAAAACTGTACCTTTACTGAGGAGAGATAATGGTAGAGGCTAAAGAGGAGCAAAGGAATTATTGTTTAGAAGGAGAGTCACCTTCCAACAAAACATCAAGTAATTCCAATTCTAGTGCTCAATGGCTTTTTTGTCTCTTTCCCGACAATTCCCCAGCCCTTGATTTAGAAAATACCTAGTCCAATGTTTTCTGTTTTTGTCTGTTTTATAAAATGTTGTGACTAATCTGGGATTTCTGGATGAATATAGGAGCATTTTTGTTACCTAAAAAATGGATTTGATGAATACAGGGGCTGATGAATATAGAGGTTCCACTGTACATGAATTTTATGAATAATATTAAGGGACTGTCATGGAAAGCAGCAAAAGTCTGCAAACTGTAAGTTTAAAATATGTTTTCTGTTTTAAAGCTTGGAACATAAATTGGGTGCTTTATTTCCATTTGATGCTTTTCACCTGCTGTTGATATTATTGATATATGGCAACATAAGAAAAAAGGTTAAACTAAACCGTATGATGTTATTATTTTTTTATAACCTGTTGTTTCTTTTTTATTTGGGTTCAAAGAAAATTATTAGATAAAGTTAGATAACGTTTTCTAACAGTTCTTATATTTACAATGGGACTTGACTGAAATCATTATTACCTCATTCAAAAAGAATTGTGGTTTGCACTGAACAACTACAGAAAATACACTTTGATCAATCATCCCTAGATTTCATCTTGCAGAAGCTGTCTAAGACAAGAGTTCTTCATAAAGTCTTAAGCTAGGTCAGTTTAGAAAAAAGCCCAGTAAATTTATTTTGCAAAAAGTTAATTGCTTTGCAGACCATGCAAGACTTACTGAATTGTGGCCATTGTCATCCGTAATGACAAAGAGATGTTTATGATTATTATTTTTTTAGGAAACAGACAGCATACCAAAAAAAATTAACTGTTTGGAGCCATATATTTGTACACGGTTTACATGTTAGTAATTCTGTATTACTGTTTAAACTATTAATGGAAAGCAAGAGATAGCAAATAAACTCTGGTTGAACAGGAAACCAGTTTTTTACACATTTCTAACCTGCCAGCAAGGAACTCAAGTAATTAGTTATTTCAATGCAATTTCCTATTAATAAATGCATAATTATTTATCACCTTGTTGTATTACTCACCACACCTTTGTGTACATGTGTGGAACATTCAAAATGAAATACAGCAGTCAATTAACTGTTATTTTGACTTACAGCTTTCTTGCCTACAGCTTAAACCAACATGATTATTATCAAATCTAACTATGTATCTTCAAAGGAACAAATCTTACCGTCTATTTAAACTACATTTAAAAACAAGTACTTTTTTATGCTTTTAATGCCGTCAGTGCTAAGAACAACTTCTAATCATTGCATTTGTGTGGTAGAAAGTATATATAAATACTTTATTCACAGAATCTAGTCTTTAGCATATAATGTCATCATGTCCATGCCTCTGACGAGGAAAGATTATTCTTTCAAATATGTAGTGACTCTAAATATTATGTGACTGTTGTGTATATATAGATTAAATCTGAAGGAGGAGAGGGGCTCTAATACATAATATATCATTTATGACACCTATAATCACATATATAGTTGTGAGCGTACGAGTCGTTGCTCACGCTTGCGGGCTCGCGTAGTGAGCCCGCAAGAACTGCGTCCCTCGCGAAGCGAGGGACGCAGTTCGCCGCAAATGCGGGTCCTCGCGAAGCGAGGGCCCGCATTTGCGGTTGTGGAGGCTCAACGTCGGCTGTGTTAACACACACATACACACACACGACTTTTTTAACAGAATAAACCCAACCGCCCAGCCAACAAAAACTCAACAACGTCCCCGCAAATGCGGATCCTCGCGAAGCGAGGGTCCGCATTTGCGGTGGTGGGAGCATCCCAACATCGGCTGTGTTAACACACACATACACACACACACAACTTCATAACAAAAAAAAACTCAAAGTCGCCTCACACCCGCTTACACCCAGACACACAGACGCAAGACTTAACAAAAAAACAGTAAAAAAGGCCCTTCACACGCTCTTAACACACATACGCACGACTTAGAAACAAATACACTGCGTCGTACACGTAAAAGCTAACTGCGTATATCGCAAAAAAATACGGCAACATCGCAACAAAATACGGCCGCATCGGAAAAAAATACGGCCGCGAAAGACCCATTCCAACCGCCGCGCATCAAAACATCACAAACACAAGAAATAAACACAACAAACACATAAAAAGCTTACTTACAGCACGGGGGGGCATCCGGCACCTCCAAAAGTTCATTTACACGTCCATTTAAGTCAAAACAAAGAGTTTAAACGACCGAAAATCGGCTAAGCGAGAGAAAAAATGGCCGCCGAACAAAACGAAAACGAGGCTCCAGACGTAACTACACTACACTTACTCGCAATAATGAAACACATACTATGCGGAACGGATCACACTCATATTAAACACCATTTTAACCACTACTACGCACAAAATGGCGGATGGAACGCAAATTGTAAGCTGGAACGCAAATAGCGCATGCGTATTACGTTCTAACGGTCTAACTTTCCAGAATGTTCTACAAGTTGATAAATACTGTCTATTTGACAGAGAAAAATACATTTCTCCTCAGGTGATGAACAGAGTGACTTCGGAGATAACTGCTGCTAAAACTTGAGAAGATAATTCTTTCCTAATTTACTACTTTACATTGTGCAAATTACAACTGAGAGGTAAGCTATAATATATTACTTATTTTCAAGACAGGACATCAAAAAAAAAAATTAAAGAAGACAAAGAGGTTTATGGATACTGACAAATGACACGCACATATATGCGTATAATGTATACTGACATGTGACACGCACATATATGCGTATAATGTATACTGACAAGTGACACGCACATTTATGCGTATAATGTATAGTGACATGTGACACGCACATTTATGCGTATAATGTATAGTGACATGTCACATGCACATTTATGTGTATTGCCCCTGCAAAAAACTAATTAAACAACTACATTTAAATTACATTACAAAAAAATAAGTTGGGACTATTAAAATACTATTAAAATATGAGTCATGTATACTGATATGTGACACGCACATATATGTGTATCATCTATAGTCACATGTCACACACACATTTATGTATGTTGGCCAAAAATAAAAATAAGGCTAATTTAACAATTAAAATATGATTCATGTATAGTGATATGTCACACGCACACAAAAAAATTACTTTCAACTATGGAAATGTGCTTCATGGATGTGACATATGTGTGTAGACCCCACCAAAAAATAATGTTAATTCTAATTAATTACAGAAGTATATTTCAATGAAATTAATTTACTGCAATTTAATAGATCACCTAAAACTCAATCTTTCTACTTTTTTTAATATTCAAACAGACTCTGCATCAACAGCGTCTCTCAACAATTTGCACTGTGCACTGTGAAGCACAATCCCTTTTAAAGAACACCAACAAAGAAGAAGAGGTAAGATACAAAAATACTTTAAATGCTGAAAAGGCCATGGTTTGTTAAATACAAATAAAAAATTCTATAATTCACTATTTCACTTTATTTTTCAAACAGACACTACAAGAAGACCGGCGGATTAAGATTGGCAGGAGGGGACCCTCTGTCATTACACACTTCAATCAAGGTAAAGTATTAAGTATAAAAAAGAACCGAACCATGAGCCTTATTCAATTGTGAGTTGGCTAATTGAATAGGGCTTTATATAAGCACATAATAGGTCTTCACTAACTAAAAACTTCTGTCAAAAAATATTTTATGTGCTTATATAGAGCCCTATTCAATTGGTCAAAACGCAATTGATTCAGGACCTAAATATGTTTAATGGCCGAGGGCCTCATTCAAATGTGATTTGACCATTTCAATAGGGCTCTATATAAGCACATTTGGCTCAATTTAACTAAAAACTTCTGTTCAAAAATATGCTCTGTGCTTATATAGAGCCCTATTGAAAAACCAAATTCAATGAGGCCCTCACAATATAACAAATCCAGCAAACAAAGGCCCTCATTCAATTGATATTTTGGACAATTCAATAGGGCTCCAAATAAGCACATTTAGAACCCTATTGAATTGGCCAAACTGCAATTGAATGAGGGCCAAAGTATGCAACATATGGTACACACAAACTGGTACACACAAAACAGGATTGTAACAAACACATAGCAAACTAAATTTATATTCTTTTTGTTTAACAACCTATAACCATTAGAAAAAACACTACATAAGTATAACAAAAGAGGTGCCCATCAAATAGGATTGTACGAAAACTCACACAAACAAATAGCAATCTACATTTAAATTCTTATTTTAATGTTTAACAACCTATAAGCCTTAGAAAGAAGCCTAAATAAGCATACCAACATTGGTGCCCACCAAACAGGATTGTATGAAAACTCACACAAACACATAACAAACTACATTTACATTCTTATTTTATGTTTAACAACCTATTAGCATTACAAAACTACATTAATAAGCATACCAACAGTGGTGCGCACCAAACAGGATTGTATGAAAACTCACACAAACACATAGCAAACTACATTTAGATTCTTATTTAATGTTTAACAACGTATAAGCCTTAGAAAGAAGCCTAAATAAGCATACCAACATTGGTGCCCACCAAACAGGATTGTATCAAAACTCACACAAACACATAGCAAACTACATTTAGATTCTTATTTAATGTTTAACAACCTATAAGCCTTAGAAAGAATCCTAAATAAGCATACCAACAGTGGTGCGCACCAAACAGGATTGTATGAAAACTCACACAAACACATAGCAAACTACATTTACATTCTTATTTTATGTTTAACAACCTATTAGCATTACAAAACAACATTAATAAGCATACCATCAGCGGTGCGCATCAAACAGGATTGTATGAAAACTAACACAAACACATAGCAAACTACATTTACATTCTTATTTTATGTTTAACAACCTATAAGCATTACAAAACAACATTAATAAGCATACCAACAGTGGTGCGCACCAAACAGGATTGTATGAAAACTCACACAAACACATAGCAAACTACATTTACATTCTTATTTTATGTTTAACAACCTATAAGCCTTAGAAAGAAGCCTAAATAAGCATACCAACAGTGGTGCGCACCAAACAGGATTGTATGAAAACTCACACAAACACATACCAAAGTACATTTAGATACTTATTTTATGTTTAACAATCTATAAGCCTTAGAAAAAGGCCTAAATAAGCATACCAAAAGTGGTGGACACCAAACGGGATTGTAGAAAAACAAAGAAATAATGTAATTTTTTAGTTCATACAAATACATTAAAATAATATTACATTTTCATTTTTATTTTATATCAGATACTGCGTCAAGAACATCGGAACAGGAGTTTCAACTGAGGACCACACCAGCGGACGAGGACTTTCAACAGAGGACCAGACCATTGGACGAGGACTTTCAACAGAGGACTACACCAGCGGACGAGGACTTTCAACAGAGGACCAGACGATTGGACGAGGACTTTCAACACAGGACCAGACCATCAGACGAAGGCTTTCAACACAGGACGAACAAAGATTCTGCTTCAAATCAAACTTCAACCAAGGTACAGTATAACAAGTAAAAAAAGAGAAAAATTAATTAATATTCTTCTTTAATGTTTAACCACCTATAAGCCTTAGAAAATAGCCTACAGAAGCATACCAAAATTGTGGCGCACCAAAAAGGATTGTAGAAAAACACAGAAATAATGCCATTTTTTCATTAATACAAAGACATTCAAATAACATAACATTTTCATTTTTATTTTATAACAGATACTGCGTCAAGAACATCGGAACAGGAGTTGGAACTGAGGACCACACCAGAGGACGAGGACTTTCAACAGAGGACTACACCATCGGACGAGGACTTTCAACACAGGACCAGACCATCGGACGAAGGCTTTCAACACAGGACCAACAAAGAATTTTGCTTGAAATCAAACTTCAACCAAGGTACAGTATAAAAAGTAATATCTATCATCTATCTCTTATTTGTCTTTTAGGGCCAATAATCTTTAACAATAAATACAAACTTCAATGTAAACTTAAAAAATACATTGGCATAGTCCAAAAAAGTCTAAAAACACAGAATCTATACAATTTGTCATTGTAACATTCCAGTCCTAAACCCTAATTTAATTGCCATTTGACAAATTGAATAGTGCTGTAAATAAGGACATAACATCTTATTGAAAATACCTTTTTAGTTACTGAAACACTTGCTTTTGGATACATGTTTAATAAATAAAAATGTCTTTAAATAATTATCTGATGGCCTTATTTAGACTTTTATTCAATTGACCGCATTGAAATTGATTAAGTATAAAATGTTAACACACTATTGATAACTATTTGTCATGAAAAACAACTTAACATCTCAAAATAAACTAATGGTACATTATTTTATTTTTACAGATTAACATGGCTGATAACGAGAGTAAACAAGAAAAGACGCCAAGCTAGAGAACGACGACAGAGAGCAGACAGCCAGCAGACACCGGAGAAGAAGGAAATTCGATGAGAAAAAGAACGCAAAAGAATTGCAAGCAAAAGACTGTCACTTGCAGAAATTAAAGATATGTCAAAAAAAGCAACAAAGAAAATAAAGCATTTACAACCTGTTGCTCAAACATCAGATGACATTTTACCAGAAAAAATACAAGAGATACCAAAAAAAGCAACAAAGAAAACAAAGCATTTAGAACCGTTTCATGAAACATTACATGACATTTTACCTCAAACAATACAACATATACCAAGAAAAGCAACGAAAAAAACAAAACATTTAGAACCTGTTGTTGAAACATTATATGACATTTCACCTGATGAATATGAAAGTCAAAATCCTATATGCTTTGCAAATTGTCCTCTACTCAAGTCTTTAGCAGTAGAGGTTCATAGTTGTGGGGGCATGACTACTCAATGTCAGTTTTGTGAGGCTTATTATTTTAAACAGGAGAGACCCAGAGATGGACAATTTATTAGTTGTTGTCAAAAAGGCAAGTTCAAACTTCCAGAAAGGAAAGAATTTCCAATTTATTTACAAAATATTATGACTGAACCTACTTTTCCAAACTACAAAAATTTTAAGACAAACATAAGATCCTACAATAGTGCCATATCCTTTGCATCCATGGGGGCAACATTAGCTGCTAATGTACCAGGACATGGTCCTTACTGTTTTAAAGTCCAAGGACAAATTTATCATCGCACTTCCCATTTACATCCAGAGGAAGGAAATAAAAGAAAATTCGCTCAACTATATGTCCTAGATACAATGGAAGCTGTTGACCAACGTATGCAGATGGAAGAAAATAAAAAATGCTTACCCACTGTTTTCATAGAGCTAAATAACATTATGGACAACAATCCCTACAGTAAAGCGTATAAAAAATTGGCAGAAGTAGAAAATGAACAACTACTTCATTCACAAACACATCAATTACCAATGCCGAAGGTTAATATGGTGCTTAAAAGAGACAGACATACTGATAAACGTCGTTATAACTTGCCAACAACAAATGAGGTTGCAATGGTGTTTCACAATGATGAAGGAGAACCACCATTTCAAAGAGACATTCGAATATATCCTAGAAATGAGGACCAACCGTTTATTAATATGAGTATCTTAAGTCCAAATTTAGATCCAATGACATATCCCATCTTTTTCCCACACGGAGAAGCAGGTTGGCAACCAAAATTAACTCTTCCCAGTTACCCAAATGCTAAAGCCAGAATCCGAAATAATGTTTCTATGCTTGAATTTAAAGTAGCTCAAATTGCCATTCGCAATGTATTTAATCCAATTTTATGTGGTGGGAAACTAACACAACAATGGATTATTGATTCATATTTGCAAGTTGAGGCAAATAATTTAAACTTTATCAAATATCAACAAGATAAACTCCGTGTAGAACAATATTCTGGACTCATGGACTATGTTGCTGACGTGGCTACAAGCAGAGACATGACAGCTGGCAAAGCCATCATTTTACCATCTTCCTTTCAAGGATCTCCTCGGAATATGAGAGAAAGATACAATGATGCTATGGCTATTGTGACAAAATTTGGCAAACCCGATCTATTTGTGACATTTACATGTAATCCACAATGGCCAGAAATTACACTAAATCTACTTCTTGGACAAACTGCTTCAGATCGACCAGATTTAGTAGCCAGAGTTTTTAAGATTAAATTAAATGAATTAATACGTGACTTCACTATAAATCAGTTATTTGGCAAATGTCTTGCTTATGTATATACCATTGAATTTCAAAAAAGAGGCCTTCCACATGCACATCTTCTAATAATACTTCAAGAAAAAGATAAATTAGATACTTCAGACAAAGTGGATGCAGTCATTGTTGCTGAACTACCAGATCCAGAACTATATGGTAGACTATATGAGATTGTTACTCATCGCATGATTCATGGACCCTGTGGTGACCTTAATCCACAATCACCATGTATGGAAAATAATAAATGTTCCAAAGAATTTCCAAAAGATTATAGAGACAAAACCTATGCCAATTGTGATGGATATCCACTTTATAAAAGAAGAGAAGGAGATAGTGCCATTATTCATGGAAAAAAAGTGGACAATAGATATGTAGTACCCTACAATCCACATTTACTCATGAAGTACAACGCCCACATCAACGTAGAAGCCTGCACTTCCATCAAATCCATTAAATATGTCTACAAATATATTTACAAAGGTTACGATGCAGCTACTGTAGTCGTCAAAAGTGCAGACAACCCTGAAAGTAGTGAGTTAGTACATGATGAACTTGCATCTCATGTAGATGCTCGCTATGTCAGTGCGCCAGAAGCTATGTGGCGGCTTTTAAAATTTGAAATGCATGATAGATCACATGCAGTATATAGGTTAGCAGTACATTTGCCACAACGACATTTAGTCTATTTCCATGCTGGAAATGAAATGAATGCATTGGCCCAAAGTGAAGATCGTCACACTACACTAACTGCATGGTTTGCATTAAATTCCACTGATGCTGAAGCAACACAATACTTATATATTGAAATTCCATATCACTATGTTTTTGTGAATGGATTATGGAGACCAAGAAAAACCAGAGGCAATAAAATTATTCCAAGAATTTACACAGTCAGTCCAAGAGATGTGGAACGTTTTTGCTTACGGATATTACTTTTAAATGTTCCTGGAGCACAAAGTTTTGAACACTTAAGAACTGTTAATGACATTGTATATGAATCCTTCCATTTAGCTGCAAGACATAGAAACTTACTCGCTGATGATACAGAGTGGGAAAGATGTTTAGAAGAAGCAGCACAATGTCAAATGCCACGACAGATGAGAGAACAATTTGCTTTTATTTGTATCTTCTCAAATGCTCCAAATGCATTAGCTTTGTGGGAGACTTTTAAAAGTAATATGGCTGAAGACTTTATGCGACGATACAATGAACCCATTGCACACTTAAAAGCGTTAATGGAAATCCAAGAAGTCTTTTTAACTCATGGATTAAGTTGTGCAAGTTTTAATTTGCCTGATCCAGGTCTTATAGATGACATTAACTTTGAAGACTATGACATTCAACTACAAGCAGAAAGAACAGAAGAAAGACTTGCAACTTTAAATACACTACAATTGCAAGCATTTCATGCCATTAAAAATGCTATAGATGATGACATGGTGACAGAGCGTTATTTCTATCTTGATGGACCTGGCGGATCAGGAAAAACATATTTGTACAATTTATTAATGAGTTCAGTACGAGCCCAAGGAAAAATAGCAATGGCGTTTGCCACTACTGGAATTGCTGCACTTTTATTAGAAGGTGGAAGAACTGTTCATAGTGGATTTAAACTGCCAGTGCCTATTTTAGAAAATTCTGTGTCAGATATTCGCATGACATCCTTACAAGCAAAGAAATTGAAGAAATGTAAATTAATTATAATAGATGAGGCCACAATGATGTCATGCTATGCCCTCCAATGTATTGACCGTTTGCTTCGTGAAGTCATGGAGAATACTTTTCCATTTGGTGGAAAGGTAATGTTGTTGGGTGGCGATTTCAGACAAACATTACCTGTCGTTGTACATGGAAATCGAACTGACATTATCGAAACATGTATAAAGTCAAGTATAGTATGGAAACATTTTACCCATCTTCAACTGCAACAAAATATGAGATCAGAAGGCCAAACTGATTTCAATGATTGGCTTATTAAAATTGGAGAAGGCAGAACAGAAAAAATACTACATTTACCTGATGACACTGTAGAGATCCCACCTCATATGATTTGTCAACAAGATATTATATCGGCTATATTTGAAGGGAGCATAAATAACGAAGAATATACCGAGCTTGCCAACCAAGTCATACTGACGTGTAAAAATAAAGATGCATTAATCCTCAATAATGAAATCTTAAAAAAAATTTATGCACCACAAAGAAATTATCACAGTGCTGATTCTGTACTTGCTGATGACAATGAAAGTCAGGCTAACTTTTCGACTGAATTCATAAACTCTTTAACTCCTTCTGGAATGCCACCACATATTTTGCAGCTAAAGAAAGGTGCAATTATCATGTTACTGCGAAATATGAACCCCAAAAAAGGCCTATGCAATGGCACAAGATTAATTGTTCAACAATTAAAGGACCATTTTATAGATGCTGAAATTTTAACTGGGACCCATAAAGGAGAGAGAGTTTTCATACCAAGAATAGATTTAGCACCAAGTGAAAGTAGTCTCCCTTTTATACTTCAAAGAAGACAATTTCCCATTATTATGGCATTTGCCATGACCATTAATAAATCACAAGGTCAAACTTTCAAATCTGTGGGTATTTTCTTGGAAGAACCAGTTTTTGCACATGGTCAATTGTACGTTGCGTTGTCACGGTGCAAAAATCCACAGGCTATTAAAGTTTACATTGAAAACAATGAAAGTCAAGGTGATTTATTAGAAGATGGACGTATTTTTACTAAAAACATTGTCTACTATGAAGTACTATAACTTTGAAGGATACAAATTAACGATGCCAAGATTTTTTTAAAGCATTGCAAAATACATAACAATTGGTTTTTTAATTCAGTCATAATTAATGGAAGTCATGTTTATGAATGATTTGCCTCACAAAATACTTGCCTTGCATTGTTAGTAAAAATTATGTTAAAATGTTAAGTCACTATGTTAATGTTTCTAATGTTACAAGTTTAAAAAATATATGTTCAAGTTATTTCATTCAACAGATTACAAAGTGGATGTTAAGAGGTCAAGCACTTTTTAAGTCACAATGTAAATATTGTCTGTTATCTTAAGATTACTACCTACATTAATGTTTATCGCCAGTTTATGTGCTCAGTAATAAATTACTTTAATTACGTACGTTTTAAGAAGAGTTTTACTGTATGCCTTCCTCTACATTCAATGTATATTCAAGTTAACAATTATTGTGATAGAAATTGAATTTTAATACTGATTAATTTAAATGTCAATTGTTTTTACATTCAAATGTTAATACTTTTAATAAAAAATTAGGTTACAAAATGTATTCACTATGTTCCTGTTTATAATGTTCAAAATTATACCAATGTTTTGTCAACTTCTAAACTTACATAAAAAATAAAGTTCAAGTTTAAAAATATATACTTTGATGGTTATTGCTTACATATAGTTTAAACTTCATGTTAAAATTCGCGACGTTTAAAGAAGGCTTTTTACTTTTTGCTTTCCTATTCATTCAATGTATATTAAAGTTAACAATTCTTCAGATACTAATTACATTTTAAAAAACCATTACATCAACATTTTACAAAAATACACGTTCATATTAAAATACTTACAAGTGTCAAAAATATATGTTAATAACTAAACAACTTGACAAACATATACATCACATTGCCGTCATTTTTTGACGGGCAAGTCGCTAGTCACATATATAGTTGTGAGCGTACGAGTCGTTGCTCACGCTTGCGGGCTCGCGTAGCGAGCCCGCAAGAACTGCGTCCCTCGCAAAGCGAGGGACGCAGTTACCCGCAAATGCGGGTCCTCGCGAAGCGAGGGCCCGCATTTGCGGTGGTGGAGGCTCAACGTCGGCTGTGTTAACACACACATACACACACACAACTTTTTAACAGAATAAACCCAACCGCCCAGCCAACAAAAACCCAACAACGTCCCCGCAAATGCGGATCCTCGCGAAGCGAGGGTCCGCATTTGCGGTGGTGGGAGCATCCCAACATCGGCTGTGTTAACACTCACATACACACACACACAACTTCATAACAAAAAAAACCTCAAAGTCGCCTCACACCCGCTTACACCCAGACACACAGACGCAAGACTTAACAAAAAAACAGTAAAAAAGGCCCTTCACACGCTCTTAACACACATACGCACGACTTAGAAACAAATACACTGCGTCGTACACGTAAAAGCTAACTGCGTATATCGCAAAAAAATACGGCAACATCGCAACAAAATACGGCCGCATCGGAAAAAAATACGGCCGCGAAAGACCCATTCCAACCGCCGTGCATCAAAACATCACAAACAGAAGAAATAAACACAACAAACACATAAAAAGCTTACTTACAGCACGGGGGGGCATCCAGCACCTCCAAAACTTCATTTACACGTCCATTTAAGTCCAAAACAAAGAGTTTAAACGGCCGAAAATCGGCTAAGCGAGAGAAAAAATGGCCGCCGAACAAAACGAAAACGAGGCTCCAGACGTAACTACACTACACTTACTCGCAATAATGAAACACATACTATGCGGACCGGATCACACTCATATTAAACACCATTTTAACCACTACTACGCACAAAATGGCGGATGGAACGCAAATTGGAAGCTGGAACGCAAATAGCGCATGCGTATTGCGTTCTAACGGTCTAACTTTCCAGAATGTTCTACAAGTTTATAAATACTGCCTATTTGACAGAGAAAAATACATTTCTCCTCAGGTGATGAACAGAGTGACTTCAGACATAACTGCTGCTAAAACCTGAGAAGATAATTTACTACTTTACATTGTGCAAATTACAACTGAGAGGTAAGCAATAATATATTACATTTTATTATCAAGACAGGACATCAAAAAAAAAATTAAATAAGAAAAAGAGGTTTATGTATACTGACATGTGACACGCACATATATGCGTATAATGTATACTGACAAGTGACACGCACATTTATGTGTATAATGTATACTGACATGTGACACGCACATTTATGCGTATAATGTATAGTGACATGTGACACGCACATTTATGTGTATTGCCCCTGCAACAAAATTATCTTAAAACAAACTAATTAAACAACTACATTTAAATTACATTAGAAAAAAATAAGTTGGGACTATTAAAATATGAGTCATGTATACTGATATGTGACACGCACATATATGTGTATCATCTATAGTCACATGTCACACACACATTTATGTATGTTGGCCACAAATACAAATAAGGTTAATTTAACAATTAAAATATGATTCATGTATAGTGATATGTCACACGCACACAAAAAAATTACTTTCAACTATGGAAATGTGCTTCATGTATGTGACATATGTGTGTAGCCCCCACCAAAAAATAATGTTAATTCAAAATAATTACAGAAGTATATTTCAATGAAATTAATTTACTGCAATTCAATAGATCACCTAAAGCTCAATCTTTCTACTTTTTTTAATATTCAAACAGACTCTGCATCAACAGCGTCTCTCAACAATTTGCACCGTGCATTGTGAAGCACAATCCCTTTTAAAGAACACCAACAAAGAAGAAGAGGTAAGATACAAAAATACTTTAAATGCTGAAAAGGCCATGCTTTGTTAAATACAAATAAAAAATTCTATAATTCACTATTTCACTTTATTTTTCAAACAGACACTACAAGAAGACCGGCGGATTAAGATTATCAGGAGGGGACACTCTGTCATTCCACACTTCAATCAAGGTAAAGTATTAAGTATAAAAAAAGAACCGAACCATGAGCCTTATTCAATTGTGAGTTGGCCAATTGAATAGGCCAATAATCTTTAACAGTAAATACAAACTTCAATGTAAACTTAAAAAATAAATTGGCATAGTCCAAAAAAGTCTAAAAACACAGAATCTATACAATTTGTCATTGTAACATTCCAGTCCTAAACCCTAATTTAATTGCCATTTGACAAATTGAATAGTGCTGTAAATAAGGACATAACATCTTATTGAAAATACCTTTTTAGTTACTGAAACACTTGCTTTTGGATACATGTTTAATAAATAAAAATTTCTTTAAATAATTATCTGATGGCCTTATTTAGACTTTTATTCAATTGACCGCATTGAAATTGATTAAGTATAAAATGTTAACACACTATTGATAACTATTTGTCATGAAAAACAACTTAACATCTCAAAATAAACTAATGGTACATTATTTTATTTTTACAGATTAACATGGCTGATAACGAGAGTAAACAAGAAAAGACGCCAAGCTAGAGAACGACGACAGAGAGCAGACAGCCAGCAGACACCGGAGAAGAAGGAAATTCGACGAGAAAAAGAACGCAAAAGAATTGCAAGCAAAAGACTGTCACTTGCAGAAATTAAAGATATGTAAAAAAAAGCAACAAAGAAAATAAAGCATTTACAACCTGTTGCTCAAACATCAGATGACATTTTACCAGAAAAAATACAAGAGATACCAAAAAAAGCAACAAAGAAAACAAAGCATTTAAAACCGTTTCATGAAACATTACATGACATTTTACCTCAAACAATACAACATATACCAAGAAAAGCAACGAAAAAAACAAAACATTTAGAACCTGTTGTTGAAACATTATATGACATTTCACCTGATGAATATGAAAGTCAAAATCCTATATGCTTTGCAAATTGTCCTCTACTCAAGTCTTTAGCAGTAGAGGTTCATAGTTGTGGGGACATGACTACTCAATGTCAGTTTTGTGAGGCTTATTATTTTAAACAGGAGAGACCCAGAGATGGACAATTTATTAGTTGTTGTCAAAAAGGCAAGTTCAAACTTCCAGAAAGGAAAGAATTTCCAATTTATTTACAAAATATTATGACTGAACCTACTTTTCCAAACTACAAAAATTTTAAGACAAACATAAGATCCTACAATAGTGCCATATCCTTTGCATCCATGGGGGCAACATTAGCTGCTAATGTACCAGGACATGGTCCTTACTGTTTTAAAGTCCAAGGACAAATTTATCATTGCAGTTCCCATTTACATCCAGAGAAAGGAGAGCAAAGAAAATTCGCTCAACTATATGTCCTAGATACAATGGAAGCTGTTGACCAACGTATGCAGATGGAAGAAAATAAAAAATGCTTACCCACTGTTTTCATAGAGCTAAATAACATTATGGACAACAATCCCTACAGTAAAGCTTATAAAAAATTGGCAGAAGTAGAAAATGAACAACTACTTCATGCACAAACACATCAATTACCAATGCCGAAGGTTAATATGGTGCTTAAAAGAGACAGACATACTGATAAACGTCGTTATAACTTGCCAACAACAAATGAGGTTGCAATGGTGTTTCAGAATGATGAAGGAGAACCACCATTTCAAAGAGACATTCGAATATATCCTAGAAATGAGGACCAACCGTTTATTAATATGAGTATCTTAAGTCCAAATTTAGATCCAATGACATATCCCATCTTTTTCCCACACGGAGAAGCAGGTTGGCAACCAAAATTAACTCTTCCCAGTTACCCAAATGCTAAAGCCAGAATCCGAAATAATGTTTCTATGCTTGAATTTAAAGTAGCTCAAATTGCCATTCGCAATGTATTTAGTCCAATTTTATGTTGTGGGAAACTAACACAACAATGGATTATTGATTCATATTTGCAAGTTGAGGCAAATAATTTAAACTTTATCAAATATCAACAAGATAAACTCCGTGTAGAACAATATTCTGGACTCATGGACTATGTTGCTGACGTGGCTACAAGCAGAGACATGACAGCTGGCAAAGCCATCATTTTACCATCTTCCTTTCAAGGATCTCCTCGGAATATGAGAGAAAGATACAATGATGCTATGGCTATTGTGACAAAATTTGGCAAACCCGATCTATTTGTGACATTTACATGTAATCCACAATGGCCAGAAATTACACTAAATCTACTTCTTGGACAAACTGCTTCAGATCGACCAGATTTAGTAGCCAGAGTTTTTAAGATTAAATTAAATGAATTAATACGTGACTTCACTATAAATCAGTTATTTGGCAAATGTCTTGCTTATGTATATACCATTGAATTTCAAAAAGAGGCCTTCCACATGCACATCTTCTAATAATACTTCAAGAAAAAGATAAATTAGATACTTCAGACAAAGTGGATGCAGTCATTGTTGCTGAACTACCAGATCCAGAACTATATGGTAGACTATATGAGATTGTTACTCATCGCATGATTCATGGACCCTGTGGTGACCTTAATCCACAATCACCATGTATGGAAAATAATAAATGTTCCAAAGAATTTCCAAAAGATTATAGAGACAAAACCTATGCCAATTGTGATGGATATCCACTTTATAAAAGAAGAGAAGGAGATAGTGCCATTATTCGTGGAAAAAAAGTGGACAATAGATATGTAGTACCCTACAATCCACATTTACTCATGAAGTACAACGCCCACATCAACGTAGAAGCCTGCACTTCCATCAAATCCATTAAATATGTCTACAAATATATTTACAAAGGTTACGATGCAGCTACTGTAGTCGTCAAAAGTGCAGACAACCCTGAAAGTAGTGAGTTAGTACATGATGAACTTGCATCTCATGTAGATGCTCGCTATGTCAGTGCGCCAGAAGCTATGTGGCGGCTTTTAAAATTTGAAATGCATGATAGATCACATGCAGTATATAGGTTAGCAGTACATTTGCCACAACGACATTTAGTCTATTTCCATGCTGGAAATGAAATGAATGCATTGGCCCAAAGTGAAGATCGTCACACTACACTAACTGCATGGTTTGCATTAAATTCCACTGATGCTGAAGCAACACAATAATTATATATTGAAATTCCATATCACTATGTTTTTGTGAATGGATTATGGAGACCAAGAAAAACCAGAGGCAATAAAATTATTCCAAGAATTTACACAGTCAGTCCAAGAGATGTGGAACGTTTTTGCTTACGGATATTACTTTTAAATGTTTCTGGAGCACAAAGTTTTGAACACTTAAGAACTGTTAATGACATTGTATATGAATCCTTCCATTTAGCTGCAAGACATAGAAACTTACTCGCTGATGATACAGAGTGGGAAAGATGTTTAGAAGAAGCAGCACAATGTCAAATGCCACGACAGATGAGAGAACAATTTGCTTTTATTTGTATCTTCTCAAATGCTCCAAATGCATTAGCTTTGTGGGAGACTTTTAAAAGTAATATGGCTGAAGACTTTATGCGACGATACAATGAACCCATTGCACACTTAAAAGCGTTAATGGAAATCCAAGAAGTCTTTTTAACTCATGGATTAAGTTGTGCAAGTTTTAATTTGCCTGATCCAGGTCTTATAGATGACATTAACTTTGAAGACTATGACATTCAACTACAAGCAGAAAGAACAGAAGAAAGACTTGCAACTTTAAATACACTACAATTGCAAGCATTTCATGCCATTAAAAATGCTATAGATGATGACATGGTGACAGAGCGTTATTTCTATCTTGATGGACCTGGCGGATCAGGAAAAACATATTTGTACAATTTATTAATGAGTTCAGTACGAGCACAAGGAAAAATAGCAATGGCGTTTGCCACTACTGGAATTGCTGCACTTTTATTAGAAGGTGGAAGAACTGTTCATAGTGGATTTAAACTGCCAGTGCCTATTTTAGAAAATTCTGTGTCAGATATTCGCATGACATCCTTACAAGCAAAGAAATTGAAGAAATGTAAATTAATTATAATAGATGAGGCCACAATGATGTCATGCTATGCCCTCCAATGTATTGACCGTTTGCTTCGTGAAGTCATGGAGAATATTTTTCCATTTGGTGGAAAGGTAATGTTGTTGGGTGGCGATTTCAGACAAACATTACCTGTCGTTGTACATGGAAATCGAACTGACATTATCGAAACATGTATAAAGTCAAGTACAGTATGGAAACATTTTACCCATCTTCAACTGCAACAAAATATGAGATCAGAAGGCCAAACTGATTTCAATGATTGGCTTATTAAAATTGGAGAAGGCAGAACAGAAAAAATACTACATTTACCTGATGACACTGTAGAGATCCCACCTCATATGATTTGTCAACAAGATATTATATCAGCTATATTTGAAGGGAGCATAAATAACGAAGAATATTCCGAGCTTGCCAACCAAGTCATACTGACGTGTAAAAATAAAGATGCATTAATCCTCAATAATGAAATCTTAAAAAAAATGTATGCACCACAAAGAAATTATCACAGTGCTGATTCTGTACTTGCTGATGACAATGAAAGTCAGGCTAACTTTTCGACTGAATTCATAAACTCTTTAACTCCTTCTGGAATGCCACCACATATTTTGCAGCTAAAGAAAGGTGCAATTATCATGTTACTGCGAAATATGAACCCCAAAAAAGGCCTATGCAATGGCACAAGATTAATTGTTCAACAATTAAAGGACCATTTTATAGATGCTGAAATTTTAACTGGGACCCATAAAGGAGAGAGAGTTTTCATACCAAGAATAGATTTAGCACCAAGTGAAAGTAGTCTCCCTTTTATACTTCAAAGAAGACAATTTCCCATTATTATGGCATTTGCCATGACCATTAATAAATCACAAGGTCAAAATTTCAAATCTGTGGGTATTTTCTTGGAAGAACCAGTTTTTGCACATGGTCAATTGTACGTTGCGTTGTCACGGTGTAAAAAAACAACAGGCTATTAAAGTTTACATTGAAAACAATGAAAGTCAAGGTGATTTATTAGAAGATGGACGTATTTTTACTAAAAACATTGTCTACTATGAAGTACTATAACTTTGAAGGATACAAATTAAAGATGCCAAGATTTTTTTAAAGCATTGCAAAATACATAACAATTGGTTGTTTAATTCAGTCATAATTAATGGAAGTCATGTTTATGAATGATTTGCCTCACAAAATACTTGCCTTGCATTGTTAGTAAAAATTATGTTAAAATGTTAAGTCACTATGTTAATGTTTCTAATGTTACAAGTTTAAAAAATATATTTTCAACTTATTTCATTCAACAGATTACAAAGTGGATGTTAAGAGGTCAAGCACCTTTTAAGTCACAATGTAAATATTGTCTGTTATCTTAAGATTACTACCTACATTAATGTTTATCGCCAGTTTATGTGCTCAGTAATAAATTACTTTAATTACGTACGTTTTAAGAAGAGTTTTACTGTATGCCTTCCTCTACATTCAATGTATATTCAAGTTAACAATTATTGTGATAGAAATTGAATTTTAATACTGATTAATTTAAATGTCGATTGTTTTTACATTCAAATGTTAATACTTTTAATAAAAAATTAGGTTACAAAATGTATTCACTATGTTCCTGTTTATAATGTTCAAAATTATACCAATGTTTTGTCAACTTCTAAACTTACATAAAAAATAAAGTTCAAGTTTAAAAATATATACTTTGATGGTTATTGCTTACATATAGTTTAAACTTCATGTTAAAATTCGCGACGTTTAAAGAAGGGTTTTTACTTTTTGCTTTCCTATTCATTCAATGTATATTAAAGTTAACAATTCTTCAGATACTAATTACATTTTAAAAAACCATTACATCAACATTTTACAAAAATACACGTTCATATTAAAAGACTTACAAGGGTCAAAAATATATGTTAACTAGCGAATTGCCCGTCAAAAAATGACGGCAATGAAATTGTAAGGTAGCTAATGCTGTTTAGTGTGTAATAATGAAATATATAATACATTAATAAATGAATATACTTTACCTATTTTAAAGCATTGTGTGGAAGAGCTGTGAATGTGTTTTGATGTTGCTGCAGCATTAGTGGTGTGGATCTGCTGTGTAAGCGTGCTGAATGTGTGCAGTGTAACACTGTGCGTGCGCGAGGCCAAACCGTTGTTGTGTACTTCCGCATTGGCGTAAAATGGCGAGTAATGTGTGGTATACGTCTGTATCGGAATATCCGTAGGTATTTTGTGGTGTTTTGCGAGTTTCTTGTGGTGTTTTGCGAGTTTAGAGTGCTGTAGCCTCGTTTTCGTTTTGTTCGGCGGCCATTTTTTCTCTCGCTTCGATTTTTTTTTAGTCTCTAAACTGTTTTATTTCGAGTAAAATCGAGGTGTAAGTTGTATTTTTGAGGTGCTGGGTGCTCCCTCTTGGTGTAGGTAAGTTTTTTATGTATGTGGTGTGTGTATGTATTGTGTTTTAAATTTTGTAATGTTCGCGAGTTGCGTCCGAGTGTTGCAAGACCGTAATGTGTGTGAACGTGTGTCGTATGTTGTTTGCGAGTGTCGTAATGTGTGTGTCGTACTGTTTGGGTTGCGACGTGAAGTTTGCGAGGGTCGCAGTTGCCGGCATGGAGCGCCTTCGGCGCTCCATGCCAGCAACTGCGGCCCTCGCTTTGCGAGGTCCTCAGGTGCTGGCATGGAGCGCCTACGGCGCTCCATGCCAGCAACTGAGTCCCTCCCTTTGCGAGGGTCCTCAGTTGCTGGCAAGGAGCGCCTTCGGCAGTGCCTCGGGCAGTGCCCTCGCTTCGCGAGCCCGCAGCGTTAGCAACAACTCGTACGCTCTAAACTATATATGTGATAACTAAACAACTTGACAAACATATACATCACATTGCCGTCATTTTTTGACGGGCAAGTCGCTAGTTAAAAGTAAAGAGTAGATACTGTTTTGAATGAGATCAGAAAACCCTCAACCTATTAGGTGATATCCATGACAGTAGCATTTAGATAGAAGTTACAGTTGCAAGTATGACTTTTTAGGTGGTGAGTTGTACAATATATAGAGCCAATCATTTCTCTATTGTATATTGCAGAAAGGAATAAAGCACCATCTTGGCCCATCTTGTGTCTTGCCCCATCAGTTTCCATGTGATTTTCATGGTTAAAGCTATCATATGCTTCTGTTTTGATTTGGGGGGCAAGACTGTAAATATTTGTTATTATATCTCTGTTTTATATAGTGCCATCATATTCTGTAGAACTTGGGTATGGTAAATACAAGGGAAAGACTAAATACAAAGACTTGTACAAAAGAGTAGTGAACCCTGTCACTGAGTTACACACCTGTCTTTTTATATCACATTTCAACAAAGCTTTTTTGCCAGGTTGAGATCTTGCAAGCTTATAGACTAAAAGAGAACAAATAAATAAAAGATGATTTGGAAGGATTTGAGGAGGTTGCTAAATTCTTTCATTGTTGATAGAACTGCAAGACAATACTATATTTTGGAAAAATAGTATAAAACAAATTTAATATACCCATTTTTCTCTATTTTAATTACTTAGAAGATAAGTAAAGCAATGCCATACAAATGCTAGCAGGATTCATAAATTGTGCTGCAAGAGGCATCACTGCGGCATTTTAGAAGCTAGAAAAAATACTCAGTTGACATATTAAGTAATAAAATAAATTTTGCTCAGAAAATGGTGCAGATTATATAGCAAAGTAAATAAAATTATGAAAATTTGGAGAATCTGGCTAATTAATAAGATTAAGATTTGAAAAAAACACGCCCAGGAAACGCTAGCATGCGCAGCTAGCAGGGCAGTGGCAATGGCGCGAATCTGACAGAGATGCAGCTCATGAGCTAGCTCCCCTTCCCCTAGTAGCCTGCTATGGGAAGTTCCTTTTACCTGATCAGAAGAGTTTCAGCGGAGGCAGCATGGGAGGTTGAGGGGCTGTGCCGCGTGGTTCCTTGTGTCAGAGCTCCTGTCGGGTGGCATGTGCGGTGCACTGATGGAGAGGACAGCGTGTGTCTGACTGGAGATGCTGCACACACGTCTGAGCTGTTGGAGAGGTACTGAACAGCTGGAGACGCTGCATCGCCATTAATGGAGATGGCGTGAGAGCCTGAGTGGGGAGTGATTTGGCCTAGCATATTGACGGCACCCAGGGTGGAGAGGATTTGACCGCAAGTACCATCTGCTGGATCCAGTGGATCCCTTTTATAAAGCCAACTACTGGTAGGAGAATATATACGGAGCTGTGCCTCCAAGCATGCCGACTTTAATGAGAGGAGTTATATTCCCTTTTGAAGGGAAGCACGTTGTGCTTATTTCTCTAGCGTGGGTCCTGCTAATGTAATATTTAGTATACTGTCCTGGTCTTCTTATCTCTGTCTATGAATGGCTTAGCACCCGCCAGTCACACTCCTTAGGTCATCTTAAAATATAAGAAGCTCTCTACTAACAGTATTAGAGAGTGGACTTATAAAGCCACCAAATATATCAAGCTCCCCAATAATTGCTCAGAAGTGCTTGGTTGGAGATTTCTACAAGCTTCTGCCAAATTGGGGAGGGAGCCATACCATGACAAATTTGCATTGAGACACTGGGAGAGATCCCTGGTAGACTTACCGCACTGAAGGTATTAGCAAACTTGCTACAGACGTATGAACACACAGGATCTTCTCTTAAATTATCAGAGGCATCGGATGGGTAATGTACTGTGTAAAGGGAAGGCAACTCGGATATAATAAACCCGATGTCTATCTGTTTGCAATATAATGTCCTCTTATATGCAATTTTTCTTACATTACACCTGAAGCTGGAACTCTGCCTAGCAGGACAAGAGACATTTAAAAAATACTTTGTAAACTCCTTTGAAAGGAGGAATTGACAAGGGGTAGAATATTGACCCCCTAAAGATTTGCTGCATTTTAGTTATGATTGGGGTTACTGACTAATGGAATTGATTTAGGTATTATTCCTAAACCCAAATATACAGGGGTGTTGTACTCCTATGTTAGATCTATGTGTTTTGAGACTAGATTCATAGTATAGAAGACGTTCCAATAAACAAATATAGAATTTAGCGAAGGTTTAAAACTGTATTAACAAGATGAAGAAAGTAGGTACATCCTCGAAGTCTAAACTCAAAGGGAAAAAAAAGAGAAATGGTAATCTAGAAAGTGATTTTTTTCTTCCTTAATTAGGCCTTGAGAAAATAGGCCTTATGGAAGAAAACACAGATAATCCTTTAGTTTCCTCAAAAGAATTTAGAGAAGTTCTTAGTGCAGATAATACCATGGCCTCTGACTCAACTGAGAAAGACCCCCTAACCGTTAAAACTATAAAAAAAACTCTTAGCTGATTTTAGAATTACTCTGATTTCAGACCTTTACGACAGAAATAGCAAAGAATACAGCTGCTGTTACTGAGCTTATGGAAAAAAATGAAATTATGGAAAATAAATTAACTTTTGATGCAGAGTAACAAAAAACATCATTTGAAATAAAAAATCTGAAAGAGGAGTTCAGACTAGTTAAACTTAAATTAAACAACTTAGAGGATAACTTAGAGGTGTAACGTAAGAGTTAGGGGTATTCCTGAAAAAAATTGTCTATAACCTCCTTTTTCTCCTACTTGGTTCCCTTTCAATTCTTAAATGAGCATATGATTGATAGAATTCACAGAGTTTCGGTTATCTCAAGTATTGAGAGAGAATTACCAAGGGAAGTATTTGTCAAACTCCATTACTTTCCCTATAAGGAAGCATTGCTGAGAAAGTCCTTTGAGTTCAAAGCTTTCAATCCTCCCTATGAAACTTAAAGATATTTGCAGATTTATCTAGGGAAACCTTACTTAAAAGAAAAGAGTTCATAGAATCTACAAAGAAGCTAAGAGCAAGGAATCTTAGATACAGATGGGGATTTCCAACAAAATTGATAATTTTAAAAGATGGTAAAAAAATTCCCATTACCACGCCTTTGGAAGGGGAAACATGTATAAAAGATCTGGGTGTTTCATAGGCAGTATTGGACTAGACTTGAAAGGAGTAAAGCGGAAGGGAGAGAGAAAGGGGAAAAAGGGAAGGAAAAGATTTGGTGGTGTATTATCACTTGAATTATGAATTGCACTTTGTTGCACATTGCACTTTGTTGTGTATATATAATATCATGGATGGAGTTCAACACGTTTTAGTCAGTAATTACTGTATTTATCGGCATATAACACGCACCGGCGTATAACACGCACCTCATTTTAAGAAGAGAATTTCAGGAAAAAAAAATTCAAATAAAGAACTTTGAAGCAAAATCCTCAACCTCAACCTCCCTCCTCATCCTCAACCCCCTCCTCAACCTCCCTCCTCATTCTCCCTCCTCAACCCTCTCCTCAAACCCCCCATCCTCAACCCCCTACTTTACCCCCCCATCCTCAACCCCCTCCTCCACCCCCCATCCTCAACATCCTCCTCCACCCCCATCCTCATCCTCCTTCCTCAACCCTTCTCCTCAACCTCCCTCCTCATCCTCAACCCCCCTCCTCAACCTCCCTCCTTATCCTCCCTCCTCAACCCCCCATCCTCAACCCCCTCCTCAACCTCCCTCATCAACCCCCCTATCCTCAACCCCCTCCTCAACCTCCATCCTCAAACCCCCTCCTCAAACCCCCCAACCCCACTCCTCAACCCCCCCATCCTCATCCTCCCTCCTCAACCCCCTATCCTCAACCTCCTCCTCAACCTAAACCCCCCTATCCTCAATCCCCCTCCTCAACCTCAACCTCCCTCCTCACTCTAAACCCCGCTCCGCATTCTAACCCACCCCTCCTCATTCTAAACCCCCCTCCTCAACCTAAACCCCCCTCCTCCTCAACCTAAACCCCCTTACTTACCTGCTTCTGCTTCAGCCTCCGCTCCTTGACCCGTGATGTCACATGTGTGCCAGCACGCCACGTCATTAGCATATACCGGGTGCCACCCGGTATATGCTAATGACGTGGCGCTCTGGCGCACATGTGACGTCACCGGGTCAAGGAGCGGAGGCCGGAGCTGAAGCAGGTAAGTGAGGGGGAGGTATTTAGGGGGGTTTAGGTTGAGGAGGGGGGTTTAGGTTGAGGAGGAGGGGGGTTTAGGTTGAGGAGGGGGGGTTAGAATGCCGAAGGGGTTTAGAGTGAGGAGGAAGGTGGAGGATGAGGAGGGGGGAGGGAATATCGGCGTATAATACGCACCTATAATTTGCCCCCTATTTTCAGGGAGAAAAAGTGCGTGTTATATGCCAATAAATATGGTACATTATGAAAATGATGAGATTGAGACAATAGATTTTTATTCACATTATATTTCTGAGGTATTGTACAGTTAGTTTAGCTATAACAATTATTTATTTGGAAATTAATCCCAAATTGTCTTTATTACATTTTAAGTTTAAAGGTACAAAATTATTTTAAGGATTAATGTGGATCATATAATAAGGTGGTTTTTTTTGTGGGTCTGAAGGTGTTTTATTTTTTTAATTGCACTTTGTTGCACAGTGCACTTTATCATGTTCATACAATATTATGGAAGGAATTGTTCACGATTTAGTTAGTAATTAAATTAATGAGACTGAGTTAATACACCTCTTATGCACATTACACCCTCGAGGTACCTTATAGTTAGTTTAGTAATAACACTTAATACATTGGATAAAAATTGTATCACAAATTGTAAAAGTTTAAGTCTAAAGGTATGAAACTATTTATTTGTGGTAATGACTGATTTGTATCATATAATATATTGGTTATGCTGTGAGTTTGAAAGGGGGGGTTTTGTAGATGTGTTTTTCTTTTTTTTTTATCTCTCTTCACTTTCTCTCTCTTGTTTCCTCTCTCCTACTTTGAGTGGGGGTAAGGCTATTAAGGAACATCCTTGTAATGTTTTGTAAAGTCCTGTTTTTCTATTAATTAACATATAGCTATTTTATATTTGGGAACAAGAGTATCAATGTATATTTATATTTGTATACCCAAACTACATCTCCTAAAGAGGAGTAATGGGTAACTTAAGGAAAAAGGAATGTAGGAAAGATAGGGTAAGGGAATGGGAAAAAGATTAATAATCTTTGCTGGATTTTCGCCGCCATGATCATGTTGGAACTATTTTTTTAAGTTCGCACCCGTATAGCTAGGCATGTTGTCGAAATTTTTCGAAGTTAGACATTACGGGCAAGGAGGGTGGTTTTGTGTGATTGTTTTCTTTTTTTTGTATGTGACCATGTTTCTTGTAAAGGTCTTTTTTGTTTGTAACCAGCATGGGGAGAGGTGGGGAGAGCTGAGAGGAGGGCAACTTAGCAGGGTATTTAGACATTGGTTAGGAGATGGATATGCTCAAATTGATAAGTCAAACTACCCAGGGTCTGAATGCACCAGGGAAGAGACGTGCCTTTTTTAAGATGTTTAAAGCTGAAAAAGTGGATATTATATGCCTCCAGGAGACATATTGGGCTAGGGATAAGGCACCATTATTTAACGACACACACTATACAGAGGTTCTATAGAGAGCCCCATAAGCCCCTAATGATCCCATAACCCATGGGGCTTTATACAGAGCCCCATGAGCCCATAATTAACCCTATCGGTCTCATAAGGCTCTATACAGACCCTTATGGGACACTAATTAACACCTATAATAACACCATAAGTGCCACAAGGGTCCTCCAGCCCTCTCATGACACAAAGTCTAAACACTACACTAGTAACCCTAACTATAATCCATTAACCCCTTAACGCTAACCATACTCCGTTAGCCCTATCTGGACCCAATAACCCTAGCTGTACCTATCCAACCCAAACTGGGCATGTTTAACCCTAACTGGACCAAATAACCCTAACTGGGCCTTTTTAACCCTAACTGGGCCTATTTAACCCCATCACTGATGAGCGTCCATACAGAGCCCTGTACGCCTCTCTTTAACACAATCAATCCCAAGAAGATGAACGGAGACATGCTGGAAAGGTAATTTTAATACTGTATTTAGAATGTGTATTTATTCTATGTAGTGTTTAATTTGATGTTTCTTTTTTTACTAGGGGTGCGATCTGAAGGGACATCTGCAAAGGTAAGTGGTCTTATTTATTCTATTATAGCTTAGATTTAGGGTTTAATGTATTATAGATAGGGGGAAATGTATTATGGATAGGGGGTTATGGTATGTAGATAGGGGTAATGTTTAATAGATAGGGGGTAATATTATGTAGATAGGGTTAATGTTTTATAGATGGGGTAATGTTTTGTAGATAGGGGGTTATGTGCTATAGATAGGGGGTAATGTTATGTATATAGGGTTAATGTGTAGGGGTAATGTTCTGTATATAGGGTTAATGTGTTATAGATAGAGGGTAATGTTATGTAGATAGGGATAATGTTTAATAGATAGGGGTAATGTGTTATAGATAGGAATTAATATTTTGTAGTCAGGGGAATATGTTATGTAGATAGGGGAAATGTATTGTAGTTATGGGGTTAATAGTACAGTATATATTTACAGTGTATATAAAAAGTCTACACACCCCTGTTAAAATGTCAGGTTTCTGTGCTGTAAAAAAATTAGACAAAGATAAATCATTTCAGAACGTTTTCCACCTTTAATGTTACCTATAAATTATACAACTCAATTGAAAAATAAACTAAAATATTTTAGGTGGAGGGAAGAAAAAAAAAACAGGAGGAGTTTTTAAACTAGTAGGTGGTGGGGAGGGACTTGATATAAGTAATGAGGTAGAAAGTGTAGAGGGTATAAGGGATGAATTAACAACTCATAGGGCAGGAGATGGGGGGAGGGGTAGTATAGTCAATAGGGAGGTAGTACTAAGTAATTCAAGTACAGTGGCAGGCACTTCAGAACTACAGACTCATAACATAAGGTGTATGCTTGCTAAAGCCAGAAGCTTGCCAGGAAAAATGGGAGAGTTAGAATTATTAGCAATTAATGAAAAATGGGATTTAATAGGCATTACTGAAACGTGGTGGGATGAATCTCATGACTGGACTGTTAATCCGGATGGTTATAACCTATTTAGGAAAGATAGAGCCAATGGTAAACGAGGAGGAGGTATTTGTCTGTATGTTAAGCCTGAATTTAAGCCTATAGTCAGAGAAGATATTTATGGTGGACCTAGTGATAAAGCTGAATGCTTGTGGGTAGAGTCAAAAATCAGAGCAGCAAATTCCAAAAGAATATTAGTAGGAGTATGCTATAAAACCCCAAATATAGCTGAAAGTGAGGAAATACAATTATTGTTACAGATTGAAAATGCAGCTGAGCATGGTCAAGTTCTAATAATTGGAGATTTTAATTACCCTGAAACAAACTGGATAAATGAGACTAGCAGTTCATCTAAGGGGAGCAGGTTCTTGAGTACACTCAGGGATCATTATCTGACCCAGGTTGTACAAGAGCCTACTAGAAATGAAGCTATCTTAGATTTACTCCTCACAAATAATATTGATATAGTATCAAATGTTGAAATAGGGCAACCATTTGGAAACAGTGATCACAACACAGTCTCGTTTGAGATTGAATTAAAAAAACAAAATTTTAAGGGGCCAACAAAAACTCTTAATTTCAAAAGGGCAGATTTGAACGGTCTAAGGGCAGCAATACAAAGTATAGACTGGGACAGATAACTGGCAGGTAAAAATACTGAACATAAATGGACAATATTTAAATCCTTACTAAATATACATTCACATCGGCATATAACGTGTGGGAATAAAAGTAAAAGGAGTAAATCTTATCCAATGTGGCTTAACAATGATTTAAAGATCAAGATACGGAGTAAAAAACAGGCATTTAAATTATACAAACAAGATTGGACAGAGACTGCTTTACAGGAATACAAGGAAATCAACAAGGCTTGCAAAAGGGCGATTAGACTGGCTAAAATAGAAAATGAAAAATTAATTGCAAAAGAGAGTAAGACTAACCCTAAAATATTTGTTAAGTATATTAATGGGAAGAAGGCGAGGAAGGAAGCTATAGGAACATTACAATGTGACACAGGCCGTCTAAAAATTAGTGACCAAGAAAAGGCAGATGAGCTAAATAGGTTCTTTTCTTCGTTATACAAAAGGGAGGTACCAGTGGTTGGGACACGGCAAGATAATGGGGCTACACTACCTTTGCCAAATAATTGGTTAACAGAGGAAGTAATCCAAAAGATGTTGGAAAAAATAAATGTTAATAAAGCCGGGGTCCTGATGGAATACATTCAATGGTACTAAGGGAAATGGGTTCTGTAATAGCCAAACCATTATATTTAATTTTTCAAGATTCACTCAACACAGAGTCTCTACCAGATGACTGGAGAAAATCTTATGTGATACCTATATTTAAAAAGGGAGCAAGACCAAATCCGGGGAATTATAGACCAGTGAGCCTCACTTCGGTAGTGGGGAAGCTTTTAGAACGTTTAATAAGGGAATATGTCTATTTGAACAGGATTATAAGTAGGAGTCAACATGGATTTATGAGGGATAGGTCATGTCAAACAAATCTAATTAGTTTCTATGAGGAGGTTAGTAGGAACCTGGATCAAGGCAACTCAGTAGATGTAGTCTTTTTGGATTTTGCAAAGGCGTTTTGATACAGTGCAACATGGGAGACTATTGTGCAAACTAAGAGATACAGGAGTTGCAGTAAATATCTGCTCATGGATTGAGAGCTGGCTAAAAGACAGGAAGCAAAGGGTTGTTGTAAATTGAACATACTCCGATTGGACTAATGTGGGAAGTGGGGTTCCTCAGGGTTCAGTATTAGGTCCTCTCCCTTTTAACTTATTTATTAATGACTTAGAGGTAGGATTGGAGTGTGGTGTCTCTATTTTCGCTGATGACACAAAGTTATGCAAGGTAATTAAATCAGATAGTGATGTGCTTTCCCTCCAAAGGGATTTACATAAAATTGAGGAATGGGCATCTAAATGGCAGATGAGATTTAATACGAATAAATGTAAAGTTATGCATCTGGGAAGGAATAATAGTCATGCAATTTATAATCTTAATGGAGCAACTCTAGGTGTATCAGATATTGAAAGGGATTTGGGAGTGCTTGTGGACAACCACCTAGGTAACAGTGCTCAAAGCCAAGCAGCAGCTGCAAAGGCAAATAAAATATTAGCATGTATTAAGAAGGGTATAGAAGCCAGGAAAGCAAATATAATTCTGCCACTATACAAATCTCTAGTACGCCCTCATTTGGAATATGGAATACAATTTTGGGCACCACTTCATACAAAGGACATTTTAGAGCTTTAAATGGTACAGAGGAGGGCAACAAAACTAATAAGGGGAATGGAGTGGCTAAGTTATGAAGAAAGACTAACCAAATTAAACTTATTTTCTCTTGAAAAAAGGCGTCTAAGAGGAAATATGATTACCTTATATAAATACATCCAGGGTCAGTATAAAGATTTGTCGGGGGAGCTTTTTGTGCCAAGAGGTTTTCAACTGACAATAGGACATCCCTTGAGGTTAGAAGTAAAAAGATTCCACCTTAAAGAAAGAAAAGGGTTTTTCACAGTAAGGGTTGTTAATCTGTGGAATTCTCTACCAGAGGAGGTGGTGACAGCTGATTCGATAGATAACTTTAAAAGGGGACTGGATGTATTTCTAATTAAAAAGGGAATTCAGGGTTATCATGGATAATTAGAGAGGCAGTATTGATCCAGGGAGAAGTCTGGTCGCCGTTGTCTGGGATCAGGAGGGAATTTTTTTTTTTTTTTTTAAACTAATTAATTAATAGTTAATTCACATATTGCAGAACAGAGGAAATCCTAAAAGGCTGAACTTGATGGACTGAAAGTCTTTTTTCAAGTTAAATACTATGAGCCTTATTCAATTCCGAGTTGCCCAATTAAATAGGCCTCTATATAAGCACATACAAAAAATTTCACAGAACTTTTTAGTTACTGAACTTGTATCCAAAACCAAGGTTTTCACTAACTAAAAACTTCTGTTAAAAAATATGTTATGTGCTTATATAGAGCCCTATTCAATTGAAAAATTTCAAATTGAATGAGGACCTATGTAACTATGTAAAAATAATGTGGTTGCATAAGTCTGCACACCCTCTTATAACTGGGGATTTAGCTGTGTTCAGAATTAAGCAATCACATTCCAAATCGTGTTATATAGGAGTCAGCATACACCTGCCATCATTTAAAGTGCTTCTGATTAACCCCAAATAATGTTTAGCTGCTATAGTTTGTCTTTCCTGAAATTTTCTTAGTCGCATTCCACAGCAAAATCCATGGTCCACAGAGAGCTTCCAAAGCACCAGAGAGATCTCACTGTTAAAAGGTATCAGTCAGGAGAACGGTACAAAAGAATTTCCAAGGCATTAGATATACCATGGAACACAGTGAAGACAGTCATCATCAAGTGGAGAAAATATGGCACAACAGTGACATTACCAAGAACTGGAGCTCCCTCCAAAATTGCTGAAAAGATGAGATGGTCTGGGAGGCTACCAAGAGGTCTACAGCAACATTAAAGGAGCTTCAGGAATATCTGGCAAGTACTGGCTGTGTGGTACATGTGACAACAATCTCCTGTATTCTTCATATGTCTGGGCTATGGGGTAGAGTGGCAAGAGGAAAGCCTTTTCTTACGAAGAAAAACATCCAAGCCAGGCTACATTTTGCAAAAGAGAGGCTTACTGGGGCCTGAATGGACCCCTATCAGTGATGGGGTTAGATGGAGGCTTATGGGGGTCTGTATGACCTCCATAAGTGATGGGGTTAAATAGGCCCAGTTAGTGTTATTAGGTCCAGTTAGGGTTAAGTAGGCCCAGTTTGGGTTAGATAGGCCCAGTTAGGGTTAAATATGTACAGTTAGGGTTATTGGGTCCAGATAGTGTTAACTGGGTATAGTTAGGGTTAAGGGGTTAAATGTTATAGTTAGGGTTAATAGTGTTGTGTTTAGACATTTTGTCATGAGGGGCCTGGAGGACCCACATGGCACTTATGGTGTTATAGGGATCAATTAGTGTTCATAAGGGTCTGTATAGATCATTATGAGACTGATACGGTTAATTATGGGCTCATGAGGCTCTGTATAGTGCCCCATGGGTTATGGGGGTCATTAGGGGCTCATGGGGCTCTGTATAGAGCCCCATCGGTTATCGGGTTAATTAAGGGCTCATGGGGCTCTATACAGAGACCATTATGAGACTGATAGGGTTAATTATGGGCTCATGAGGCTCTGTATAGTGCTCCATGGGTTATGGGGGTTAATTAAGGGCTCATGGGGCTCTGTATAGAGCCCCATAAGTTATAGAGTTAATGTAGGGCTCATGGGGATCTGTATAGAGCCCCATGAGTTATAGGTTAATTAAGGGCTCATGGGGCTCTGTATTGAGCCCAATGAGTGATGGGGTTAATTTTAGGTGCCTGGGGGGTTACTTATAGTACACCCGTGGCAGCGGTTAATTTTTTAATTTAGCTCGGGTCCTTTCAGGACCTTTACCATCCTTTAAGGACCCGCAAGGCTGGAAATTTCAAATTTTAAATGCAGCAGGGATCGGGCACCCCTGCTGCAGGGGGATAATGTGGGGATACTTCAGGGGTCAGATGGCGGTAAGACAACCAAAGGATGTTATTGCCTGTTAACTGCGACAGAGAACAAAAGATCTGGTGTTGGAAGCAGCCAGGAAAATGCCAGCCATCTTAGGCCCAGATGGTGCCACAATTCAAGTCTATGAGGATCTTGCCCTCGCAACGTTACTCAAACGCAGACAGATGTGCCCTGTACTATTGATCCTAAACAGCATACTGTACACAACTTTGAGGAATGCCGACTATTACTCATTTGCTTGAATTTAATCAAAGAGGGCGAATAACAAGGATATCCGGAACCACATCCCTGCTCACAGTTGTCCAGGGGCAAACGTCGCCCAAAAAATCGAGCGGGTGGAGAAGAGATCTTGAATTCAATGGAACAGAGCCCTTCCACCTCACAAGGAAACTAAGGGCAAGCACTTGAGACTAGTACATGTTTATTCCTGGGACCTCAGGGGTCATTTTGCACCAGCAATCTGGAATAGATGGATTTTCGTTCATGTTCTAACCAGCAAAAGACTGATCCCCTGGACTGGATAACTGTTACCCGTATTGAGGGTTTGAATCTTAACTATACGATACCATGTAAAGACAGCTCAGACTAGATGTTAAAGGGTTATGTCCCTACAAACACCTTATGATCCATACTGTGGGGCACAGTTGACCTAGGCTATTAGATTGTTACATGGCAGTGGTTATATGAGGAGCTAGGTTAGAACACAGAAATACTAGTGTATCAGACAGGGAACTGTAGAAGTGCTGTAAGGACAGAAGGCTACATAGCTAAAGATGTGTGAAATGTAGAGGGTTAAGATAAAGTTGTTTATTAAACAAGTATCCAATTTTTAATTAAGGTAGACAGGCCAAAATGTTCATCGTTGAAAGTCAAATTGTGTTACTCTTACTACCAGGGTAGTAAGGGCTGATAGATCTTTGTACTCTTTATAAGTAGGGCTTAATATGGACCAAAGGGGTTCCATGCTGCCCTCTGGCACTATGGTGCCCAAAGTACTCCATGGAGGAGATATTCCGATATTTGTTCTTACAATTGTTATTTGTTTTACATTACTCCTTCTGTTTTCCCTTTATATGCCAGCAGCAACTCTAACATGTCAAAAAGACATACATGATTGCCGAGGTCCTGGGTCCTCTCCCCTTCAGTGTCAGCTAATCCTGGGTAAGTCACGGGCTGTTTAGCGCAAACAGTAAAGTGTTTTTATAGATACAATGACTGATCAAAATTTCACTTTTGTTACCCCTAATGCTAGGGTATTTAATACACAATTTAAAAGGTGTAAGGCTTTTATTTCATATAAACAGTTGCAACCCTCAGTAATATTTATGCAGGAGACACATTTTGTGCATCACAAGATACCAAAATATCTTCATAAACACTATCCCGTACATCTTGCAACTAGTCAATCCACAAAGCGAGCTGGGACTGCAATTCTACTTCATAAAGACTTCCCTTTTATAATAGAGCATACCAAAATAGATCAGGAAGGCAATTAAATCATTCTCACTGGGTCCCTCGTGGGATATAAATGATCTCTGATAATTTTATATATACGCCTAACATAAGCCCCACTAGACTTTGATTTAATTGCTTAAATATATTAAATCCCAAAACCTTGGGCACATTATCTTGGGAGGTGACTTGAATTTGGTGTTAAATCCCAGCCTGGATAGGTCAGGGTAGCTCAGGGACAGTTGGTTCTCTCACAAACTCAAACAGATTAATTTGCTCTTGAAGGAGTTGCACCTGGTGGATGCCTGAAGGTTCCTATACACAGCAGAGAGGGAATACACCTTTTACTTCCCAGTACACAAGACCTACTCCCAGATTGATTCCTTTTTAATTGACTCCACCTTTATGGATCATATTTCTAGGGCTGAAATTGATCCGTCGTCCTGGTCAGACTATTTGGTAGTCAGTGTGTCTCTTGACCTTGGTCCTCAGTATAGACCCCCCTCCCATGGCGTTTAAATTAGATTTTTAATACCTCAATACCTGAGGTAGGGGAACAGATAGCTCAAGACATAGAATTTTTTTTCTTAACCAATAGAACTCCGGACTCAGAGGAAGGTTGGACTTGGGTAGCTCATAAGGAGTATATTAGAGGGTTGTGTGTTAAATTAGCCTCAATTCACAAGAGGAAACAGAGACATAGGGTGATGTCCTTGCAAAACATGCTAGATGATCTAGAGAGGAAAAATCAACAGAAACACACAAAGGCCATGCATGACAAAATAGATAAATTAAGATTAGAACTTGATCTGGCTTTATCTGACCTCACAGAAAAAGCGATGAGGTGGACCCAACATAAGTTTTATTCAAAAGCTAATAAATTAGATGCACTTCTAGCCAGGAAGCTAAGGAGAAAGGACACCTAATCAAAAGTTTTCCAGATCAAGGATAAGAAAGGGCAATTTACGACTAGTCCCCTTAAGATTCAAAAGAGATTTAGGGACTTTTTTCAATCCGTATACACCTCCAAGACCCCATCAAGGCATCATCAAATGTATTAGCTATTAAATGCTTGTGATCTGCCCTCTCTTTCTACCCAGGAAAAAGAAAACCTAAGTGCAGAGATTACTGTGGAGGAGGTGAAAGAGACCACACAGACCTTAAAAATGGGTAAAGCACTAGGACCGGATGGTTTCACAAATTTATATTATACAAAGTTCATGGATCTATTTTCTCCCCATTTGGAAAACTTTACAATAGAATTCTTGGGGGATTCCAGTTCCTGACAGAGTTCAACCAGGTGGATATAGGTTTCTTTCCAAAGGAGGGCCGGGACCAGTTAGAAGTAAAAAATTATAGGCCTATTTCACTGCTAAATGGGGACACAAAGATCCTGGCAAAACTTATGGCAAATAGGGTTGCACATTTTCTACCTACTCTTATACAAAAGGACCAAATGGGATTCATACCATATAGGCAAGCAAGAGATAATGTGTGCAGGGTGATGAATGTAGTCCATAGGGCCAACCTGCTCAAAATTCCTACTTGTCTGCTAGCCTTCGGTGGAGTGGTCATACCTTAGGGCAGTCCTAGGGAAGTTTGGTTTTCCTGAGCAATTCATCAACTTGATTAGCTCTTATGCAGCTCCCCAAGAGCCCAGCTGAAACTACCGGGTAACTCTAGAGTATTTATATACATACAAATGGGCACCAGACAAGGCTGTCCACTCTCTCCCCTTTTGTTTGCTCTAGCAATAGAGCCTCTGGTGCAATCGACCTGGTGCAACTCTAAGATTAAGGGTGTGAGGATAGGTGCATCACCTCAAATGCTGCTTATTCGCAAATGATTTTGTGTGCTCCTTGACAGAGCGGACTGTCTCTTTTCCAGAGCTATTTCAAGTTATGAGTGACTTTGGGGAATTTGCAGGCCTAAAAATAAATGTAGAGAAGTCAGAGGCACTGAGTATCCAGATGAACCAAAAGGATATTGAGACAATCAGCAAGGATTACAAGCTGTCTTGGCCTAAATCTCATAAAAGATACTTGGGAGTTAACATTACAAATAAAGTTACAGACTTATATAAGACGAACTACCCAAAGATATTTAGGGAATTAAGCATAGACTTACTCTACCCTGCCTGCTCTATTTATTCTGGATGCTAACAATAAAAATCAACTATAACTTGAACGATTCCAAAAACTAATTCTAAATTTCATATGGGGTAATAAATTGTACCATATAGCCAGATAGGTGATGTTTCAGAATAGAGGGAGAGGGGGCTTATCATGCCCAAACATTAAATTGTACTATAAGGTGGCACAACGTTCTTTTTTGCCGCTAGCACACTCCACCCCACATCAACCGCTATGGGTAGCTATTGAAAACTTAGACTTATGTCCCTACTCTTGGGATACTATTATTTGGGTTTCTAAGCCCTTAACATTGGTGGGAGCAAGCTCTAGTCCATTCATTAGACAAACTCTAGATCTCTGGGTTTGGGCTAATCATAAATCCTGATTGGCTCCGGTGCTTACTCCACTTACCCCAGTCATTCCCCACCCGGTTATGCCACTAACATTGCCAGTAAACTTGCTAGTTTGGTGGAGATCCAAGGGGCTTCTGAGATGTGGGACATTACTCATGAACCAAACTATGCTAACCTTTGAAGATCTAAGAGATAGGTTTAATCTACCATTGGAGGAGCATTTCACATATCTCAGAATACAACACTTTATCAGGAAACTTGTGCATTTATCGGGCAGTATGACAAGTAACTGGTTTACAAAGTTATGTGATACCCTCCCCTTAACTAAAAAAATTGTAAGCTAGTTTTATGAATTCTTGAATACAAATCAACATCCTCAAAAGTATAAATACATGATACTCTGGGAAAGGGATGTTGGTCATGACATAAGCTGGGGGGCGTGGGGTAAGGTACCCTCACAAAAGGATCCTATAAATTCAGCATTTGGGAGATCTCCATCAAGGTGCTGCATAGAGTCTATATGAGACCGCAGAAATGATTTAAATGGAAAGCGGTAAATGATCCTAGTTGCTTCCGCAGATGCCCAGACACAGGCTCGTTCATACACACTTGGTGGTCATGCAATAAAGTTCAGCAATTGTGGAAGGGGGTTGCAGCCATGGCCTCATCTCTGTTAGATTTCCAAATAACTGCAAATATTGAAACTTGTCTTCTGGGCTTTCCCTTCCCCAAAGTTAACGAAACCACTAAACAAGCTTTTACAATATATTATAATACTAATAATTAAAAAAACATATTGCTCCGCAGTGGAAATCAAATATACTGAATTTGCAAGTGGTTATAAATAAATTAAACTATATAGCTATAAATGAAAGGATGCCTCATCTCTTAACTGACATTATGACAGTCTTTCTGGAGATATCGGGTGCGTGGCTGCAATCTCCTCATAGTATACCTAGCATAGTAAACAGACAACCAGGATGAGTTTCTGATGCATTGGATGGAGGGGGACCTGGGACTCGGCGAGAGTCGGAGGAAAAGAAAACCAGATGTAAATGCCTTTTCACAAACAGTGAGTGTCGGGTCTAGTCAGCAAATTTTACTATTTGACAGCTGCACTCCCCCCCCCTTTTGTTTTTCTTTGTTTTTTTTTCTTCTCTGTCTTTTTGTTGCTCCCCCCCCCCCCCCAGTTGTTATTCAAAATGTTAGTAATTTCTACTAGAATGAAAAAGAAAACTTTCAAACTTGGGTATAGAAAACCGAAAGATAATAGTTCAGAGTGGCAAAGGCGAGGCATAAGCTTTTCCATGTGATCAAATGCTTTGGTGTGTTTATGTGGGTTTTGTTTTGATTTTCTTCATCCTAAGTATTCTAATGGTAGTTACAGAAACACTGTGGATGAACTATATACTCTGTCACAATTTCAAAGAATACTCAATAAAAACTGAAGAAAAAAAAAAAAAAAGAATACAGGTACATGAATCCCCTCATATGACATAACTGTTGGGCATTTCCCACATTAAAGCAATTATATTATAATGACCATAGTTTGTGGCTATGACCAAATAATTACTTGTAAACCATAACCCATAAATAAAGAAAATGATTCTGCTGAAAAAGGAGATCACTGTCTTTTTTAAATATGATCCTATTAATATATTTAGGGTATCAAAGTAACCAGGATCATTGAAGAGGTTCTGTTATGGCTAAAATAATATGGTAGAATTTAATTATTTTGTTTTTAATTTCAATATTAACTAACATTCAACAAAGTATTCTACTTAAATCAACATGCATGTAGCATTGAGACACAAGTGTATACATTTTTATCACAAGCAATCTTATTTCAATCATTGCTATGCTATTTGCGATACATTATTTGTAACAAACATTAGGGACTTCTCATTCTTAATAAATTGGAGAGAGAATTTTAGGTTTTAGCCAATAAGAATGACTTAATTTTAAGTTTCAGCAATTATTTAGATCTTACCGATTGTCACAACTTGATTTTGGGAGGCACAAGGGGACCCTTTGGCACTCTATTTCTTCAGGCCCATAGCTATACTGGAATATTGTGGACTCTGTATTAGTCCTGGGATTTGGGAAATTCCCTGGGTTAAAATATGATTATAAAATTATATGTATTTTGATTTATGAGTATACTAGGTTTTGAATGGTTTAGAATGCCAGGGTTACTATGCTACTTGTGGTCATGCCCAGAGCCTAGAGAGATTGCTAGAGTAATGTGCCTAGGCCAGAGATGACAAGGTCCTGCCCTGTGCAACCCAGTTGGGCATATATTGTATTAGTGTATGATTGGATATACATTGCGTTTCATGTTACAGGCATTGTTGTAAATAACATATTGTTTATCCTGTAAGTGATTGAGGTGTGGATATGCTAGATTTAAACCCTAGGTTCTGTGGAAATGTACAGAAAAGGTCCCACAATTTAGTGCAATGCAGACAAATATACTCATACAAGGGGGATTTGCGCATTGAACTTTTAATCACACACACACACAAACAGGGGCTCTGGGATGCACCCAAGTAAGGGCTATAGTAAAAATATTACAGATATCACATCCACCTGCCAGGCCCAGCAAGCTGGCTTATCCTTCAGTTAAGTGCTAAGTCAACATTCTTGCGATAGCGGCTCTGGCTATTACAGAGCAGATGGTGCTTTCATGCACATACATCTGATTTGTTTTACATGTAGGCATGCGTTCCTAAGGCAACTAAGAATGCACATAGTCCTGAGGTTTGCACCTATTGGTTACCAAAAATGCACAATTCTCTGAATGGTTGTTCTCCACTGGAGAAACTGTATAAATATGTCCATAGTTCATAATAAAAGGGTGGCAGTTAGATTTCACATAAAAAAATGTGTGAGTGTCTTACTGAGTGACTGTATCCTGTGTTGGAGAGTAGTTATATCCTATGACTAGAGATGTCGCGGCGAACAGCGAACATATGCGAGATTCGACCCGCCCCCTATACTTTATCATTGAGCAAACTTTGACCCTGCATGTCACAGTCAGCAGACACATTCCAGCCAATCAGCAGCATACACTCCCTTCCAGAGCCTTCTTACTCATGGACAGCAGCCATTTTGGAATCATAACTAACTTGCAGTCTTACTGAGAGGAGGGAGAGTGTAGGTGATGCTGATTGAATAGGGAAATCAATAGCTAGGCAAGTTTATTCAGTGTCCAGTGCAGTGCTGAAGGACTCATCAGATCTCTGCTGTAAACACAGCATCCCAAAAAGCCCTTTTTAGGGCTATAACACCATTTTTTTTTTTTTTAATCTAACTTAATTTGCCTGTCTCCCTGCTAGCCCCTGCTAGCAAGTGTGTGTGTCAGGCTCACAGCTTATACTGTGTGTACACAGTGTAACCAATACAATCTTGTTTATTAGTTGTCTACTTTTAAAAAAACAAAACTTTTATTTTGGTAAATCTTAGTTCATTTGCCTGACCGCTAGCCAGTTTGTGTGTCAGGCTTACAAGTACTCTGCCAAGTTCAACCAATCCAATCTATTTGGAGTACCAGCAGTCTACATTTAAAAAAACAATAATTTTATTTTCTTAAATCTAAGTTCATTTGCCTGACCGCCAATCTAAGTTCATTTGCCTGACCGCTAGCCAGTGTGTGTGTCAGGCTTACAAGTACTGTGACAAGTTAAACCAATCCAATCTAGTTGGGGTACCAGCAGTCCACATTTAAAAAAAACAATAATTTTATTTTCTTAAATCTAAGTTCATTTGCCTGACCGCAAATCTAAGTTCATTTGCCTGACCGCCAATCTAAGTTCATTTGCCTGACCGCTAGCCAGTGTGTGTGTCAGGCTTACAAGTACTGTGCCAAGTTCAACCAATCCAATCTATTTGGGGTACCAGCAGTCTACATTTAAAAAACCAATAATTTTATTTTCTTAAATCTAAGTTCATTTGCCTGACCGCCAATCTAAGTTCATTTGCCTGACCGCTAGCCAGTGTGTGTGACAGGCTTACAAGTACTGTGACAAGTTAAACCAATCCAATCTAGTTGGGGTACCAGCAGTCCACATTTAAAAAAACAATAATTTTATTTTCTTAAATCTAAGTTCATTTGCCTGACCGCAAATCTAAGATAATTTGCCTGACCGCCAATCTAAGTTCATTTGCCTGACCGCTAGCCAGTGTGTGTGTCAGGCTTACACGTACTGTGCCAAGTTTAACCAATCCAATCTAGTTGGGGTACCAGCAGTCCACATTTAAAAAAACAATAATTTTATTTTCTTAAATCTAAGTTCATTTGCCTGACCGCCAATCTAAGTTCATTTGTCTGACCGCTAGCCAGTGTGTGTGTCAGGCTTACAAGTACTGTGCCAAGTTAAACCAATCCAATCTATTTGGGGTACCAGCAGTCTACATTTAAAAAAACAATAATTGTATTTTCTTAAATCTAAGTTCATTTGCCTGACCGCCAGCCAGTGTGTGTGTCAGGCTTACAAGTACTGTGCCAAGTTCAACCAATCCAATCTATTTGGGGTACCAGCAAAATGATAGGCAGAGGCAGGACACCCCGCAGGGGCCATCGTGGTCGTGGTGCTGTGATTCCCTTTGGCTCTACAATAATGCCCAGTGTTCAGAGGCCAGTTACCCTGAACTTGAAAAGTTCAGAGGACATAGTTGAATGGCTAACACAGGACACCCAATCTTCTACAGCTTCCGCTTGGAACATTGACGCACCATCATCCTCCAGCTTAGCTTCGGGAACCTCTCAAGTTACCACTCACCCGCCTGCCGCCACCACCAACACTAGTACCACAGCCGATTCAATTGATCAGTCAGAAGAGTTATTTACACATCAGTTTGAAGAAATGAGTGATGCGCAACCATTATTGCCAGAGGATGTAGATAACAGGGATATGTCTAAGTCAGGCAGCATTACACACATGTACGTACGATGTGATGATGATGATGTACCCGCTGCTGCTTCCTTTGTTCAGTTGTCATATACAAGTGAGGCGGGTGATGAGGATGACGATGCGTCCGTGGATGCATGTGGGTGCCCGCTAGAAGAGAAGAAGAACAGGGGGAAAGTTCAGATGGGGAGACAGAGAGGAGGAGGAGACGAGTTGGAAGCAGAGGGAGGTCATTGCAACGAGCTAGTGGCAAAGTCAGACAGCATGCATCAGCACCCGGGGTCAGCCAGATAACACGCCAATCAACGTATACTGTTGCCACCATCAGAATGCCGTCACCGCAGAGCTCAGCAGTGTGGCATTTTTTTTGTGTGTCTGCCTCTGACAACAGCGATGCCATTTGCAACCTGTGCCAAAAGAAACTGAGTTGTGGGAAGTCCAACACCCACCTAGGTACAACTGCTTTGCGAAGGTACATGATGTCACATCACAAACGCCAATGGGATCAACACATGAGTACAAGCAGCACACAAACTCAAAGCCGCCATCCTCCTCCTGGTCCAGCATCTTCATCCACGTCAACCACTGCTGTCCTCCTTGCCCCCTCTCAACTATCCGCCATTCTGTCTCTCGCCTCTTGCTTTTCCTACTCATCTCCCCACAGTCAGGTGTCTGTCAAGGGCATGTTTGAGCGTAAGAAGCCAATGCCACAAAGTCACCCCCTTGCCCGGCGTCTGACAGCTGGCTTGTCTGAACTCTTAGCCCGCCAGGTTTTACCATACAAGCTGGTGGAGTCTGAGGCTTTAAAAAATTTGTAGCGATTGGGACACCGCAGTGGAAGGTACCCGGACGAAATTTCTTTGCCCAAAAGGCAATCCCCAACCTTTACTCGATTGTGCAAAAGGAAGTAATGGCATCTCTGGCACACAGTGTGGGGCAAAGGTCCATCTGACCACTGATACCTGGTATGCAAAGCATGGTCAGGGCAGGTATATCACCTACACTGCACATTGGGTAAACCTGATGACGCCTGCTAATCATGGAATGAGTGGCTCTGCAGAGGAGTTGGTGACACCGCCATGACTTGCAGGCAGGCCTGCTGCCACCTCCTCTACTCCTCCTACTCCATCCTCATCCATAACTTCCTCAGCTGAGTCCTCTTCTGCTGCGTCTCCACATCAACGGCACCCCCCCAGCTCCCCAGATACTATTCCACATCCCGGATACGGCAGTGTCATGCCGTCTTGGGGTTGACTTGCCTGAAAGCAGAGAGTCACACCGGGCCAGCACTCCTGTCCGCCCTGAACGCACAGGTGGATCAATGGCTGACTCCGCACCAACTGGAGATTGGCAAAGTGGTTTGTGAAATCAAAAGAAATTTGTTGGCGGCATTGAATTTGGGCAAGTTGATGCATGTGCCGTGCATGGCACATGTGTGTAATCTGATTGTACAATGCTTTGTCCATAAGTATCCAGGCTTACAGGACGTCCTGAAGCAGGCCAGAAAGGTGTGTGGCCATTTCAGGTGTTCCTACACGGCCATGGCGCACTTTTTAGATATCCAGTGGCGAAACAACATGCCAGTGAGGTGCGTTATTTGTGACAGCCCCACACGTTGGAATGCAACACTCCTAATGTTCGACCGCCTGCTCCAACAAGAAAAAGCCATTAACGAGTATTTGTATGACCGGGGTGCTAGGACAGCCTCTGCAGAGCTGGGGATTTTTTTGCCACGTTACTGGACGCTCATGCGCAATGCCTGTAGGCTCATGCGTCCTTTTGAGAAGGTGACAAACCTTGTCAGTCACACCAAAGGCACCATCAGCGACATCATACCATTTGTTTTCTTCCTGGAGCGTGCACTGCGAAGAGTGCTGGATCAGGCCATAGATGAGCGAGACGAGGAATAGGAAGAGTTGTGGTCACCATCACCACCAGAAACAGCCTTATCAGCATCGCTTGCTGGACCTGCGGCAACGCTGGAAGAGGATTGTGAGGAAGAGGAGTCAGAGGAGGAATGTGGCTTTGAGGGGGAGGAGGAAGACCAATCACAACAGGCATCCCAGGGTGCTCGTTGTCACCTATCTGGTACCCGTGGTGTTGTTCGTGGCTGGGGGGAAGAACATATCTTCAGTGAGATCACTGAGGACGAGGAAAGGGACATGGGTAGCTCGGCATCCAACCTTGTGCAAATGGGGTCATGCTGTCGTGCCGGTCGCAGGACCCTCGTTTAAAAAGGCTGAAGGGGAACGACCTGTACTGGGTGTGCACTCTACTAGACCCCCGGTATAAGCAAAAAGTGCCTGATTTGTTACCAAATTACCGCAAGTCAGAAAGGATGCAACAGGTCCAAAACAAATTAACAAGTATGCTTTACACAGCATATAAGGGTGATGCCACAGCACAAGGGCAATATAACAGGGGAAGAGGTAAAAGTAATCCTCCTCCCACGACCACGCCGGCAAGGACAGGAAGTTTAAAAGACATGTTGTTGATGGAGGACATGCAGACCTTTTTCAGTCCTACGCATCGCAACAGCCCTTCGGGATCCACCCTCAGAGAATGACTAGACCGACAGGTAGCAGACTACCTGACCTTAACTGCAGATATCGACACTCTGAGGAGCGATGAACCCCTTGACTACTGGGTATGCAGTTGAACTTCTGGCCTGCCCTGCTTCAAGTGTCCTGTCAGAAAGGACCTTCAGTGCAGCAGGAGGTTTTGTCACCGAGAAGAGAAGTCGCCTAGGGCAAAAAAGTCTAGATTGCCTCACCTTTATAAAGATGAATGTGGGATGGATCCCGAAGGGACTGACACTGGGCGATACATTAGACTGAAAAAGGCTTGATGAGATGAGCTTCCTTCGGCTAAAAATGGTCCACACGCTGCTGTATGTTATCTGTGAATGCCGGATGACTTGCGTGACTTATCCGCCACCAACTAGGGTTCAAGAAGACGCAATGTTTTATGGCACTTTCTGCCTGGGGAACAATGGTCAATTTTTCTGGCCGCTGCAACAGCAGCGGCTGCAACAATACCTAATTTTTTAATTTAAATTTTTATGTCAGAAGGCGTACGGCATGTAATCAAAAAGAAAGCATATTGAACAGTCTTGCATAACACAACAGTTGTGCAAAAATACATATTTACAATGAAGACATTTTGTTAAAATTAGCTGGCTAGGCCTTCTTTTTTTTTACTTTTTTGGTTAATAAATTTTCTTTTTTTTTACTGTGATTGCAATTTTTAAGAGAAACCTAAGACATGGTAAAACAGACAATAGTAAAGAGTATATCAGCAGTTAACACCAAAGTCCTATTATCTATCATCACTCCAGCAGTAGCTTATTATTTACAATATCTAACCTGCTCAATCGCCCTTGGGTTACCCTAGGGCAGGCTTCAGTAGGCGACCTCTCCTTTCCTCGGATGATTTTGCCGCCGGTTGCTTCTGAAGGGTCTCCTCCAGGGCTCCGCCACTCCGGTCCTTCCCCCCGAATCGCTTCAACCATTAACAAATGTTTTATTATATTAGGGGAGCACTAAATGGGGATGTTATCCAGGGATCCCAAATTGTCTGGAACTGGGTGATTCTATCAAAGACTACATGGTATAATCTATCGTTGAGCAGTAAATAGTTGATTTTTTTTATTAACTCCTGAAAGTTTTAATTTGGGGTTTTCCAACTACTAGCTATGTGTATTTTTTCCTTCAAAAAATATTTTATTAGTTCAGGTAGTATATCATATTCAAACAACCATTTCCATGTTAAATATATATCCATACATGTTAATACATCACTGAGTTACCTTATCTCTATTAATACTCAGTTTACCCGTTTCCATTCCATAATCTTGGAGCTTATACCATATCCAGGGCTAGTATGTTATCTGGATTTGGTTGTGCCTGTAGCCTAAAAATATATATATTTTTTTACTTTTCAGTTATTAATATAGCTTTAATTCAGTTTGTTTTAAGTTGATTCCCTTTAAGTCTTGAATCCAACTATAATTGGGAAAAAAATAACTAGTTTTAACATTTAACATGTTGAGAAAGGGAAAGGTCCACAAACATCCTCCTTTTTTTCATAAATATGATGTAAAATATAGCACTTACCTCCGTCCTCTGCCCCTCTAAGGATCCACACGCACCTCCATCCATCCAGTTTTCTTGAGAATATCCTCTCCCATTTAGGGGAGCCCCTATTCCGGACCTAAATTTCTTTAATTGTCTCCAGATGATATGCTATCCCTTAATTGCAGCCACGGAGACCATATATCTCAAAATGTATCAATGGAGTTGTCTACTAAATGGGTAAGACATTCATTTATAAGGATAAAGTTTAATTTATTTTTCACCACCTGAAAGTGTAGGGTATACGATTTCCATTGTCCGGCTATATGGTTCTTTGTGGCCAACATGATGAACTTTAATAGCCTATTTTGAGCGGGCAAGAGACAGACATGAGGAACACCCAGCATGCAGTTTTCTATATTAGCAGAAATCTGAATCTTAAACATTTTAGAAGCTAGTAAGCATGTTTCTTTCCATAGTCTTATGACTGCCGAACACTCCCACCAGACATGAATAAATGTAGCCTCTTTACCACTGTTCCTAAAACATGAGCTGCTCTGTTTTGGATCCCATTTATTTAGCTTAAAAGGAGTAATATATGTCCTGTGTAGGACATTTATTGAAGTCTCAAGCAGACTATAATTTAAAGATCCCCTACTTAAGCCTCGCCAACTTTTATCCCATGTGCTGTCTGCCAACTCGGTGCCCAAATCCCTCTCCCAGGATTTGGTATAGTCTGGTTTGTTTGCCCATGAGTTTTCATTAAATAGTTCATACATGAGGCTAATAATACCAGGCTGAAAGGGGGAATCCCTACATTTTTTGAGTAGCCAGGTGTTTCTTTGGGGGGTTCCCCTACCACTGATCGTATATATAAAATGATGTATCCTGCAAAAATTATAGTGTTCAGTTAGTGGTAAATTGTATCTATCTCTCACCCGCTCAAAGGTCATTATTTTGTCGTCATGCCACCATGGACCAACCCTTAGTAGGTTCTGAGACTTCCACCAACTGAGAGAGCTTTCCGGAAGATGTATCTTAAAGTGGGGATTGGGTACGATAGGGGTAAGATCTTATACCCGAGTGTCCAGTTTTTGTGTCCAGTTCATCTCCGTCCATATTTTTAATGAGTGCTTAATCAACGGGTTTTTCAAGTTTCTCAAAAAAGTATACAGGCCTGGAATCCATATTACTGTATCCCATGCATAAGGTGACATGCTTACATTTTTCATAAATACCCAGAGCGGCTGATGTGTGTGAGAATGCGCCAGAGGAATGAAAGCCAGCTGTGCTGCCTTGTAATACAGTTTGAGATTGGGGCACGATAGGCCCCCTTTCCCTTTTGGTCTACACATATTATTTTTTGAGATCATCAGGGCTTTATGATTCCAAATAAATCAATTAGTTTTTTCCCCTTTGAATCTTTATGTGTTTTAAGAGATCTCCCAGGAGTTTTAATCTGGCTAACAGGGATTTGTAGTATGTATCTATCAAGTTCATAAATTTGCCTGCAAACCCAAATTTCTGTAATACTGCTTTTAAATAAGGCCATTCCAACGTATCAAAGGCCTTTTCTATATCTAACGCCAAAAGGCATGTGGGTATTTGATGTAGGGATGACCATGAGATTAAATTTTGTGTCCGTCTGATATTGTTCCCCGTTTGTCTATGGGGGATAAACCCTGTTTGGTCTTTATGGATTATGGAGGGGAGAAATCACAAAATCCTGTTTGCCATTCATTTGGACAAAAATTTTATATCCCCGTTTAGGAGTGATATGTGGCAGTAATTTTTAAGTTCTAATGGGTCTCCTCGTTCTTTCGGGAAACATATCATATTTGCATGGTTTAGTTCTTGTGGCATGGGAGAGCCTTCTAAAATTTGATTGAAAAGTGTGGCTAAGTGGGTTAATAACAAGTCTATAAAAGTTTGGTAATAGAGATTTGTAAATCCATCTGGGCCCGTGTAGCTATGTGTATTTTGAATGCTAAAGCCATTAATTGGAATAGCTTGTTCTAGGATTGAGAGAAGTTTTTTTTTGTGTATCCCCAGTAAGCAGGATTCCATTGAAAGAGAAATATCCTTTTGCAAGGATTGGAGGCCCGAGATTTAGCTGAAGTCTTTTATAGTGGACATGAGTGCTGGTATAGAGAGAAGGGGCTTGGTCAGGGTATCGTCCGTGAAAAGTGAACACTTAAACTGATGGTGTCCTACTTGAACCCCCTGAATGGCATGGTTGGTTCTGATTGCCTGTGCTAGGGGTTCAATGGCAAGAGCTAAGAGCAGTGGGGAGAGTGGGCATCCATGCCTGGTCCCTCTCTGTACTTGGATTTTGGCCTTATGGTCCCCTGGTATATTTAAGTTAGCTACTGGTGAGTCTTAGTACCTTCTGAGCAGGTTGAGAAAGCGTCCCTCAAATCCAAACTTATCTAGCATTTTGTACATATATGGCCATTCCACCGCATCAAAAGCCTTCTCTATGTCTAGGGCTAGAGGGCAAACTGGGTTGTTATACTGTTGAGCCAAGAACTGGGCATTCAGAACCCTCCTAACATTATCTCCTGCCTCTCTGAAAGGAATGAACCCCGTTTGGTCCTTGTGTATTTAGTCCAGTAAAAAGTTAGATATTCGTTTGGCCATAATTTTAGCTAGGATCTTGACATCCACATTTATCAGGGGTATGGGGCGATAATTTTTACCCTCTTTTGGAAAGACTATGAGGTTGGCCTGATTCAATTAAGGGGGCATAGGTTCTCCATTTAGTATAACAAAGATGTTAGGTGCGGGGGTAAGCAAGGGCTCAAATTTCTAATAGTACAGATGAGTAAAACGGTCTGGCCCTGGGGACTTGCCAAATTTAAGATCTTGGATTGTAGATTTAACTTCCTCTTGGGATATGTCTAGGTTCAAGCTGTCCAATTGAGGTACAGGTATTTTGTGGACTTCTTGCTGTAGTAGGAAGGACTCTATGTCAGATCTGCTGCAGCGGGATTGGGATGAATATCTGGTTTGATAGAAGTTTTGAAATGTTTCTTGGATAGCATTGGGGCTAAAGGAGGTTTGGCCATCAGGTAGTCTAAAGATACCGTATATTATGTCCTCTCTTGGGGGTTAAGACAACTAATAATTCCTCCAATAAAATTCAGTTTTCTAATGTGGGCAAGGTCCCTGGTTAGCCCCTTGGGTTATCTCTTAAAAAGAGTGGTGCAGAGACTGTGGGGGCTGTTAGCCTCCCTGTCCTCGTGTGGCCATTTAGAATCCCTGCTGCTGCATGTTTCAGCTTTATTAAGGTGTAATTGTACAGCGTTTGACTCAAGTAGCTGCCTGTGCTGGGTCAGTTTGGCTTAATTGCTGGGCCCTTTTCCTGCCAAGATGGCGACCGTCAGTCCATGGGCCTCTATGTCCCCTTCACTACCTTTGTCCCCGCTTGTGTGCTTATTTGGGATAGCCCCCCGTTATATCTCTGGCCCGTGGCCTTCTCAGGTCCCCCCCTCAATCTCTGAGTGTGGGTATGCGGGGCTGGGGCGTTGAATCAGGCCTATCTTCTTCTCTGCTCGCTGCAAGATCAACAATACCTAATTTTTCAGGCATGTGTACATGCCTAATTTTTCTGGCCTCTGGTGCTGCACTGTGCCTTCAACAACCAAACCCACAAAAAAGGCACATAACAGGGATTAAACTGATAGGAGTAGTACTACTTAACACACCACTCATATCTGGTGTAACAGTAGTGTACATTTAAAACAAAAAACATTTTTTCTACTGTAATAGATTGCATAGCAGTTAGTTGTCTGCAAGCGTGTGTGTCAGACCGACAGCGTCTACTCTGCCAACTTCTGCAAGTGCACAGTGCCACTCATATCTGTTGTCACAGTAGCTTAGACGCATAGTACCAATCTGTCAAAACCTGTAATGATGAATGAGGTCTAGAGTAGCCTGGCTCCCTTATCCTCTACAGGTTGAGACCTAATGTTTGGGTGACTCCAGACCAACACATGAGTACAAGCAGCACACAAACTCAAAGCCGCCATCCTCCTCCTGGTCCAGCATCATCAGCCACATCAACCACTGCTGTCCTCCTTTCCCCCTTCTCAACCATCCGCCACTGCGTCTCTCGCCTTGAGCAGTTCCTGCTCATCTGCCCATAGTCAGGTGCCTGTAAAGGACATGTTTGAGCGTAAGAAGCTAATGTCACAAAGTGCCCCAAAATTGAAGTGATACGACCAACAAAGCATCTTTTTCCATCTCCTGGTTCTAAAAATCCAGGCCTTATACACGCCCCCTGAAAGGTGACGTAACAAGTATTAAACTGATAAGAGTAGTACTTATAAACACGCCACTCCTATCTGGTGGCACCTTTGATTGCACGTGCCGTGCCCCAAAATTGAAGTGATACGACCAACAAAGCATCTTTTTCCATCTCCTGGTTCTAAAAATCCAGGCCTTTTACACGCCCCCTGATATGTACTGTAACAGGTATTAAACTGATAAGAGTAGTACTACTTAACACACCTTATAATAATGCAGAGAGAGGCAACGCAGTGAGAGGAGTCTGAAGAAGAGGAGTCAGAGGAGGAAGGTGGCTTTGAGGAGGTGGAAGACCAAACACAGCAGGCGTCCCAAGGGGCTTGTTGTCACCTTTCCGGGACCCTTGGTGGCTGGGTGGAGGAAGAGACCTTCAATGACATCATTGAGGACAAGGAACGGGACATGGCTAGCTTGGTATCCAACCTTGTGCAAATGGGGAGTTTGCGATTGTGCAAATGGACTGTTTGCGGTTGTTTGCGGTGCGTTAAACGGGGAGTTTGGTCTGTCACTGTGAAGCGGGCCTAACCCTTACACTACCTGATCGATACAACATCATACCTGATGTTTTAAAGCACGTTATTCCAAACAATTTAGGAATGTTAGGTAATTTATGCCCTTTATGGCTTAAAACCAGATTCTGCATCAACTATGTAATTTTCCGTGGGAGTTTTGCCATGGATCCCCCTCCGGCATGCCACAGTCCAGGTGTTAGTCCCGTTGAAACAACTTTCCCATCACTATTGTGGCCAGAAAGTGTCCCTGTAGGTTTTAAAATTCGCCTGCCCATTGAAGTCTATGGCGGTTCGCCGGGTTCGCCAGTTCGCGAACATTTGCGGCGGTTCGCGTTCGCGGTTCGCGAACCGAAAATTTTATGTTCGCGACATCACTACCTATGACCACTTGTTTCTTCATTGTTTATCTCTTGAAAACATTCTTGGGTGTTTTCTTGCTTTAAGTTCATCTTCTGTAGCAGAGGTGTAAAAGGAACTAGATTCTGCTGAAGAAAGTAGATTGTGACACCCATCCTTTATTATATATTACAGTCATGGGAAATTGTTTTTTTACATTGACACATTGTGTTAGATTTAATTTATGTTTTTATTTTATTCATTAATAAATTTGCCGCTGCAGATTGCAACCACCCATAGGACTGCACAGATGAGCCAGTGTCCTTCCCTGTACCACTTTTGCAATCAAGAACCCATAATGAGACCTCAGATATCCCTGTGTGGCCAGCTCGGGTGTAACCCAAGGCCTCCACTCCCAGTGTTTAGGACAAACCCCTGATCAAGGCAAAATTGGGTAAGGGCTGACTCACAGAGCCAATCAGCAAGTGCCTACCAGTGAAACCCATGATTGGATGAAGGATGACAAGGGGGGAAATGTTAAATCCCCTAAACCTAAAAAACTTATTTAGGTAAATCAACCCCCATATTTTAGGGTTTTAAGACTGTATGAAATAAACAAAGTTTTGAATAATGTTTATGCTCTCTTTGGGACATATAGAATTGTTTTTTTTTAGAAAAGCCTACTTTGACTACTTGCGCCTAAGTAAGTACTGTTCGCTATCCTGAATGAAGGGAACAATGAAACTACTATGAGCTGTGGGTAGGATTGGTCTTCTCTGGGCTTTTCAAGATTTTGACAAAATTTTAGAAATTTTTTTCCACAAGCAATGTGTTTGTGATCAAGAGTGTGCCTTATGTATGTATGCTTTCACAGGAAACTGGACCCCCATCATTTTCTGGATCCATTATTGCTTTCAATATTTTCTGATGTATGAATTGAGGTTGCTGATAGTTGTGAGCATATACACATATTATTATGATAGTATATGATGCTGACTGGTCATATGCAAGTGATTTGCATGTGTCATGACCCAGAGAAGAGGGTCCCATGTACCCCTAATTATCCTGCTTAGCTTACAGGAACTCCAGGTTGGGACTTTATATTCATCTCAACACCCAGCACTTCAGAACAGAGCATCATTCATGGAGAAGCAGTAAAATCAGATGATCAACACCATTCAATAAATCTAGTGAAAGACTGCCTGTTTATTAATTTTCCAAATCCATAAAAAAATCAAAAACAATAAACCCACATCTTGCCCTCCCTGCTTTCTTTAGCCAAACTCCCTCTCATTTTGCTCTGCTGTCAGGAGTGGTGGGGGTTATCTATGCAGTCGAGCTAATCAACTTGAATTACTATCGGAGGCCATAGAGAGTAGATGTCGATCTGAGGGGCCATATATCTTGCAGAAACGTAACCCTTTGTTGTCCCAATAACAAACCTGATAGAAAGTGTATCTATGTTAGTTACCAGTAAAATAACATTATTAAAGTACATATAACATAATTTAGTAACCCCAATGTTCCTTATTGTGGTTCACATTACATTACACATAAGAACAACATGTTACAGTCCTTACAACAAGTCTCATGTCCATTTTAATAGCCTTTGATATTAGCAACCCTATGTGTTAGAGTCACAAATAACAGAGTTGCTTGTGGGGTTCACGGGAGTCCCAAAATCAGTCATGACAGCATGGCTCTGTAAATAAAGACTAAAAAGGGATGGGTTGGTGAAGGGCAGGGAGGGATTTGTTCTCAGATTTATCCCAGAGCAGTAGAAGGCTTGCTAATGATTAAGAAGTGGCCCTGAAAGAAGAATGAGTAATGGTTTGAGGGACAGGGAGATATGCACAGAGTGATGGAGTAGACAGAGAAATGAGTGAAAGACAGTAGTGAAGAGATGTACATGAAATAATATACATAGCAAAGAGATCTTTGCAAGTTATACAAGTAATAACATGAGGGAAGGGTGGAAAGCCAGGCACAGTATGGATGGTTACACAGGTGTTACAACATTTTGTAAGGTATTAGAAATTATTTCTAGCTAATTATTATCTCACAAAAATATAATAAGCATACATTAATAGTAAGATCAATAATGATTCACTCTGGAAATGGGTCAAGCTCCATAGTTCTGTTCATACCTCCAAGTATGCAGCAAGCTTCAGATGTTAGAGTTTACCCCCCGAGAATAAGAATACTGGCTAGTGATTAAGAATACCTACTATTTCTCAGCAAATAATGCAAATCTTACCCCAATCTATAATACAAAATATATAAAGTGGCAACCCAACTGAACAAGTAAATAAGTACTAAAAATATAAAATACCTAAAAATGAACAAGATCGATTCAAATGTACGTGAGGACCAAGCATCTCAAACCTGCATTTTGCATTTTAAAAATTAAAAATGATAGTCCTGTTCTGCCCATATATTATTTAGTATGACCAATCAGCTAAATTTTCCAATTAAAATCACCTACTGACACCACCAAATGCTGCTACAGAACCAATGCTAAAGCAACCTTGTTCGAAAAACACAGAGTAGTTGACACCAACTATTTGCACATTAATCAACATCAAACCTTTAACAATGTTCAGTAACATGAAAGCTAGCAATGTGCTTATGATGCATATGTACATCTGAGTTATTACTGGGGTAATGTATGGAAGTCATCGCATGACGAAGTGTGAAATACACTACAGGATGAAGCAAGAGAAAAGCATGATGTACATGTTAGAGACAAGAGAGAGGGTATGTGCTTTTGTATTATTATTATTTTTTACAAGCGACTTGCCCGTCAAAAAATGACGGCAATGAGATGTGTATGTTTGGAAAGTTGTTTAGTTATTAATATACGTAATTGACACTTGTAAGATTTTAGTTATGATGAAATAAGTAGTATTGTGATATTAAACATGTTTATTTTTGTAAAATGTTCTTTTGGTGAACAGTAACTGTTAAAGCATTTTGTATTAAAAGTATTAACATTTGAATGTAAGAACAGTTGAATTTTAAATTAATCAGTATTGTAAACTTGAGGTAATGGTTTTTTAACATCTCAAGAATTGTTAACTTAAATATACATTGAATACAGAGGAAGGCAAACAGTAAAAACCCTCCTTGAAACGTACCCAATTGTATTAGAGAGGGAAAAAAATTAATTCCTTCCTGACCCCATGAACTGGTGATCAGATTACTCCCTGGATTAATGTTTAACATAAAAGACAACATTTACATTGTGACTTAAAACGTGGTTGAGCTCTTAACATGAACTTTGTAATATGTTTAAGTAATGAACTTGAAAATATTGTTTTCAAACTTGTAACATTAGAAACAGTAACATAGTTAATTAACATTTTAACATAATTTGTAAAAATAATGCAAGGCAAGTGTTTTGTGAAGCTAATCATCCATAAACAGTACTTCCATTAATTATGACTGAATTGCTTATTGTTTTGTATTTTTCAATGGTTGACCTTTGTTTATTGCTGTAACTTAAAACGTGGTTGAGCTCTTAACATGAACTTTGTAATATATCTAAGTAAGAAACTTGAAAGTATATTTTTTGAAACTTGTACTTTCTTATCTGTGTAAGTAAGGATTTTTTTTTTCCAACTTGGAACATTATAAACAGTAACATAGTTAATTAAGATTTTAACCTAATTTTGTATTAAAAGTATTAACATTTGAATGTAAAAACAGTTGAACTTTAAATTAATCACTATTGTAACCTTGAGGTAATGGTTTTTTAATATGCAATTCTATCTCAAGAATTGTTAACTTAAATATACATTGAATCCAGAGGAAGGCGAACAGTAAAAACCTTCCTTGAAACGTACCCAATTGTATCAGAGAGGGAAACAAATTAATTCCTTCCTGACCACATGAACTGGCGATCAGATTACTCCCTGGATTAATGTTAAACTTAAAACACAATATTTACATTGTGACTTAAAACATGGTTGAGCTCTTAACATGAACTTTGTAATATGTTTAAGTAAAGAACTTGAAAGTATATTTTTTGAAACTTGAACCTTCTTATCTGTCTAAGTAATGAACTTGAAAATATTGTTTTCAAACTTGTAACATTAGAAACAGTAACATAGTTAATTAACATTTTAACATAATTTGTAAAAGTAATGCAAGGCAAGTGTTTTGTGAAGCTAATCATCCATAAACAGTACTTCCATTAATTATGACTGAATTGCTTATTGATTTGTATTTATGCTACCTTCAAATATAGCTGATATAATATCTTGGTGACAAATCATATGAGGTGGAATCTGCACAGTGTCGTCAGGTAAATTTGGTATTTTTTCTGTTCTCCTTCTCCAATTTTAATAAGCCAATCATTGAAATAAGTTTGGCCTTCTGATCTCATGTTTTCTTGCAGTTGAAGATGGGTAAAATGTTTCCATAGTGTACTTGACTTTATAAAAAGGTTTCGATAATGTCAGTTCGATTTCCATGTACAACGACAGGTAATGTTTGTCTAAAATCGCTACCTAACAACATTACCTTTCCACCAAATGGAAAAGTATTATCCATGACTTCACGAAGCAAACGGTCAATACATTGGAGGGCATAGCATGACATCATTGTGACCTCATCTATTATAATTAATTTACTTTTTTTCAATTTCTTTGCTTGTAATGATGTCATGCGAATATCTGACACAGAGGTTTCTAAAATAGGCACTGGCAGTTTAAAGCCACTATGTACAGTTCTTCCACCTTCTAACAAAAGTGCAGCAATTCCAGTAGTGGCAAACGGCAGTGCTATTTGACCTTGTACTCGTACAGAACTCATTAATAAATTATATAGATAAGTTTTTCCTGATCCGCCAGGTCCATCAAGATAGAAATAACGCTCTGTGACCATGTCATCATCTATTGCATTTTTAATGCCATTAAATGCTTGCAATTGTAACGTATTTAAAGTTGCAAGTCTTTCTTCTGTTCTTTCTACTTGTAGTTAAATGTCATAGTCTTCAAAGTTTATATAAGACCTGGATCAGGCAAATTAAAACTTGCACAACTTAATCCATGAGTTAAAAATACTTCTTGGATTTCCATTAACGCTTTTAAGTGTGCAATCGGTTCATTGTATTGTCGCATAAAGTCTTCAGCCATATTAGTTTTAAATCTCTCCCACAAAGCTAATGCATTTGGAGCATTTGAGAAGATACAAATAAATGCAAATTATTCTCTCATCTGCCGTGGCATTTGACATTGTGCTGCTTCTTCTAAACATCTTTCCCATTCTGTATCATTAGCTAGTAAGTTTCTATGTTTTGCAGCTAAATGGAAGGATTCATATACTATGTCATTAACAGTTCTTAAGTGTTCAAAACTTTGTGCTCCAGGAACATTTAAAAGTAATATTCATAAGCAAAAACGTTCATCTCTTGGACTGACTATGTACATTCTTGGGATTATTTTATTTCCTGTGCTTTTTCTAGGTCTCCATAATCCATTCACAAAAACATAGTGAGAGGAATTTCAATATATAAGAATTGTGTTGCTTCTGAATCTGTGGAATTTAATTCAAACCATGCAGTTAGTGTAGTGTGACGAAGTTCACTTTGGGCCAATGCATTACTTTCATTTCCAGCATGGAAATACACTAAATGTCTTTGTGGCAAATGTACTACTAATCTATATACTGCATGTGATCTATCATGCATTTCAAATTTTAAAAGCCGCCACATAGCTTCTGGCGCACTGACATAGCGAGCATCTACATGAGATGCAAGTTCATCATGTACTAACTAACTACTTTCAGGGTTGTCTGCACTTTTGATGACTACAGTAGCTGCATCATAGCCTTTGTAAATATATTTGTACACATATTTAATGGATTTGATGGAAGTGCAGGCTTCTACATTAATGTGGGCGTTATACTTCATGAGTAAATGTGGATTGTAGGGTACTACATATCTATTGTCAACTTTTTTTGCCACGAATAATGGCACTATCTCCTTCTCTTCTTTTATAAAGTGGATAGCCATCACAATTGGCATAGGTTTTGTCTCTATAATCTTTTGGAAAATCTTTGGAACATTTATTATTTCCTTACATGGTGATTGTGGATTAAGCTCACCACAGGGTCCATGAATCATGCGATGAGTAACAATCTCATATAGTCTACCATATAGTTCTGGATCTGGTAGTTCAGCAACAATGACTCCATCCACTGTCAGAAGTATCTAATTTATCTTTTTCTAGAAGTATTACAGTATGAGAAGATGTGCATGTGGAAGGCCTCTTTTTTAAAATTCAATGGTATATACATAAGCAAGACATTTGCCAAATAAGTGACTTATATTGATGTCACGTATTAATTCATTTAATTTAATCTTAAAAACTCTGGCTACTAAATCTGGTCTATCTGAAGGACTTTGGCCAAGAAGTAAATTTTGTGTAATTTCTGGCCATTGGGGTTTACATGTAAATGTAAGAAATAAATCGGGTTTGCCAAATTTGGTGACAATAGCCATAGTATCATTGTATCTTTCTCTCATATTTCGAGGAGATCCTTGAAAGGAAGATGGTAAAATTATGGCTTTGCCAGCTCTCATGTCTCTGCTTGTAGACACCTCAGCAACATAGTCCATTAATCCCGAATATTGTTCTACACGTAGTTTATCTTGTTGATATTTTATAAAGTTTAAATTATTGGCCTCAACTTGCAAATAAGAATCAATAATCCATTGTTGTGTTAGTTTTCCACCACATAAAATTGGATTAAATGTATTTTGAATGGCAATTTGAGCTACTTTAAATTCAAGCATAGAAACATTATTTCGGATTCTGGCTTTAGCATTTGGGTAACTGGGAAGTGTTAATTTTGGTTGCCAACCTGCCTCTCCGTGTGGGGAAAAAATGGGATATGTCATTGGATCTAAATTTGGACTTAAGATACTCATATTAATGAATGGTTGCTCCTCATTTCTGGGATATATTCTAATGTCTCTTTGAAATGGTGGTTCTCCTTCATCATTTTGAAACACCATTGCAACCTCATTTGATGTTGGCAAGTTATAACAACGTTTATCAGTATGTCTGTCTCTTTTAAGCACCATATTAACCTTTGACATTGGTAATTGATGACTTTGTGCATGAAGTTGTTGTTCATTTTCTACTTCTGCCAATTTTTTATAAGCTTTATTGTAGGGGTTATTGTCCATAATGTTATCTAGCTCTATAAAAACACTGGGTAAGCATTTTTTATTTTCTTCCAGCTGCATACATTGGTCAACAGCTTCCATTGTATCTAGCACATATAGTTGAGCAAATTTTCTTTGCTCTCCTTTCTCTGGATGTAAATGGGAACTGCAATGATAAATTTGGCCTTGGACTTTAAAACAGTAAGGACCATGTCCTGGTACATTAGCAGCTAATGTTGCCCCCATAGGTGCAAAGGATATGACACTATTGTAGGATCTTATGTTTGTCTTAAAATGTTTGTAGTTTGGAAAAGTAGGTTCAGTCATAATGTTTTGTAAATAGATTGGAAATTCTTTTCTTTCTGGAAGTTTGAACTTGCCTTTTTAAAGCAACTAATAAATTGGCCATCTCTGGGTCTTTCCTGTTTAAAATAATACGCCTCACAAAACTGACATTGAGTATTCATGTCCCCACAATTATGAACCTCTACTGCTAAAGACTTGAGTAAAGGACAATTTGCAAAGCATGTATCAGTTGGATTTTCAAATTCATCAGGTGAAATGTCATGTGATGTTTCAAGAACAGGTTCTAAATGCTTTGTTTTTTTCGTGGCTTTTTTTGGTATATCTTTTTTTGGTTTAGGTAAAATGTCATGTAATGTTTCAGGAAGAGGTTTTAAATGCTTTGTTTTTTTGGTGACTTTTTTGGTATCTCTTATTTTTTCAGTTAAAATGTCATCTGATGTTTGAGGAACAGGTTCAACATCCTTTGTTTGCTTAGTAGCTTTTTTCGGTGTATCTTTAATTTTTGCAGCTGATAGTCTTTTGCTTGCAATTCTTTTGCGTTCTTTTTCTTGTCGAATTTCCTTCTCCTCTGGTGTCTGCTGGTTGGCCCATCTCTCTTGTCTTTCGCTAGTTTGACGTCTTTTCTTTTCTTGTTTGCTCTCGTTAGTAGCCATGTTAATCTGTAAAAGAAAATAATGTATAATTAGCTTAGTTTGAGATGTTAATTTTTTTTTTTTACATTTTTTATTATCAACAGTTTGTTTATATGTGCTTGTAGTTCACTGTAGCGGTACTTTCTTTGTATTGTTAAATAAGTTTTTTTTATTTTTTTGGTCTTACTTTCTGACGTACGTTGTAATTTTTGCCTTACATGAATAGCACACTCAAGGAACTGACACTATAACTTCTTCTACATGTAGTAGGTGTCTTGTGTTAATTGAAATATATATGAAATATATTTTTGTTGTTTTGGCAATTTATTTTTTTGTTGTACTTTTAACTTACAGGCATAGAGGGCAAAAATTAGTCTTTGTAATTTTTACTACAGGGGATTTTCATAATAGTATTTTTATATTTTATTTAAAGGCTTATATGTTCGGGCAATGAATTTTTTTTATTTTTTCTTGGGTGTTAGTACTATTTGTTGTAGTTTTCTATTTTATGTGTGTGTTTAGGTTTTATGCTTAATATTGTACACTACGATTGGAAATTTAGAATGACAAATTTTATTTAGTCTGTGTTTTGCGACTTTTGTGGCCTATGCTGTTTTCTTTTTCTTTTGGCTAGATTGAAGTTTGGATTTACTGTTAAACATTATTGTCCATAAAAGACAAATAAGAGGTAAATGAGAAATGTGTCAGTTATATTTTGGTAAAAGTTATAGTTAGTGGTTGTTATTCTTTTTTTTTTCTGTTGACATGGATGCAGAGCAAACATGTTTCTTTTTTTTTACTTGTTATACTGTACCTTGGTTGAAGTGTGATCTCAAGCAGAATCTTTGTTGGTCCGCTGTTGAAAGTCTTCGTCCGATGCTCTTCACGCAGTGTCTGTTGTAAAAGAAAATTTAAATGTTATTTGATTTGAATGTATTTGTAATAAATAACATATTTCATTGTTTTGGTCTTTTGTATCTGCTATGGTGAATTTTTCTGCTATGCTGTTTTTTGTGCAACCTTTTAAAAATACTTTAATTGTATTTGTATATTCCACTTATCCTTTTTTTATACTGTAATTATTAATGTTTTTCTTATTTTGGATATGATTGCAATGTTTTTTGCATTATCCTGTTTTGTGTCCACCACTTTTGCTATGCTAATTTAGGCTTCTTTGTAAGGCTTATAGCTTCTTAAACAGCAAAGAAGAATATTAATTTACTTTGCTATGTTTTTGTGTGATTTTTGGTACAATCCTAGTGTCTACCATATGTTGCATACTTTATTTGCTTAATTAGGCCCTCATTCAATTGTGATTTGGCCAATTGAATAGGGCCCTAAATAAGCACATAACATATTTTTTTAAAGAAGTTTTTAGTTAGTGAAAACCTTGTTTTTGGATAGATGCTTACTAACTAAAAACTTCTTTAAAAAAAATATGTTATGTGCTTATTTAGGGGCCTATTCAATTGACCAAAGTGCAATTGAATGAGGGCCTTAGTCTTTGTTATGAAGGTTAAATGTTTTTGTACAGTGAAAATGAATGTTTTTGCTATTTTGGATATGATGGCAATGTTTTTATTTATCCTGTTTTGTGTTCACCACTTTTTGGTTGCTGCATTTGGCTTGTGGGTGATGGTTGGAGGTTATTTTACAGTAAAGAGGAGGAATACTTTTGTTTTATGTATTTTGCTAATGTTTCAGATGCTATCCTGTTTTGTGGCCACTTCTTTTTTTTTGGGTTTCTGTGAAACTGTCTGTCTTCCTAAATTGTATAGGTCTTTGTGAAGTTTGTTGAACTGTGTTTTGTTCCTTATTCAATTTATATGTATTTTTTTCTATTTTACTTGAAATTGTTATATTGGCGGCCATTAAACATATATAGTTCATTTATTTTTTCTACTAGTTATACTTTACCTTGATTGAAGTGTTGTTCTTGTCCGAATGACAGAGGGTCCCAATCTTAATCCGCCAGTCTTCTTGTAGTGTCTGTTTGAAAAAGAAAGTTAAATGGTTAATTGTATATTTCTTCTTTTTGATTTAGCAAAGCATGGTCTTTTTCAGAATGTAATGTATTTTTCTATCTTACCTCTTCTTCTTTCTTTGTGTTCTTTAAAAGGGATTCTCGTTCACAGTGCACGGTGCAATTTCTTGAGTGACGCTGTTGATGCAGAGTCTGTTTGAATAGTAAAAAAAGGACAAAGATTCAGCTTTAGGTTCTATATGTATTAGTGTCATATTATTTTTTGCTATGAGTTGCAGTAAATGAATGCCATTTAAATATACTTGTTTAATTAGTTTCAGTTAACATTATTTTGTTTTAGGGCCTACACACATAAATGTGCGTGTGACATGTCACTATACATAATACACATATATGTGCGTGTCACATGTCACTATACATGAATCACATTTTCATAGTTAAAGTTGTTTTTTTTTTTGTCCTGTCTTGATAATAAAATGTAATATATTATAGCTTACCTCTCAGTTGTAATTTGCACAGTGTAAAGTAGGAAATTAGGAAATAATTCTCTTCTCAAGTAACAGCAGCAGTTAACTATCCAGTCACTCCGTTCATCACCTGAGTAGAAATGTAGAATTTTCTGGAAAGTAGGCAGTGTTTATAAACTTTGAAGTGCCTCAGACCGTTAGAACGTAATAAGCATGCGCTATTTGCGTTCCAGCTTACAATTTGCGTTCCATCCGCCATTTTATGCGTAGTAGTTTTCAAAATAGTGGTTAATATCAGTGTGGTCCGTGCCGCATAGTATGTGTTTCAGTTTGCGAGTCACTGTAGTATTGTTACGTCTGTAGCCTCGTTTTCGTTTTGTTCGGCGGCCATTTTTTCTCTCCCTTAGGTGATTTTCGGCAGTTTAAACTCATTTTTTTGGACTTAAATGGACGTCTAAATTAACTTTTCGAGGTGCCGGATGCCCCCCTTGCTGTAAGTAAGCTTTTTATGTGTTTGTTGTGTTTATTTCTTGTGTTTCTGATGTTTTCAGGCACTCCGTTTTTGGCCGTTTTTTACGGAATTTGTTGGGAATGGGTCGTTTTGCGGACGTATTTTTTTGCGAGGGATGCAGTTGTTTTTTTTCTAAGTCATGCGTGTGTGTGTTAACCGCGTGTGTGGCGCCTTTGAGTTTTTTTTCTAAGTCGTGCATGTGTGTGTGTTAACCGCGTGTGAGGCGCCTTTGAGGCTACACCTCCGCAAATGCGCCCCCATTTGCGGACAAACACAGCCAACGTTGGATCTTCCACCACCGCAAATGCGGCCCAGGAACACAAATTTGCGGAACGCATTTGCGGAACACAGCCGACGTTGGATCCTCCACCACCGGAAATGCGGCCCCCTCACTTCACGGACAAACATAGCCAACGTGTGATGCTCCACCACCGCAAATGAGGCCCCTCGCTTTGCGAGGATCCGCATTTGCGGGGAACTGCGTCGCGAGGGACGCAGTTCTTGCGGGCTTGCTGCCCGAGCCCGCAAGCGTTAGCAACAACTCGCATGCTCACAACTATATATGTGATTTGTAATGCACCAACATATTCTGTAGCACTGTTCATGGGTTAAGTAAAAATCAAAACAGTTTTACCAAACTGCAAAATAATGGAGCCCCTGTTTTTAAAGTTAAAACTGAACGTACACAGTGCTTTCCCTAAAGCCCCAAAAAGACTGAAAGCTCATAAACTTACAGTCTAAAGGGTTTGGGTGCATATTAAGGCTGGAGGTGATAAGCTTTCCTTCAACAGGTGGGTTTTTAATGAGGAATTGAAGGATTTGAGGCAGGAGGATAGTCTAGTGGAGCAGAGCAAGGAGTTCCAGAGAATAGGAGCAGCATGTGAAAAGTCCTATAGATGCGACTGAGAGGAGGTGATAGGTCATTAGCAGAGTGAAGAGAGTTTTTTTTTAGATGAGAGCAGAGATATAAGAGGATTCATTGTTGTTGAGAACTTTATATTTTAGGGTCCAGTGGAGTGATTGAAAGAGAGGTTCTGCAGATACTGAGCATTGAGAATGGTAGATAAGTCTAGCGGATGAGTTCAATATGGATTAGAGTGGGGACAGACAGGTGATGGGGAGGCCAGCTAGGAGAAAGTCTCAGTAGTCGAGACGAGATATGATGATAGAGTGAATTAGAATTTCAGCTGTGTCTTATGTGAAATAGTTTTTTGAGATATTTTTAGTTGAAAATGTCAAGATTTTGAGATTGATAGTATGTGAGGAATGAAAGAGAATTTAGAGTCCAGTAGAAACCCAGGACCTGGGAGGTTGGAGTGATGATGACATTGTCAAAATTGTCTTTTCTTGCTGGCCTCCTCATCACCCAACTCCCTCCAGTCCATAATGAATGCATCCACTAGACTCATCTATTAAACTCACCATTCAGTGTCTGTATCACCGCTCTGTCAGTCACCCCACTGGCTTCCCGTAAAATTCGAAATCATGACCCTAACCTATAATGCATTCAACAATAAGGCACCCTTTTATATATCTGCTCTCATCTCTAAGTACATTGCCAACCACCCTCTTCGCTCTGCTAATCACCTTCTTCTTTCCTCCTCTCTAATCACCTTCTCTCGCTCCCGTCTACAGGACTTTTCTTGTGCTGCACCTATTCTTTGGAACTCCCAGCCTCACTCCACTAGACTATCCTCCTGCCTTAAATGCTTCAAGCACTCACTAAAAACTCATCTGTTTAAAAAAGCTTCTTCAGCCTTAATATATACATCACATCTATTAGCCTTCTCTACCTCTCCATTATATAAAGTTTGCGAGTTTCCAACCTTGCTATGTGCTTTAGTGAAAGTACTGTGTACATGATTTTAAGCTCGAATACAGGGCCCTACATTCTTTTTTTTCTTAATTGTTTTAATATTGTTTTGAACTTACCACTGTATATGGCTACAGAATATGTTGGCATGTGTGACAAACCACTTCTTTTACAGGTAGGATTGTCACCGATCTTGCAGTAACCACAGCCTTCTAGGGTATACAAAGTCCAGGACACCTTCAGCTCAGTTTTCCTTTTTTATTCAGTTTGAAAGCAGGTACTTTAAATAATAACAAAACAAACAAAATCCCTTGCTCTTACTTGAGCTCTTACTAGACAGTACTTGCTATCTGCAATTGGGTGGCTTTCCCACTTACCAATTTCCCAAACAAAAGCAATGTCTTTGCAATAAGCGCAGCCTCTCCTAGCTGTCTTTTCCTCTTCCCCTGGAGCAGGCTGCTCTCTTCTTTTAAAGGCCTGTCTGCTAATTGAGTAGCTACAGGTGAGTGCCAATTAGCTAACTCTTAAAAACCAGATCCAAGCTGTGGTCTGTTTATACAGCAACTAGTGCTGTTGGAGCATTGGCCCCCCCCTGCTCTCCAAATACTCCGCCCCAGGGACCCATACCATGTTTTGCAGAGCATCAGCTATGCATATTGCAAACTGTAACATCTCTCCCTGGGGCATTTAACTGAGAAATCCTCTGGTTGCTGTCTAGCAAATCAGGTCTGATGTATCTCCCATCAACCACTATTCCACCTTTATTCTCACATATCCTCCCCCCCAGCTCATACCCAAGGGTTTGAGCGACCATGGAAATCAGGGAGTGTACCCTCGAAAGCCCATCAGCATTACCTTGTTGCAGACCAGCCCTGTGTTCCACAGTGAAATTAAAAGATTGCAAACTCAAAAACCATCTGGTTACTCTGGAGTTACTTTCCCTGTTCTGATACATCCACGTCAGAGGAGCATGGTCCGTTATCAATCGAAACCTTCTGCCTAATAGGTAGTATTTAAGAGAGTCTAATGCCCACTTAATAGCAAGACACTCTTTTTCAACAATAGAGTAGTTCTTCTCATGTGGGTTTAACTTTCTGCTCAAAAAGAAAACAGGGTGTTCTTCACCCTGGTATTCCTGTGAAAGAACAGCCCCCAAGCCCACATCAGAAGCATCTGTCTGAACTATAAAATCCCTGGAAAAATCTGGGGTCACTAAGACAGGATGGCTACAGATAGCTTCCTTCAGACTCTTAAAAGCCTTTTCTGCCTCAGGGCACCATTTAACTATGACTGGGGATTTTGCTTTAATAAGGTCTGTCAGGGGTGCAGCAATGGTAGCAAAATCTGGAATGAACCGCCTATAATATCCAATTAAACCCCAAAATGCCTTTACTTGTTTCTTTGTAAGGGGCTGTGGCCATTTTTGTATGGCTTCTACTTTGGCTTCCTGTGGTTTAACCAAACCCCTCCCAATAGAATAACCTAAGTACTTAGCTTCCTCTAAACCAATCGTACACTTGGAAGGATTGGCAGTTAAGCCTGCTGAGCGTATAGCATCAAGTACCGCTTGAACTTTAGGGAGGTGGGATTCCCAGTCTGCACTGTGGATGACGACATCATCCAAGTATGCTGCAGCATAACGAACATGAGGTTTAAGAATTCTGTCCATCATTCGTTGGAATGTGGCAGGTGCCCCATGTAACCCAAATGGCAATACAGTGTACTGAAACAGGCCACTGGGTGTTGAAAAGGCTGTCTTTTCTTTGGCTCTTTCAGTGAGCGGGACCTGCCAGTAACCCTTTGTTAAATCCAAGGTTGTTAGATAACGAGCTTTGCCCAGTCTTTCTATTAACTCATCAACTCTTGGCATTGGGTAAGCATCAAATTTTGAGAGGGTGTTTAACTTGCGGTAGTCATTGCAGAACCTCCATGTGCCATCAGGTTTTGGCACCAATACAATAGGACTACTCCAGTTACTCTGGGATTCTTCAATGACTCCAAGTTTTAACATGCTCTCAACCTCTAAGTTTATAACCTCCCTCCGGGCCTCAGGAATTCTATAGGGTTTGAGGTTAACTCTTTTCCCTGGTTCGGTTATTATGTCATGTTTAATCACTTTAGTCTTTCCTGGAACTATCGAGAAAACATCCCTATTTCTTCTGATGAAATCTCTGACCTCTTGCTTTTGATGGACAGACAGAGTCTTAGATACGTTCACATCTGGCTCTACTATAGGAGGTTCTGAAGGTTTTAAAGCAACCAGGACCTCCCTGTCCTTCCATGGCTTTAACAGATTTATATGATACAACTGTTCAGGCTTTCTTCTTCCTGGTTGTCTGACTTTATAATTGACATCACTCACTTTCTCTATTATTTCATAGGGTCCATGCCAAGTCGCAAGGAACTTATTCTCCACAGTAGGGACCAGAACCAATACCCTGTCTCCCGGTTGGAACACTCTGACTCTAGCATTACGGTTATAGCTGTTTTTCTGAGCCTGCTGGACTTCCAGCATGTGTTCCCTGACAATAGGCATGATGGTGGCCATTCTATCCTGCATTTGAGCTATATGCTCAATTACACTCCTGTGAGGAGTAGTCTCCTGTTCCCAGGTCTCCTTAGCAATATCCAATATTCCCCTGGGATGTCTTCCATATAATAATTCAAAAGGAGAGAAGCCCGTGGAGGCCTGTGGAACTTCCCTAATGGAAAACAGTAGATATGGCAATAAAAAATCCCAATTTCTTCCATCTGCATCAATTACCTTGCGTAGCATACTCTTAAGGGTTTTGTTGAACCTCTCTACTAAACCATCAGTCTGTGGGTGATATACTGAGGTCTTAAGATGTTTAACCTGCAAGAGCCTGCACAACTCTTTTGTGACTCTGGACATGAACGGGGTCCCCTGGTCTGTCAGTATTTCTTTAGGGATACCCACCCTACTGAACATCAACATAAGTTCCTTAGCTATTAGCTTTGCAGAGGTATTACGCAAGGGAATGGCCTCAGGATAGCGAGTTGCATAGTCCAAGATGACTAATATATATTGGTGTCCCCTAGCGGACTTTACCAGTGGCCCCACTAAGTCCATAGCGATCCTTTCAAAAGGCACGTCAATTATGGGTAAGGGTACAAGTGGACTACGAAAAGTCTTGAAAGGGGCCCTGTACTGGCACTCAGGACATGAGGAGCAATAGTTTGTAATAGCAGCAAACACTCCAGGCCAGTAAAACCGTCTAAGGACTCTCTCTCTAGTTTTTTCGACTCCCAAGTGTCCCCCTAATATGTGGCTGTGAGCCAACTTTAGCACTATATTCTGGTAAGTCTGAGGAACCAACAGCTGCCTAATGATGTCTGAATCCTTTTTTTCTACACGGTAAATTAGGTCATTTTGTACTTCAAAATAGGGGAACGGTAGTGCTCCTCCTGGCTGATTAACAACCCCGTTTACAACTTTAATATCATTTCTAGCTGTCACTAAAGTGGGATCTTCCCACTGAGCGCTTTTAAAATTACCTGGACTAATTCCAATATCAATTAAGTCCTTATCCTTGTCTGCATTATTAGTAGGCTCCTCACTAGTTTGAGCTGGGTTATCTCCTATTAATACTGGTTTAGGGCAGTATTTTTTCTTTTTCCTTATTTTTCCGTCACAGTGGTCAAAACCCAAGTCAATATCGGAAAAAGGGAACACATTATCCTCGACAGACTGACTCATTTCTGATAAATTTTGATCTGTCTTTTGTAAAGCTGCCCATAATTTTAGAAAATGAGGAAAGTCTCTACCGATCACTACCTCATGGGCTAATCTAGGTACTACACCCACTCGGTACTTTAAATTCCCATACTGGGTTCCAATATTTACTTCCGCAGTGGGGTATTCCTTTTCATCACCATGAACACAGATAATGCCTATTTTCTGTCCATGATCAGGTTTTACACAAGGTATTATAGACTCTGCTACCAACGTAACCATACTACCTGAATCAAGTAATGCTTTAGACATTTTTCCATTCACAGTTACACAGCATTTATGAACGTTATTATCATAGTCATTGTTAGCAATACCACAACAACTGAGCAAAAATGAACGTGTTCCCTCATTTTTGCCCATATTGCATTCCATAGGTTCATCCTTAAATGGACAGTCTTTGGCCATATGACCATCCTCTTTGCACTTGAAACATTTGACAGTACAGTCTGACCACCAATTAGTTCCGTTCCCAGGCCTATTAGACCTGGATGCCCCCCTTAAACCTTGAACAGTCTTACCCGGTCTTGCAGAATCTTGGGGCTTAGGATTGCGAGGGTTTGCCTGTGAAGTAGGACATAGCAGTTCTCCTGCAGCCGCATATCTTTCCACCAAGGCAATCAGTTGGTCAGCTGTATGGGGGTCACTTTGGCTGACCCAGCGACGCAGGGAAGCTGGTAAACCACGCAAAAACCGGTCCATTACTAAGGTTTCCACAATGTGGCTAGCTGAATGGATTTCAGGTTGTAACCATTTCCGTGCAAGGTGTATGAGGTCAAACATTTGGGAACGTGCGGCTTTGTCTGAAGAATATGACCATGAGTGGAACCTTTGGGCACGTACTGCAGAGGTTACACCCAGTCGTGCCAAGATTTCAGCTTTCAATTTGCTGTAGCTACTTGCATCGGCTGGTTCTAGGTCATAATATGCCTTCTGCGGCTCTCCACTTAGGAACGGTGCCAGTATGCTTGCCCACTCACCAGCCGGCCATCCGTCCCTCTCAGCAGTGCGCTCAAATGCCAGAAGGTACGCCTCAACATCATCTGATGCGGTCATTTTCTGAAGATAGTGGCTCGCCCGAATCACCTTTGGCCCCTGGTATCTTCCATCAGGGTCTCCATTCAGTTTTCCAGAGATCGCTTGGATTGCCTGTTGTAGTCCCTGGGTGACTTTTTGCTGCTCCTCACGGGCTACTTTAAACATCTCCGCTTGTGTCACAACAAGCTGTTTCACCAAGGACTCAGTGCCCTCCATTTGTGTTTTGGCCAGGACTTTAGCACACTCTGCCTGGGCCAGCACCAGTTGTTGCAGGGCTGCACTGTTTTCTGCAGCTCTCCTGTTAGTCTCCTGTTGCACAGAGGAGGATTGGATCAGAGCCTTGATAACATCCTCCATGTTGAGCTTTAAATGTCTTCTACCCTCAGGCTTACGTGGATGCCCGCATTCTCCACCATATGTGACAAACCACTTCTTTTACAGGTAGGATTGTCACCGATCTTGCAGTAACCACAGCCTTCTAGGGTATACAAAGTCCAGGACACCTTCAGCTCAGTTTTCCTTTTTTATTCAGTTTGAAAGCAGGTACTTTAAATAATAACAAAACAAACAAAATCCCTTGCTCTTACTTGAGCTCTTACTAGACAGTACTTGCTATCTGCAATTGGGTGGCTTTCCCACTTACCAATTTCCCAAACAAAAGCAATGTCTTTGCAATAAGCGCAGCCTCTCCTAGCTGTCTTTTCCTCTTCCCCTGGAGCAGGCTGCTCTCTTCTTTTAAAGGCCTGTCTGCTAATTGAGTAGCTACAGGTGAGTGCCAATTAGCTAACTCTTAAAAACCAGATCCAAGCTGTGGTCTGTTTATACAGCAACTAGTGCTGTTGGAGCATTGGCCCCCCCCTGCTCTCCAAATACTCCGCCCCAGGGACCCATACCATGTTTTGCAGAGCATCAGCTATGCATATTGCAAACTGTAACATCTCTCCCTGGGGCATTTAACTGAGAAATCCTCTGGTTGCTGTCTAGCAAATCAGGTCTGATGTATCTCCCATCAACCACTATTCCACCTTTATTCTCACACATGTTACAAATAAAGGAAATAAATAAATTAATGTGAGGAATGCAAGTTGCAGTGGAGGGTGGGACAATTAGGAGCTCACTCTTTTTCTTGTTGAGTTTCCGTTGTGGAGCAGACATCCAGGAGGATATGCTAGAGAGGCAGTTGACAACTTGAGCTAGAAGAGAGGGGGATAGTTCTGGTGCAGAGTGAAAGATTTGAGTGTCAACTGCATATAGATGATACTGAAATCCAAAAGATTATATTAAGGTACCAACGGAGAATGCATAAAGGAAAAAATGAAGGTCTTAAGACTGAACTTTGGGGTATGCCAACTGTAAACGGGCAAGATGAAGAAGAGGAGCCAGAGAGGGAGAAACTTAATGTTCAGTTTTCAAGAAAAGATGTAAACCATGATAGAGCAGTGTCACAGATGCCAAGAGATCTGAGAGTACAGCTCAAGATATATTTATCATTAATTATGGCTACCATATAAACTTTACCTGTAAAAAAATATCATATCTTGTGTATTCTCCTCTGTTTGGCGTACATGGAATCTTGTTCCACATTCCTTCTACTGTTCAAGTGTGACCCTTTTCTTCCTATGTCACTCCATTTTACCCTGTTTTTGTCATTGACGTTGCAAATTAAGGTATATATGTAAAACTGTCTGAATTATGTAACCATATTGTATATTATTGGATTACTTTGCTTGCATAGATTAACACATACATATATGTTCTAATATTCAGATAAGCTAAAACTCTATTTTAATAATTTTACAAATGATAACCATATCCAGTTGTAATTAAGTCAGTTAGCTATTGCTCTTTTATATTTTTTTTGTACAAATATGGGAAATGAGCCTCAGCAAATCTCTTCCTACATCCCTTTCATTCTCATTAGTAGTTTCCCTCTGCAATCATCATTTGTAATTTTGTTATGTGCATTGCTCTTCCTCTTTTAATTTATATTACAGAATATCTGTTTATAATACTTGTATTTCATAATAACGTATAGATATGTTTGTATATTGGCAGTATAAATCAGTAACTCTTTAAAGTAAAAACACACAGACAACGTACATCAGATATAAACTGTTAACTGTTTTTTGTTTTTTTTTAATTACAAGATGCTTGGCCATCAATATACTGAGACCACTCATAAATAGTGATGTCCCGAACAGTTCGCCGGAGAACTATTTGCGGTGATTTTCGTATGTTCACGTTCGCCGCGAACGGCGAACACATGCGCTTTTCGGTTTGCCCCCTAAACTTTGTCATTGAGGAAACTTTGAACATCATTTATTTTATTTTATAATTTTTTTTGTGTAATCTATGCCTGCCTGCCAGCGTGTGTGTGTGACAGGCTAACACCTAACAGCTTATATTGTGCTTATTTTCACTACTCATACCTGGTGGTGTAACATACATTGAAAACAACCATTTTTTTTCATGTAATCTAATTTCAGTTGCCTGCCTGTGTCAGGCTCACAGCTTATATTGTGCTCAGTGACATAAAACAACACTTTTTTGACTGTAATAGATTAAATAGCAATTGCCTGCCTACAGGCGTGTGTGTGAAGCCTATTGCATCTACTCTGCCAACTTTTGCCAGTCCACAGTGATATGTCATATCTGGTGCAACCGTAGTGTACAGTGACATAAAACAACACTTTTTTGACTGTAATAGATTGAATAGCAATTGCCTGCCTACAGGCGTGTGTGTGAAGCCTATTGCTTCTACTCCGCCAACTTTTGCCATTGCACAGTGACACTCATATGTGGTGGTACCTTAGATTGCACGCCAGTGCTCCAAATTTGAAGTGGGAGGACCGACCAAGCATCTTTTTCCATCTCCCTGTTCCAAAAATCAATGCCATATACACGTCCCCTCATAGGTGACGTAACAGGGATTAAACTGATAGGAATAGTACTGTTTTGGAGAAAACCAAAATAGTTCTCGGAGATATCTGTCCCTGGCCAAATTACCAATATACAGATAGTGTGCACAACTTAGAGAAATAATACACCAACACGGAGTTCTGGTATAAAGCTTTCTCTCACGCCCCTTCCTTTATTAAAATCAGCTGTCTTTATAACATTTTTAATAATCAGATAAAATGTTGCATCTTGGTGAACACCAGTCTAGTAAGGCCTCTGATTGGTTCCGGAAGGCGGCGGGGCACATATCCTTATTGTGTTTCGGACCTGATGTCATTATGGCCAGTTTAAGTGAAACCTCTGATTGGCCCCGGAAGGTGGTGGGGCTCACATCCTTATTTGGTCACGGATATGAATGCCATCTTACTGCTGTCAGGATATGATGTTACCGACATCTTGCATGTGCAAGTGATGAATCCTTCATCTTAGAGTTCCCAAAGTTTCAGCAATATTAATAAAACTTTGGTTACGTGATAATACTACAAAGATAAGATATATAAGTAGGACACAAACATAAATGCATTTTATACAGATTTCAGTCCATAACAGTCCCCCCTAAAATGTCATGCAATGTTTATGTTACCCCTACGTTCTTAAGTCTTAATTAATAGTTATTATATCCTTACTCATTATTGGATATCAAAATCTATTAGTACCTACGTTCTTGACTATGGTCCCTCCGGAACACTACTCTTTGTGGTTTCTATTTCCGGATGTTGTGAGCATTGTGTTTAAGTAAGACATAGGTACATATCTTCGTTCGATTGGGCTTGCCATGACCTAACATCACAACTACCCTATGTCCTACGCGGCATGGGAAAACCTAATAAGCCTCTATTAACTAATAGTGTATCTGGTCTAGAACAAGGACCATAATGCTTAGGTATAATACCTTTACAAAACACTCTCCGTAGAGCCAGTTACTGTCTGCATTAGACTGTGAGACGTCTTGCATATATCATTCTGTCCATAAAGATCTGTGTCTAGGTTCTGGGGGCACCACTAGGGGGAAGCTTTTTCCATTGTATTCTGCAAAGTACGCATACAGGGAATAATACAGCATAGGAGGAAGGCAAGTAGAATTATGACAACAAGGATAGCCATCCCAGCTTGTAACAAAACCTTTTGCCAACCATTCATCCAACTAAACCACAAATCCCAGTTTTCTATAGTACCAGAATTTTCTTTTAGTTCTTGGCCAAGTTCAGCTAGTTTATTTATGGCCAAGGTTATCTTACTGTTTGGTCCTGTATTATCAGGAATATATGTGCAACATGCACTAGTGGCAGGAAGCATTTTACATACTCCTCCTTTCTCTGCAAGAATCATATCTAATGCCATACGATTCTGGAAGGTCATGTGTGATGTAGCTTCTAACTGTTCTGCAATACCTTTTAAGGCATCCTTGGTATAATTAACAAACCGTTGCTGATTATAGTAAATGTAATGAATCCAAGCAACATTCTTCTTTACTCCAATCATTGGTATGAGTGACTCAAAACCTGCTGCTACTTGATTGCTGCTACTTGGGACTCCTTTGGTATCAATATATACATGTGGGTCAAAACTTTCTCTAGGTTCAGATGATAATGATGTATCTCTCTTCTTTCTAGATTGTGTTTGAAGAATGCTAGATGGATCACCATAATAAGTTGGGACAATATGGAGTGGCATAATAACCTTAGCTAAGGTACACTCTCCCCGCCATACTCCTGACATTCTGACTCTCAGCTTCATGTCCTCACATATCCAATATATATCTCCCAAGGATTGTGTGTGATTAATCAATAATGTGGATGATCCATCTCTGTATGTCTGACAAAAAACACTTGGGAACCTCTGTAAGTTAGTTCCATAAGAAACATTCCTACGATAACATGTATAATTTCCTGGATATATAGTTATACCCTCACCTGGATGCGGGTTATTAGTTATCATAGGATATGTCATTTTCCATTTTTTACATCTACTTACATCACTGAGTGTGTTTTTAAACAGGCTCAGGAAACATTTTTCTTCTAATAAAGGTATAGTGAGTGGAACAGTACCCAAATGGGGCCTAGCATGACCACAAACATAACAACAATTTCATCTATTCTAACCATACATTAAGATCTGAATACCCTGTTTCAGTAGCTAAAGTATCTTCATATGTTGGATCACCATTAGCAGTCATTGTTCTAATGATCTTGGGACCTGGTTGTAATATCTGTAATACAAGTGGTAAGTTAGGATAATTGTATAAGTCTGCTAACTTAAATTTACCTGAGAACTTTATAGTCTCCCCCTTACTCCATGCTCCCATCAAATATGTGTCAGCATCTATGGGACTAGGATTTTGTATAGTCAGAGTTAGCTGCATGCTAGAACTAGTCTTGCCACTATTTAAACATCTACCAGTCTTTAGTACAGTCATACGATCTAGTAAAGATCTACCTAGGTTATCTTTCTTGACTACAGCGTTCTGAGGTCTATACTCCAAGGGTGTTCCAGTAGTCCATCCTACCATATCCCATGTAGGACAATCTTTCCCATAAGCATTCCCATAAATCTTTCCATCAACACATATGTATATAGCCTTATTAGGGGAAGATTTATACAAGTCATACTGTTCATGGACAGTAGGACATCTAACAATATCACAGAAGTCAAAGGTGTATGTAGCAACATGTATAGAAAGTGAATTATACCAAAATGTGACTCCATCTTCACATTTTGTAATAGTGACATGTGCACTGTTCAAAAATACTGTAAGAAACAAGATAAAACACTTATACTCATTGTGTTGGTTCCTGTTCATCGGGGGGAGCAACCTTTTTGCAATGTAACGCGTGGACCCAACTAGGTTTCACTTCCAACTTAACCGAAGTGGTTGTGATCAGTAGGACTTGGAAAGGACCTTTGTATCTGGGTTCCAGTGGGGTTTTCCTCACAAACCTCTTGACCAGAACCCAATCTCCAGGAAGTAGTTGGTGTGTGCCAGTATCTACCTCCGGATCTGGAATAGAAGAGAACACTTGTGCATGGATTTTAGTCAGTGCTGTGGACAAGGCTATCACATAGTCAACAAGTACATCAGATTTCAACTGCAATTGCTGAGGGAAATAACATCCTAATCTAGGAGCAGACCCAAATAAGATCTCATGAGGGGATAGTGCATGTTTTCCCCTAGGGGTATACCTGACACTGAACAAAGCTATAGGAAGGCTCTCAGGCCACAGCATACCAGTTTCTTGTGACATTTTTAGCATTCTAGACTTCAAAGTCCCATTCATACGTTCCACCCTCCCACTACTCTGGGGATGGTAGGGTGTATGAAAAGATAGTGTCACTCCTAGAGCTGTCCATATTTCTTTAGCTAAGATTGCAGTGAAAGCTGGTCCCTGGTCACTTTAGTTAGTAACCACTTCACTGTGGTCTTTGCAGTCATATTTGTGACTGGGTACGCTTCTGGCCATCCTGAGAACATATCTACAATGACCAATGCATATTAAAACCGGCCACTTTTTGGCATTTGAATGTGGTCAATTTGTATCCTCTGGAATGGATACAGAGATTTTGCTAAATGCTTCTGTGCGGGTTTCTCAGTTCGGCCTGTATTACATTTAGCACAGATGCTACAGGACTTGCAATAGTTGCTCGTAAGTGTAGTTATGCCTGGTGCCATATTGTACTTGTCTATTAGAACGTTCATGAGGGTCTTTGACAAATGTGCCGGTCCGTGGGCCCACTGTACTGTTGCTGGATAGAGATTCTTTGGTAAACACAATCTCAGATTATCAACATACAATCCATCTTTAAGGACTGCTCCCTTTGCTTTCCACTTGTTTACTTCTTCTGGGTCTGCAGTCTCCTGCAATTCTTTGAGTAGTTTCAAATCTGTAGGTAAAGTCTGCATTGTGTAGATATTTATGTCTTTCTTCTCCTCTTTCTTGTCCATTTCCTGTGATATCATTGCTGCCTTTTTAGCCATTTGATCTGCTAGATGATTTCCTCATGCTTCATTTGAGTTTAGCTTCCCATGTGCCTTCACCTTCAGTATGGCCACTTCTTCTGGGAGTGCTAACGCATCCATCAATTCACGTATGGCTTTATCATGCTTCACTGGAGTACCTGCAGCTGTCATAAATCCTCTGGCTTTCCAAATTATTCCAAAGTCTTGAGTCACTCCTAGAGCATATCTTGAGTCTGTATAGATGTTAACTCTCCGTCCTGCTGCAATCTCACAGGCTTTAGTCAATGCAATCAACTCTGCTTCTTGTGCTGACATGGAGGGAGGTAGTGAGAAGGCTCGCATCACATCTTTTTCCGTAGTCACAGCATATCCTGTGTGATATTTTCCATTCTCATCAGCATACCTTGATCCATCCAAATACAGAGTGATGTCTGGGTCTGTCAGGGCAAGTTCTTTTACATTCTCAAGGTGTGAGGTCTCCTTTTCCATTTGCTGAAGACAAGCATATGGGTCTTCAGCCTGTACTTTGGGAAAGCTATTCACATGCCAGTTGAGGGTTTCTTTTGTTATTCCTTCTGCTTCTAGTTCATCTTCATCTGCGGACTCCCACCATTTCAGTGCAGTCCCCAATGAGCTCCATGTACTCTGCGCAGACTTTGTCAATGCTATGTGTGGGACAGCTGTATTCCAATGTTTATAGAGCAATTCTGCTTCAAAGGGAAGCTCTACCGTGAGTGCAATATCCCTTATTGCATTATTATACAATATCATCAGTTTTAACGAGACTTGCTTCAATTTCATAAGCTTCGCTTCATATTGAAGATCCCGTCCTGGTGTTTGTTTGTTCCACAGCGTACAATGTAGAGAGTCTTGTGATTCATCTGTTTCTGTCTTCTTGACTAGGCGTCCCAGTATATGACTTTTTACATCCGAGCTTATGTTTGACTCCTGATCCAAGTTCAAACTATACCAGAAATGTACTTCTTCCTCATCTCCCCCCTCAGGAAATGGCAAGAGAGTAGCTGGATTAAGTACATAACACCTCTGTAAGGTGACATTATCTGGCAGGAGCAGTGAACATTGGAGACGGAGGTGTCTGGCTGCTGTCAGGTGTTTTGGCTGCGTCTGATTTATGATAACAGCAATGTCATGTGGAGCAAGAACTGTCAAGGGATACCCAAGGACTATGTCACTTGTCTTATCTAGTAAGGCATGAGCTGCAAATACTGCCCTAAGGAAAGAAGGGCCTCCTCTAGCTACAGCATCAAGATGACATGAGAAGTAGCCAATGGGGCGTTGTCTGTTTCCATTGGACTGTGTCAAGACTCCCATTGCATGTCCTTCCCTTTCTGATATAAACAGTTTAAACGGTAAGTCATAGTTGGGTAGCCCTAATGCAGGGGCTGAGGAGATAGCCCTAAATAACTTCTACGCTCTGAAACAGACTATCTGAGTCATCTGAAAGGGTTCAATGTTCAGGACATCATACAAGGGCTGCATCAGGAGAGAGGCTTCTGGGATCCACGCTATGCAATAGGATATGAGACCTAGGAATGCTTGGAGAGGTCTGTGTCCTTCTGGTACAGACATTTCTTCTATTGCCCTAACACGGCTGCATGTGAGATGACGCACTCCTTTAGAAAGACAATGTCCCAGGAATATGACAGTCTCCTGACAACACTGTAACTTTTCTCTGGATGCTTTGCACCCTTGTTCTGCCAAATGTATCAGTAAACTCTCTGATGTCCGTGTAGCTGTAGGAAGGTCTTCAGCACAGAGTAAGAGGTCATCAACATATTGCAGAAGTACAACATTAGGGTTTTCCTGTTGCCAAGAATCAAGGATTAGACCCATGGCCTTAGCAAACTGACTAGGATAATTCTGTGCTCCTTGGGGCATGACAGTCCATGTAAATTGATTATGATCATGTGTAAATGTGAAGAGGTACTGACATGAAGGATCTAGAGGAATGCTAAAGAAGGCATTTGCCAGATCCACTACAGTAAAGTATGCTGCTGTTGGAGGTATTCCAGAGAGGAGAGTGTGTGGGTTAGGTACTATGGGAGTGTCCAATATGGTTGCTTCATTGACTGCTCGCAAATCTTGTACCATACGGTATTTTAAAGGCTCTCCTTTCTTGGATTTCTTTTTCACTGGGAAGAGGGGCGTGGTACATGGTGATGTACACCGGACCAATGCCCCCTGTTTTAACAGGCTCTCTATTTGCTGTGTAATTGCATCAATCTGCGCTGGCTTCAGAGGGTATTGGGATCTTCGTGGTAATTCAGCTCCAGGCTTCAACTTTACTATGACTGGAGGCACCTTTAAATGCCCAATATCTCCGGACCACGTGACCAGAGGGTTGCCGGAATCTTATCCAAGATGTCGGCCGGGCCTTGTCTATTGTTACTTTTCGCATCTAAATGAAGTAATATTGGTAATGAGCAGAGTGCTGACGTGTCAGTAATTGTTAAAGGCGAGGACACTTGTATAGTCCCATCCAGGGTAAACAAGATGGATGCTTGCAAGCAGGAAAGCACGTCTGCACCTAACAAGTTCATTGGGCATGTGGAGGACACTACAAATCTAGCAAGCAGGTCTGGGAATGGGCCTAATTGTAGTGGCTGTGTTAACTGGTTGGATGAGGGGATACCGTCAACTCCTACACAAGCAACATCAATGTCAAACAGGTAAGATGAGTCGGGCAGATCTTGTTGTCTTAGGACACTTCTGGCAGCACCTGTGTCTACTAGGAAGGTGGTAGGGATCCCTTCTATTGGTAATGTTACAATAGCTTGAGGTCCTAATCTGCTATCCCCTGAAGATACTGCCATAGCAGGAGATAGTGACACAGGCTCACCACTGTCCTATGCTGTGCTTTGCCCCCCTGCTCCTCTTTAGTGACATCCCCATGCTGGTTTGTCCTCGATTTTTTAGGCATCATACAATTCTTGCTGATGTGTCCAAACTTGTTACAATTGAAACACTGCCGTGTTTCCTTCTTCTCCCCGTTATATGCCGGATCCTCAGAGGTTACCATGAGAGCGGCAGTCTTTTTGTACGTTGATGATGTAGGGCGTGCATTTTCTACAGACTCCAGCCTTTTTGCAACAAGTAACAGCGTGTCTAATGGTAACACTCTATATTCTAATCTGGAAGTCAACAGACCTTTCTTTATAGATTCCTTTAATCCTAGTACAAAAGCTGTGCTTAACATCTGTGTGTGTGTCTTATTGTGTGGGCTGAAGCCAAGATCTGTGAACACCTGCGTGAGCTGTGAGTGAAACTTTTCTATTGATTCGTCTCTGTCCTGTTTAATATCCTGCAGAATAACAGCCTAGTCTGCCAATTTATCCTTCGCCCAGTCTCTTAATAGTTCACAGAATATTTCACCTGATTCATAGTCAGTTGTCTCACGTGGCAGATCATATGGGTCTATTGTCTTTTGCATTATGGGCCAGTATGAATCTCCTGCTCTGATTTCACACAAACTAACCAAGTCTCTCCAGGCTGCAGCATATGTCTTCTCTATTTGTGATATCTTTCTGTAGAAAGGCATGGGCTGCTTTTCAGGGTCAGGTAGTGTGTATTTGAGGGAGGTGGCTTGTGTCGGTGTGAATGCAACATACATTAGATTCGCTCTATTGTTTCTGTTACGCCCTCTACGTTGGCTCATTCCTGAGCCCAGGATCTTACTCCTCCACTCCTTCACACTCTCTCCTACTTTTATCTCATCCTCCTCTTTTACATAGTCATTTTTATGACGGCCTGTGGGAGTAAAGAGTAATGAGGAGTCCGAGCTAACATCCATGTTTGACTGTCTCTGATAAAGGGGAGGAGTGGTAGTGTCTGTCTCCGGTGTCCTTGTCTGTGGGGCGGCCCATGGTGACGTGTTATTTGGGAGTGGAACGACTGGGAACATCGAGTATGGAGTATACATAGTTCCGTTAGCAGTCAATACAGGATAAAGGGGCGTATTCACCAAGGGGGTGTTCGGTATGACAGGTGGACCTTCCTGAGTGGGCGCTGCTATCATCTTAATGGGAGGATTCAGAGGGTGACCCCTCTTTAGATTGTGTGTGGGTGCCATTTTGGGGCTGAGGCTGGGTGGAATGTCTTTGTTCTGCAGAGGGAGTTTGTGTGGTGTTGGGGTTACAGGATGCTTGAATTACAGAGGGGACAACGGCTGGAAGTAGGGGACTGACAGTCTCACATGGTGCATAGTATGTATACATTTTCTGTCCATGTACTTCAACCTCTTTCTCTGTCCACCCCTCTATCTACCCTGTACCATGCTTCTGCACTTGGTAACAAACCACAATCTTGTAACTGTCCTCTATTATTTCTCAACACTTTCCGCCACTCTTCTGCCCTCAGATGTCCTCCCACAATATTTGTGAATCCACACACTTTGAACATCCTTTTAGATTTATTTACCACGGCCTCTCCCCCTCTTTTCTTTACCACATCCCGAGCCAACATGCCCTCAATATACAATTTAGTCTGCTTCTGTCCCATTCTCCTGTCCTAAGTATAGCACAAGCTAGTTTTAGAAGGCAGACAAGATGAGGTAGAGAGGTGAGAGAAAAGAGGAACAAGCAGACCAGTTGTCTGCGAGGGAGAGAGGTGAGAGAAAAGAGGCACAAGCAGACCTTTTTGTCTGATATGCTCGACTGCTATGAAATGAAAATCACTTCACACGTCTTCCCTAAACTCAGACAATACTTACCACCCTCTGAGGGACCACTAGGTTGTAGTGTGTAACCACGCACTACTGGAAAAGGGATAGCAGAGAATGCAGTGTATAATGACAAAATGATTTAGATAGACACAAGATTACAGAAGATAATAACATCACATTTCAATATTAAACATACATCTTAGCCGGCAATATCACAACATAACAGTATATGAAACAGAAATTGTCTCAGAGTAACTTTCTAAAAAAAAAAATATCCTAAAGCAACGTTGCGTTTACTTTTTCTTTTATAGTAAAGCTTAATGAAACATTGAATGTCTCTTATATCTTCCTGTTAATAAGGATTAATATTGCCAGGAAGTAGCAGTGGTGGTATAGTAGATGCTGTTTGCCTTTAAGATGGGTGTCAATTTCCTCCCGGGACACTCCTACTTTTACACAAACATTATTTCACGCACTGTAAGCAAAATCTAACAACATCATGAAAACATGAACAGAAATATGACAGTTATTTCACTTACTGTACAAACTCATACGACCTTAAGCATTGGCATAGAAAGAATTCTCTTACCTAAGATACGTCCTTAAAATAATTCAACCGGGATGGGAGGGGTAGTAAATTCCTTTCGCAGCCTGTTCTCTGAGTTTGAGTCACACACGGCTGCAGAGAAATTCACAAGTACAGGGAGAGAAATTCTAAGCTACATTTCTCATTAAAATATGCATCAAAACCAGCAATAACAGACCACAGTAATATTTAAACAATTTCTGCAGAAAATTTCTGACTCTTAAAATACTGCAGTCCAGAGTCTCACACCGTCGTGTGCTAAAATTTACGCCTTCAGAGAGTTATCGTGCTATTCGGACACAATAAATGCGTCCCTGAAGTCTGCATCCCACATACATGCCCTTACACCTTAGTGTGTGATAGATATCTCCCGGGGTCATCACGCTACCAAGGCATGAACATAATGACCCCCAAGAGATACTTGGCTATCCAACATGCATAGACCCTCCTAAAGAAAGGCATGCATATGTACGTCTGTACGTATGGCTACTGCAGGGCTATAGTGTTATTCGGACACTACCCAATCCGTCCCAGGAGCCTGCCGCATGCACACATGTATGTCCTGGACCACAATATCCAAGAAATCGCAATCACTCGACCCACACTTTCAACAGTCGTAAACAGGTGACAGATATCACTGGTACAGGGTTCGTAATGGACTTGAGGCAAGTTATTTACCTGTACTTTTTGACACCTCCCCAACAGTGGGCCTGGATGACAGGCTGAGTCCCAGGAACAGGTTTTACGCGGTCAAGGTGCTAACTGTGTCCTTACCGTGTACCGGAGGTGATCAGGCTCCGCCCACTCCTGTAGGCTCCATCCGGATCCCTTGCGTCCCGCTGCAGGTTCAGTTAAACCTCAAGCCCCACAGTTGGGCGTCAATTTGTTTGGAGAAAACCAAAATAGTTCTTGGAGATATCTGTCCCTGGCCAAATTACCAATATACAGATAGTGTGCACAACTTAGAGAAATAATACACCAACACGGAGTTCTGGTATAAAGCTTTCTCTCGCGCCCCTTCCTTTATTAAAATCAGCTGTCATATTTATAACATTTTTAATAATCAGATAAAATGTTGCATCTTGGTGAACACCAGTCTAAGTAAGGCCTCTGATTGGTTCCGGAAGGCGGCGGGGCACATATCCTTATTAGATTTCGGATCTGATGTCATTATGGCCAGTTTAAGTGAAACATCTGATTGGCCCCGGAAGGTGGTGGGGCTTAGATCCTTATTTGGTCATGGATATGAATGCCATCTTACTGCTGTCAGGATATGATGTTACCGACATCTTGCATGTAGAAGTGATGAATCCTTCATCTTAGAGTTCCCAATGTTTCAGCAAAATTAATAAAACTTTGGTTACGTGATAATACTGCAAAGATAAGATACATAAGTAGGACACAAACATAAATGCATTTTATACAGATTTCAGTCCATAACAGTACTACTTAACAGTACACACCTTATAATAACGCAGACAGAGGCAACGCGTATAATCATCCATGCTGTGCAGTGGAAGCCCCCAAACTCTGACCTGTGTATAATCTTCCATGCTGTGCAGTGGAAGCCCCCAGACTCTGACCTGTGTATAATCTTCCATGCTGTGCAGTGGAAGCCCCCAGACTCTGACCTGTGTATAATCTTCCATGCTGTGCAGTGGAAGCCCCCAGACTCTGACCTGTGTATAATCTTCCATGCTGGGCAGTGGAAGCGCCAGACTCTGGGAGTCTGAAGAAGAGGAGTCAGAGGAGGAAGATGGCTTTGAGGAGGTGGAAGACCAAACACAGCAGGCGTCCCAGGGGGCTTGTTGTCACCTTTTGGGGACCCTTGGTGGCTGGGTGGAGGAAGAGACCTTCAAGGACATCAGTGAGGACAAGTAACGGGACATGGCTAGCTTGGTATCCAACCTTGTGCAAATGGGGAGTTTGCGGTTGTGCAAAGGGACTGTTTGCGGTTGTTTGCGGTGGATTAAACAGGAAGATTTGTCTGTTACTGTGATCGATACAACATCATACCTGATGTTTTAAAGCATGTTATTCCAAACAATTTAGGAATGTTAGGTGATTTATGCCCTTTATGGCTTAAAACCAGACTCTACATCAACTATGTAATTTTCCGTGGGAGTTTTGCCATGGATCCCCCTCCGGCATGCCACAGTCCAGGTGTTAGTCCCCTTGAAACAACTTTCCCATCACTATTGTGGCCAGAAAGAGTCCCTGTGGTTTTTGAAGTTCGCCTGCCCATTGAAGTCTATGGGGTTCGCCAATGTTCGCACGTTCGCGAACATTTGCTGTAAGTTCGCGTTCGCTGTTCGCGAACCGAAAATTTTATGTTCGCGACATCACTACTCATAAATAATAAGAATGTGATGCATAATGATCCCAATAAGGAGAAAGATACTGGCAAACTGAGCAAATTCTGCAAAAGGTAGTATAGGAAATAGCTGAAATAAAGCATTGATTCCATAGAATTAAATAGATATGTACATTGCTTATATATTTTGAACACATTAGACCTATAAGCCATAATGTGTATAATCTAGGACTGTAGCTATCAATATAATATACAGTTACTGTAGATAATTCAATTAAGTAGCATAATGGTGTTCCTAAAAATTGGTGTTCCTTAAAAATAGAGAAGAAAGTTGTATAAAAGTAAAAATCAAGGGAAGGAGTTATGGTAGAGGTGGTGGTGCAGCTGGCAGGGGTGTGTGTTGACATGGCAGAAATTTTCTGGAGCTTTTCAGAGAATGCAATATGATTGAGGCTATAGTTATTTAAGAGAGTGAACACAACATAAGCCTCACTGCTAAATGCATGATTTGCTAAAATTGCAACTCGGGACATTGAACGTTGAACTTTGCGGCCGCTAATCCTTTGTTCTCTCAAGCCCGTAACCGCTGCAATTCCAATCATTTCATTAAATTGCAACAAAGTCACTTGCGAGCTAGCCCGTAACATGCAAATGGAGCCCAAAGTCCAACGAGTGATTGAGAGGACTTGCAAGGGGGTTAAGGTCTAATACGTAGCACTTGAAATGCAAATATAAAATCAATACTGTACTTTTATTAATAGGGAAATTGCTGTTAGGTCTTAGAATTAATAGCACAACATTCTCAATCTTGGAAATCGGCCTGAAAAATACTTTATTTTATGTTTAATTTCCGTGTTATATTGATCCCGGAAATCAATGTATTAATACATATTCTGTAACTCACATGTAATAGAATATCATAATTATGTCTTTATTAATATTGCATGATTGTGGAATGTGGGTCCGATCGCAACTTGGAACTGAAGCCTATAGGACTTTGAAATCTAACCTCCCCTTTTCAGTGACGTAACGCTAACGATCTCTTTTTCCATTGGCTCCATCTACACTAATTGATCATCTACAAGGCCGCAAATCCAACATTCTACGAACGAGCTACGATTTGCATCTCAAGCCCGTAGCTTGCAGCCTCAGCTTCACGTTAGTCTTATGGTCCTCGAATTTAATAGGGCTGTATATGTATTCCTTTATAAAATGTGCAAACATAATTATTTTTTAATATGGTTTCAGTGATACTGATCTTGATAATTTTGTATGTCCCTTTAATATTTGTTACAATTTGTTACAATTGCTATTATATTGTACTTTTCACTATTTACATTACATTTTTAAGAGCTCACTTAAAGATTATTTAATCACTTGCAGTGACCTTGCAAATATATTAGGCCTTCCAGCTCTTAAAAAGGAAAAACACATCAACTTGACATCTTTGTGACATAATAACATCAATGTCCAATTATAGAAATAACAATAAGCACAACTTAATTTCCTACTGTTATTGCAGCTTGAGAAATTGCATCTATGTTCTTTCTTCTAACTCATTAAAAGTTCCAAAATTAGTGAGTAACCAATTAACTATTTAGAACAAATATGGTTGCATTTTCTTTTTGATCCTATGAATCCCAAACACTAATGACATGGAGGCCGATTTAATTGCACGCCCGCATCTTGCGGGATACAGGCCATATGTCTGCTGGCATGCTGCGGGCTCCCGTTCATCTCCAATTCTGCTGCTATTCAATTTAGCAAGGGTGTAAGTTACGTGCCCGAGACCTCAAGCCTGGAAACTTCTCCCAAAGTCCCAAACTGTTAATGGGCTGACCAAGATGCAATCCTTTGTCCAATCACGGGATATACCGTAGTGAAACACAGGCCTCTCAGCCAATAGAAAGCAGTCTACCCGCAGATGATTGACAGAGGAAGATTATAAAGTTGAGTTCCACCCGCCCATGCTTTGACTGTGTTGTATTTTCTTCCAAAGTAGCACGCAGGTCCTGGAGTTGGAGTTTTTTTGAGTGGGAGTGAGAGAGTAGGCGAGTTGTGAGAGCAGTATATAGTGGTTTTGTTTATTTCTATACATCTATTATTATTGTTTATTTATAAAGCGCCAACATATTCTGTAGCGCTGTACATAAGTTAAGTTCCAGACAAATATAAATAGAAATTAACACGTAGCAAAGCATGGAGGGCCCTGTCTTTGAGCTTTCAATCCAGTGTCTATGGTGCTTTCCCCAAAGCACATTGCAGGATTGAAACTTGCAGACTTACAACCTAATGGTATTGAGAGTGGTAAAGGAGGGAGAGAGAGGTGATGAGCATGTTAGGTTGGAAGTTGATACACTTCTTTAAAGAGATGCATTTTTAGTGAGGTTTTGAATGTTTTGAGGTAGGAAGAGAATCTGGTAGAGCGAGGCAAGGAGTTCCAGAGAATAGGGGCAGCACGAGCAAAGTCCTGAAGGCGAGAGTGAGAGGAGGTGACAAGAGTTGTAGAAAGAAGGTCATTATCAGAACGAATAGGGAGGGTGGGGGAGTATTTGGAGATGAGAGCAGAGATGTACGGGAAGCGCTATTGTTGAGGACTTTGTAAGTTAGGGTCATGATTTAAAATTGTATTCTAGAGGCTAAGGTAAGCCAGTGGAGTGTTTGACAGAGAGGTGTTGCAGACAATGATTGTTGTGTACGGAAGATGAGTCTAGCAGAGGCATTAATAAAGGATTAAAGTGGAGATATTCTGGTGGTGGGTAGGCCAATAAGAAGTGAGTTGCAGTAGTCACATCGAGAGATGATGAGAGAGTGTATTAGAATTTTAGTTTTTCTTGTGTAAGATAGTGGCAAATTGTCTCAAATACCAAGGGAGTAGAGGATATGAAGTAGAAGTGGATGGTCGACTGTGTCAAAGGCAGCAGAGAGATCTAGAAGAAGAAGAATTGAAAAGTGACCTTTTGACTTGGCGGTAAGCAGGTCATTGGTGACTTTTTTGTGAGAGCTGTCTCAGTGGAGTGTTGGGCCAGAAGCCAGATTGGAAGGTGTCAAGAAGGGAAATAAAGCTGGTAAGGCGGTTATAGATGAGCAGCTCCAACAGTTTGAAAGACAGGGGAAGTAGAGTGATAGGGCTGAAGTGAGATGCAACATAAAAGTCAGATTAGGATTTTTTGTGAATGGGTGTAATTAAGGCATGTTTTAGAGAAGATGGAAACATGCCAGTATTTAGAGAAAATATGTGTGACAGCTGGGATTAGTGTGGTAGAGAGCGGAGGGATGAGCTGAGATGGAATAGGATCCTGAGGACAAGTAGTGAGGTGAGTGGATGATAGCAGGCTGGAGACTTCATCCACTGTAGTCAAAGCAGTTCAAAGTGGCTGTGGGATTAGGGAAGTGAGAAGACTGGGTGTTGTTCGTTAGTTGAGAGGGTGGCGTGTATAACCCACTATGAGATGAGAGTTCATTGTGGATGTTTTCAATTTTATGAATAAAATGGTTGGTGAAGTCTTCAGCTGTGAGAGAGGAAGGGATGGGAGGAGGTGGTGGGCAGAGGAGAGTATTGAAAGTAGCGAGCAGACGCTTGGGGTTAGAGGACAGAGTTGATATTAGTGATGTGAAGTAGTGTTGTTTGGCAAGGTTGAGGGCAGAGGAATCAGAGTGCAGCATACATTTGTAGCTGAAGAAATCTGCAGATTTCCTCCATAGTCGTTTGGTGGTGCTGTAGCACCTCTGGATGTATAGTGTTTATGTAGTGTGTAGAGATGTCGCGAATAGTTCGCCGGCAGATTGTTCCCGGCCAACATAGCATGTTTGCGTTCGCAGCGAAAAGCGAACATATGCGAGATTCGACCCGCCCCCAATACTTTATCATTGAGCAAACTTTGACCCTGCAGGTCACAGTCAGCAGACACATTCCAGCCAATCAGCAGCATACACTCCCTTCCAGAGCCTTCTAACTCATGGACAGCAGCCATTTTGGAATCATAACTAACTTGCAGTCTTACTGAGAGGAGGGAGAGTGTAGGTGATGCTGATTGAATAGGGAAATCAATAGCTAGGCAAGTTTATTCAGTGTCCAGTGCAGTGCTGAAGGACTCATCAGATCTCTGCTGTAAACACAGCACCCCAAAAAGCCCTTTTTAGGGCTATAATACCATTTTTTTTGTTTGTTTTTTTCTGTGTAATCTAATTTCAGTTGCCTGTCTCCATGCTAGCCCCTGCTTGCAAGTGTGTGTGTCAGGCTCACAGCTTATACTGTGTGTGCACAACGCATACAATATAATATTGTTTACTAGTTGTCTACTTTTAAAAAACCCAAACTTTTATTTTCTTAAATCTAAGTGCATTTGCCTGACCGTCAAAGTTCATTTGCTTGACCGCTACCCATAGTGTGTGTCTTGCTTACAAGTACTGTGCCAAGTTCAACCAATCCAATCTATTTGGGGTACCAACAGTCCACATTTAAAAAACCCAAACTTTTATTTTCTTAAATCTAAGTGCATTTGCCTGACCGTCAATCAAAGTTAATTTGCTTGACCGCTACCCATAGTGTGTGTCTTGCTTACAAGTACTGTGCCAAGAGGTTGTGTGCATGCTTGAGCTCCAAACAAAAGGCTTTTTATGGTCTTAGTCCCTCAAATACAAGTTTTATTTTAACACCTTTCAGTTTATAAGCTCTTTGTGCACGGTGTTGTTCATTTTTGGGAGTTTTTGTGGGTTTTTTCTTAGTTTAATTTAAGTTTTAGTTTTCTGGGAGTCAGGCTCAGCACTCTATCCCAGGAGAGTGAGCTGACTCCTAAATACTTTGCCACATCCCTCCCTTAGCACTTCACCTTCACTCCTGGAACTTTTTTTACTTTGACTTTTTTTTTTTTTTTTAAGTTTTTCAGGTTTTGTTAAAGTTTTGTTTGTTTGGTGTTGGGTTTTATGCTTTGGAGGGAGAGAAGACAAGTAACATCTTTGTAGGCAGTGGGGGGGGGGAAACAATTTGAAGTTTTTAAAAGGCTTTTTTAACATCTGACACAGAGACACAGAGGGGTTAAAAAGCCTCTGTGTTCTCTGTGTTGTTGCAATTAGCAACACCTTGCAACAGGCAATTAACCCTTTCACTGCCAAACATTATCTCTCTCTCTCCCTTAGTTTTGTCTTTTTGTTTCTTTTTCACACTTTTATATTTAAAAAAAGAAAACAATAGAAAATCATAAAACAAAAAATAAAAATAAATAAAACAAATAAACTAAAAAAAAAGGGTCTAAACATGAGGGATAAGACCATTAAGGAGCCTCAGGGGTCAAAAGGGGGAATAATGGCCCCTGAAAATCTTAGCTGCAGCATTGCACAGCATAGGCCCCAGGCAGATAAGGCAGCCCCAGCTCCTGGTGGTTCTGCCAGCAGACCTACTACTGTGGCTAATACCTGGTCACAGGTGGTTTCTGCTGGCCCCAGTTTCTGCTGGGGCTGAGGGGCAGATCACCAGGAAGAATGGGGTTAAATGTCAGATGTCTGGGGTCTACAGCATTGATATCTATCTGCGTGCTGCAGCTAATGTCATCAGCCCCTCTGTTATAGTAGCAGCCAGCAAAATGTACGGGAAAGCAGTTTTCTTTCCCTGTACGCTGGCTGCTTCTCACATACTTATACAGAGAGGCATCACAGTGGGGGGATTATATGTCCCAATAGAACCCCTGGAAGGGTTGGGCACAAAAGTAACACTCTCTAATGTGCCCCCCTTCCTACCAGACTCCCTTCTGCGCCCCCACCTACTAACCCTAGGGGAAGTAAAAACACCATTTATTAAAATTCCACTGGGGTGCAGAGAGAGAGCACTTCGTCATGTGCTCTCTTTCAAGAGGCAGGTACCAATGTGCCTGCCTCAGGGTGCAGAAAACATAGAGGGGTCTTTTGGGGTTCCATTTGAGGGGGTGCTGTACAGGATTTTTTACAGCACTACGGAGGTGCAGTGCTATCATTGCAAAGGGTTGGGGCATACACGTAGGAATTGTCCTAATGTAAAGCAGCATGCCCCAGCCCCAGCAAACGGCACCTCCGTCAGTACAGCACCCATCCCCGCTGAGCCCATAACAGCTGGGACCTCAAGGGTCATAGCCCCCCCCACAGAGCTCAGGCAAGGAGGCCGTTCCTCAAGCCACCACCACGGGTTCCAAACCCCCTTCTTCCCCAAAATAGCCATCTGTGTCTGTGGACTCTAGCAAGACTGCAGACACGGGGAAAAAGGGGAAGAATGTCACCGGTCCTCCCAGTGTCACAGCTGCATCTCCCAAGTCCCAATCTACCCCCACCATAATTACATCAGTTAGTGTGGGGGCACAGTGTATGCAGAGGGATAATAAGCCCTCTGCAGGGGAGGCAGCTAGTGGCAGCTCCTCTTCCAGGAGTGACGTCCCCAGGAAGAGGAAGCATAAAACCAACAGGGAGGTTGCTGATAAGTTGGAAGTGCTCTATAGTGGAGCACCTCCCTCTAAAAGCAAGAAGAGGAACAAAACATCTCCTTCTCATCCGGTGACATTGTCTGGCCCGGTTATTAAGCTCAGCCAGCCGGTGCCAGACCACACATCTCTCTCTCCAGACCCTATAGGGGTTAATGTGGAAAAGGGTCTGGAGGAAAAGCAGGGGCAAGAGGGTCTCCCAAGTGAGGCAGGGGTAGACAAGAAAGATCAGGTTCTGCCTCTGGCCTTTGAGGGGGGTCCCAATAAAGCCGCTGCTGAATGGGTAGTCAGTGTCCCTGAGGTGCTGAGCTTCAAGGGCACCAGTCAGTCTCCTCCTCCAGTGTCACTCTCTAGTGACGTACCTCAGGCTTTGTTAGAGCCCCAGGCCGAGTCACTACTGGAGGGGGGGAATATAGGCATGACCCCCATTCAGGACCCCATGGATTTGTCTGTCAGGGGGGATGTGGCACAAGGTGAAGTGGAAATGGGAGAGGGTGATAAAACAGGTTTTCCTGTTAACATCATGGGAGAGCCTGTCTACCCTCCTCAGCCGTCCACTGACCCTAACATCGGTGCCATCCAAGCTGAGCAAGCAGCGGTGGAACTGACAGAGGAGGCATATAAAGCCTCCAAGGCTTCCATTAAGGAAGCCATGCCAGCCACTGCTGTCCAGCCACCTACCCCTGAATGCACTCCTGAAGCTACAGGTGTGCAGCAGCAATCCAAGGGTCCATTATTTACCTTGAAGGGTGCTAAAGGGACTCCTTCTGTATCATCTAAGAGGGGTCCCTGAGAATAAAGCTGAGGAAACTGACTCCAGCCGGGGAGGATGGAGTAAAAGCCCTCAGCCAAGAGGAGCCCAGGGGTGACCCACTAGAAGGAACATCAGATTCTGGGTGGGTTATCCCTGTCAAGGAAATAGATCTATTCCTTGAGAGCACCCTTCATGGACAAAAGAAAAGGAAGGTGCGGCTGGCCTTGGAGAGGTGGAAGAATATGTTGTTTATTCTACACTCTCTCCAGCAATATCTAGTGGTCAGCACTAGTGCCAAGAATTCTGGGACTGCGGAGCATCTCCGCGTCCGGAAATTCTATAAAATGTGCGTGTCCTATCAGCAGTCTCAAGGGTCTAAGGAACGCACAATTCCTGACACGCAGTAATGGCTTTGTACATCAGCACGCTAAATACCAATGGCTGTCAAGACAGTTTCCGCAGGTTCCAGGTACTCTCCTATTTATATCAGGGAGGGTACTCTGTGAGCTTCCTGCAGGAAACTCACACCACTCCAGAGGCTGAGGCCTCGTGGCAACTGGAGTGGAGAGGCAGGGTCTTCTTCAGCCACTTCACATCGGCGTCATGTGGAGTGGTGACCCTGTTTTCAGAGTCTTTTCAGCCAGAGCTGCTGCTTGTGAAAGCTGTTATCCCAGGCCGTCTAATCCACCTCCGGGTCCGAGAGCAGGGTAGCATCATTAACCTAGTTAATATATATGCCCCTGCTGGAGGGCCCGAGAGAGTGAGGTTCCTCGCCAGACTGTCCCAGTTTTTGGAGACAGTTGACGCAGATGAGTGTTTGGCACTCGGGGGTGATTTCAACTGCACCCTCGACGCTCTGGACCGGAATAGTCCAGAGCCGTACCCGCCTTCTGCGTCAGCCCTGAGGGAGATCATCGCCCGCTTCTCACTGGAGGACATCTGGCGAGAGCAGAACCCAGGGGCATCAGACGGTTTCACCTACGTCAGGGTGAGAGCCGGTCTGGTGTCCCACTCCCGGATCGACAGACTATATATATCTAGTCACTATATGTCACGAGTCGGTTCTTGTGCCATTAGGCTGGCTCCGTTCACAGACCACAACTGTGTGTCTGTGACGGTGGCGCTAACGCCAACAGCACCACGAGCCGCCTATTGGCACTTCAACAATGCTTTGTTGAAGGACTATGGGCTCGTGACATTGATCCGGGAGTTTTGGACGGACTGGAGGGATTGCAAGGGAGACTTTGCCACATTAAAACTGTGGTGGGACGTGGGCAAGGTTCATTTGCGACTTCTTTGTCAGGAATATACCAAGGGTGCGAGTGGGCAGCGCGAAGCTGAGTTGGAGTCACTCCGGTGGGGGGGGGGGGTACTCCATCTGGAGCAGAGGCTGTTCACTTGTAGGGACCAATCCCTGCAGAGCGAGTATGTAGAGAGGAAGGGTGTCCTCTGTGACCTGGAACGACACCAGGCCAAGGGGGCATACGTGCGCAGCCGCTTAGGTTTTCTCAAAGATCTAGACCGCGGCTCGCGCCTCTTCTACTCACTGGAGAAAAAGGGGGGTAACAGTAGGCACATCACCTGTCTTCTAGATGAAGACGGTGCCCCCCGGTCTCTCTGCTCAGCGCAGACTACAAGATTGTAGCTAAAGCCATCTCGCTTAGACTTGGGTCTGTGCTGGCAGAATTGGTTCACCCTGACCAGTCCTATGCGATCCTGGGCCGGACTATCTTTGATAGTATCTTTCTGGTCCGGGATCTATTGCATTATTCTCGCAGGACTGGTCTGTCACTCGCCTTTCTCTCTTTAGATCAAGAGAAGGCGTTTGACAGGGTGGACCATGGTTACCTCATAGCCACTCTGCAAGCGTACGGCTTTGGCCCACAGTTTGTGGGCTTTATAAGAACGCTGTACGCCTCTGCAGAGTGTTTACTGAAAATCAATTGGTCCCTAACAGCACCTTTGGTATTTGGACGAGGGGTGCGTCAAGGATGTCCCTTGTCTGGACAGTTATATGCACTGGCCATCGAGCCTTTCCTCTGCCTACTGAGGAAAAGGCTCACAGGGCTGGTGCTAAAAGATCCAGACATGCGGATTGTCCTTTCAGCTTATGCTGACGATGTGCTCCTCGTGGCCCAGGATCCAGTTGATCTTGAGCTGGCAAAACAGTGCCAGGAGGTATATTCAGCTGCCTCCTTCGCTCAGATCAACTGGTCCAAATGCACAGGCCTTTTAGAGGGTAATTTACAGGTAGACTCTTTGCCTCCCACGTTTCGTGACATCACGTGGGAGGCAGATGTCATTAAATATCTGGGGGTCTACCTGTCCGCTGCGGACGCTTCCGTCCCAGACAACTGGAGGGAGTTAGAGGGCAGTGTCCTCTCTCGTCTGGGACGATGGAGGGGTCTAGCAAAAATGCTTTCCCTTAGGGGGCGGACTATAGTGGTGAATCAGCTGGTGGCTTCTCAGATCTGGCACCGGCTGATTTGTCTGAGTCCGACCCCCGAGTTTGTCACCAATATCCAGAGGAATTTGTTAGATTTCCTCTGGATGGGAAGGCATTGGGTCTCTGCAGGGGTGGCAAGTCTGCCTTTGGTGGAGGGTGGACAGGGAGTAGTTTGTGTGTGCTCCCAGTTGTCCACCTTCCGCCTTCAGTACCTGCAGAGATACCTATATGCAGATCCCTCTCTGCAGTGGTGCGCACTGGCATCCAGCTTTTATCGCCAGTTGCGCAACCTGGGGTATGACCGGCAATTATTTCTGATCAGGCCCGAGGGATTTGGAAAAGACCTCTCTGTGTTGCCGGCATACTACCAGGAAACCCTCAAGGCCTGGAGCATGGTCTCCGTGACCAGGCAGGGCGTGCCTTTGGGGGATGAAATATTCACGGAGCCCCTGCTATTTAATCCAGCAGTGGGGGCTCCAATGTTACAGTCCCCCAGTATCATCCGCCGCCTTAGTCATGCACGGATGACCCGAGTCGGGGATCTCTTGGAATACGGGCGTTCTGATTGGGTGTCACCCCAGGAGCTTGCGCTCCGTTTGGGATATGTGACGCCCAAAGTCTCAGGGCGCTTGCTCCAGGAGATTAGGGATGCCATCTCCCCCGACTCGCGCACCTTCCTTTGCGGGGCTTTGCAGGCCGGAGTGCCACATGCACCTTTCAACACCCCTGCTCCGGCTGTTTGCATTGGACACAAGCCCCGTGTTTCCCCTCAGGCTCCTCCTGTCCCCAACCTCTCGAAGTTGAGGTACATACCCTCGGCATGCTTTCGCGGCATGCCGAGGAAGAGCTTATATTCTCTCGTGCTCCATACAGTGCACTTCCTTGCCCTCGTGACCCGTCCCGATACCATCTGGAGGCGGGTCCTACCAGCTGACGAGGGCAAGAGGCCCCGGTGGAGGGAACTTTATTCTGATTTAGTTCCACGACACACCGGGGACTTGAGTTGGAGAGTGCTCCATGGTGCACTGAGCACGGGAGAGTACTTAGCTAAATTCACGGACTCTCCCTCCACTTGTCCATTCTGTGGCAAGGGAGAGTCCGTGTATCATATTTATTTTAGTTGCGCCAGACTGCAGCCCCTCTTGTCACTCTTGAGGGGCCTCCTCCTGCAGTTCTGGCTGCATTTCTCCCCTCACATTTTTATTTTTGGGCGCCCAGTGTCCCGGGGCAATAAGGCCAGGTACCTCCTCATCAACCTGCTCCTGGCATTAGCCAAATTGGCTATATATAAGTCCAGGAAGCAGTGTTTGATAGGGGGGGTTCCCTTGTCACCTGAGGCCATGTTCCGGGTGCTGGTGCGCTCCCGTATCCGGGCAGAGTACCACCTGGCTTTGTCCACTGGGGGAATGGATGAGTTTGTCTCCCAGTGGGCTTTAGATGGTGTGCTCTGCTCGGTATCCCACCATTCGGTTTCTTTATCTCTCAACCTCCTAAAATGATTTTTCTTTAGTTTACAGAACAGTTTTTCTCATAATTTTAAAATACACTGTGCCAAGTTCAACCAATCCAATCTATTTGGGGTACCAACAGTCCACATTTTAAAAAAAATGACAGGCAGAGGCAGGACACCCCGCAGAGGCCATCGTGGTCGTGGTGCTGTGATTCCCTTTGGCCCTACAATAATGCCCAGTTGTCAGAGGCCAGTTACCCTGAACTTGAAAAGTTCAGAAGACGTAGTTGACAGGCTAACACAGGACACCCAATCTTCTACAGCTTCCGCTTGGAACATTGACGCACCATTCTCCTCCAGCTTAGCTTCGGGCACCTCTCAATTTACCACTCACCCGCCTGCCGCCACCACCAACACTAGTACCAAAGCCAATTCAATTGATCAGTCAGAAGAGTTATTTACACATCAGTTTGAAGAAATGAGTGATGCGCAACCATTATTGCCAGAGAATGTAGATAACAGGGATATGTCTCAGTCAGGCAGCATTACACACATGTACGTACGATGTGATGATGATGATGATGATGTACCCGCTGCTGCTTTCTTTGTTCAGTTGTCATATACAAGTGAGGTGGGTGATGATGATGACGATGCGTCCGTGGATGTCACGTGGGTGCCCGCTCGAAGAGAAGAAGAACAGGGGGAAGTTCAGATGGGGTGACAGAGAGGAGGAGGAGATGAGTTGGAAGTAGAGGGAGGTAATCGCAACGAGCTAGTGGCACAGTCAGACAGCATGCATCCGCACCCGGGGTCAGCCAGACAACACGCCAATCAACGCATGCTGTTGCCACCACCAGAATGCCGTCACCGCCGAGCTCAGCATTGTGGCATTTTTTTTGTGTGTCTGCCTCTGACAACAGCGATGCCATTTGCAACCTGTGCCAAAAGAAACTGAGTCGTGGGAAGTCCAACACCCACCTAGGTACAACTGCTTTGCGAAGGCACATGATGTCACATCACAAACGCCAATGGGATCAACACATGAGTACAAGCAGCACACAAACTCAAATCCGCCATCCTCCTCCTGGTCCAGCATCTTCATCCATATCAACCACTGCTGTCCTCCTTGCCACCTCTCAACTCTCCACCACTACGTCTCTCGCCTCTTGCTGTTCCTGCTCATCTCCCCACAGTCAGGTGTCTGTCAAGGGCATGTTTGAGCATAAGAAGCCAATGCCACAAAGTCACCCCCTTGCCCGGCGTCTGACAGCTGGCTTGTCTGAACTCTTGGCCCGCCAGCTTTTACCATACAAGCTGGTGGAGTCTGAGGCGTTCAAAAAGTTTTTAGCGATTGGGATACCGCAGTGGAAGGTACCCGGCCGAAATTTCTTTACCCAAAAGGCAATCCCCAACCTGTACTCAATTGTGCAAAAGGAAGTAATGGCATCTCTGGCACACAGTGTTGGGGCAAGGGTCCATCTGACCACTGATACCTGGTCTGCAAATCATGGTCAGGGCAGGTATATCACCTACACTGCGCATTGGGCAAACCTGCTGACGCCTGCCAAGCATGGAATACGTGGCTCTGCAGAGGAGTTGGTGACACCGCCACGACTTGCAGGCAGGCCTGCTGCCACCTCCTCTACTCCTCCTACTCCATCCTCTTCCATAACCTCCTCAGCTGAGTCCTCTTCTGCTGCTGCGTCTTGCTCCACATCAACGGCACCCCCCCAGCTCCCCAGATACTATTCCACACCCCGGATACGGCAGTGTCATGCCGTCTTGGGGTTGACTTGCCTCAAAGCAGAGAGTCACACAGGGCCAGCACTCCTGTCCGTCCTGAACGCACAGGTGGATCAATGGCTGACTCTGCACCAACTAGAGATTGGCAAAGTGGTTTGTGACAATGGAAGAAATTTGTTGGCGGCATTGAATTTGGGCAAGTTGATGCATGTGCCGTGCATGGCACATGTGTGTAATCTGATCGTACAACGCTTTGTCCATAAGTATCCAGGATTACAGGACGTCCTGAAGCAGGCCAGAAAGATGTGTGGCCATTTCAGGCGTTCCTACATGGCCATGGCGCACTTTTCAGATATCCAGCGGCGAAACAACATGCCAGTGAGGCGCTTGATTTGTGACAGCCCCACACGTTGGAATTCAACACTCCTAATGTTCGACCGCCTGCTCCAACAAGAAAAAGCCATTAACGAGTATTTGTATGACCGGGGTGCTAGGACAGCCTCTGCGGAGCTGGGGATTTTTTTGCCACGTTACTGGACGCTCATGCGCAATGCCTGTAGGCTCATGCGTCCTTTTGAGGAGGTGACAAACCTTGTCAGTCGCACCGAAGGCACCATCAGCGACATCATACCATTTGTTTTATTCCTGGTGCGTGCACTGCGAAGAGTGCTGTATCAGGCCGTAGATGAGCGTGACGAGGAAGAGGAAGAGTTGTGGTCACCATCACCACAAGAAACAGCCTTATCAGCATCGCTTGCTGGACCTGCGGCAACGCTGGAAGAGGATTGTGAGGAAGAGGAGTCAGAGGAAGAATGTGGCTTTGAGGGGGAGGAGGAAGACCAATCACAACAGGCATCCCAGGGTGCTCGTTGTCACCTATCTGGTACCCGTGGTGTTGTACGTGGCTTGGGGGAAGAACATATCTTCAGCGAGATCACTGAGGAACGGGACATGACTAGCTCGGCATCCAACCTTGTGCAAATGGGGTCTTTCATGCTGTTGTGCCTGTCGCAGGACCCTCGTATAAAAATGCTGAAGGGGAATGACCTGTACTGGGTGTGCACTCTACTAGACCCCCGGTATAAGCAGAAAGTGCCTGATTTGTTACCAAATTACCGCAAGTCAGAAAGGATGCAGCAGGTCCAAAACAAATTAACAAGTATGCTTTACACAGCATATAAGGGTGATGTCACAGCACAAGGGCAATATAACAGGAGAAGAGGTGAAAGTAATCCACCTCCCATGACCATGCCAGCAAGGACAGGACGTTTAAAAGACGTGTTGTTGATGGAGGACATGCGGACCTTTTTTCAGTCCTACGCATCGCATCAGCCCTTCGGGATCCACCCTCAGAGAACGACTTGACCGACAGGTAGCAGACTACCTCGCCTTAACTGCAGATATCGACACTCTGAGGAGCGATGAACCCCTTGACTACTGGGTATGCAGGCTAGACCTGTGGCCTGAGCTATCCCAATTTGCAATTGAACTTCTGGCCTGCCCCGCTTCAAGTGTCCTGTCAGAAAGGACCTTCAGTGCAGCAGGAGGTTTTGTCACCGAGAAGAGAAGTCGCCTAGGGCAAAAAAGTCTAGATTGCCTCACATTTATAAAGATGAATGAGGGATGGATCCCGAAGGGACTGACACTGGGCGATACATTCGACTGAAAAAGGCCTGATGAGATGAGCTGCCTTCGTCTAAACCTGGTCCACACGCTGCTGTATGTTATCTGTGAATGCCGGATGACTTGCGTGAAATATCCGCCACCAACTAGGGTTCAAGAAGAGGCAATGTTTTATGGCACTTTCTGCCTGGGGAACAAAGGTCAATTTTTCTGGTCGCTGCAACAGCAGCGGCTGCAACAATATCTAATTTTTGAATTTCAATTTTTATGTCAGAAGGCGTACGGCATGTAATGGAAAAGAAAGCATATTGAACAATCTTGCATAACACAACAGTTGTGCAAAAATACATATTTACAATGAAGACATTTTGTTAAAATTAGGTGGCTAGGCCTTCTTTTTTTTACTTTTTTGGTTAATACATTTTCTTTTTTTTTACTGTGATTGCAATTTTTAAGAGAAACCTAAGACATGGTAAAACAGACAATAGTAAAGAGTATATCAGCAGTTAACACCAAAGTCCTATTATCTATTATCACTCCAGCAGTAGCTTATTATTTACAATATCTAACCTGCTCAATCGCCCTTGGGTTACCCTAGGGCAGGCTTCAGTAGGCGACCTCTCCTTTCCTCGGATGATTTTGCCGCCGGTTGCTTCTGAAGGGTCTCCTCCAGATCTCCCCCACTCCGGTCCTTCCCCCCGAGTCGCTTCAACCATTAACAAATGTGTTATTATATTAGGGGGGCACTAAATGGGGATGTTATCCAGGGAACCCAAATTGTCTGGAACTGGGTGCTTCTATCCAAAACTACATGGTTAAATCTCTCGTTGAGCAGTAAATAGTTGATTTTTTTTATTAATTCCTGAAAGTTTTAATTTGGGGTTTTCCAACTACTAGCTATGTGTATTTTTTCTTTAAAAAAATATTTTATTAGGTCAATCTTAAACATTTTAGAAGCTAGTAAGCATGTTTCTTCCCATAGTCTTATGACTGCCTAACACTCCCACCAGACATGAATAAATGTAGCCTCATTAGCACTGTTCCTAAAACATGAGCTGCTCAGTTTTGGATCCCATTTATTAGCTTAAAAGGAGTAATATATGTCCTGTGTAGGACCTTTATTGAAGTCTCAAGCAGACTATAATTTAAAGATCCCCTACTTAGGCCTTGCCAACTTTTATCACATGTGCTATCTGCCAACTCGGTGCCCAAATCCCTCTCCCAGGCTTTGGTATAGTCTGGTTTGTTTGCCCATGAGTTTTCATTAAATAGTTCATACATGAGGCTAATAATACCAGGCTGAAAGGGGGAATCCCTACATTTTTTGAGTAGCCAGGTGTTTCTTTGGGGGGTTCCCCTACCACTTATCGTATATATAAAATGATGTATCCTGCAAAAATTATAGTGTTCAGCCAGGGGTAAATTGTATCTATCTCTCACCCACTCAAAGGTCATTATTTTGTCATCATGCCACCATGGACCAACCCTTAGTAGGTTCTGAGACTTCCACCAACTGAGAGAGCTTTCCGGAAGATGTATATTAAAGTGGGGATAGGGTACGATAGCGGTAAGATCTGATACCCGAGTGTCCAGTTTTTGTGTCCAGTTCATCTCCGTCCATATTTTTAATGAGTGCTTAATCAATGGGTTTTTAAAGTTTTTCAAAAAAGTATACAGGCCTGGAATCCATATAACTGTATCCCATGTATAAGGTGACATGCTTACATTTTCCATAAATACCCAGAGCGGCTGATGTGTTTTGGAGAATGCGCCAGAGGAATGAAAGCCAGCTGCGCTGCCTTGTAATACAGTTTGAGATTCGGGTAATTTTCCATGGGAGTTTTGCCATGGATCCCCCTCCGGCATGCCACAGTCCAGGTGTTAGTCCCATTGAAACAACTTTCCCATCACTATTGTGGCCAGAAAGAGTCCCTGTGGGTTTTAAAATTCGCCTGCCCTTTGAAGTCTATGGCGGTTCGCCGATGTTCGATGGTTCGCGAACATTTGCTGTGGTTCGCGTTCGCAGTTTGCGAACCGAAAATTTTATGTTCGCGACATCACTAGTAGTGTGCCATGGTTGTGGATGAGAGTGAGGGTGTCTGTGTGTGGTTATGGGTTCAAGGGTGTCAATGGTGGAAGAGAGAGTAGAGTTGAAGTGTGAGATGGAAGTGTCGGGACAGTTGAGGTTAGCGATGGGGCTTAGAAGGGGTTGGAGCACAGTGGAGAGCTGTGTAGGGTCAAGTGCTAGCAAGTTTCTGTGGGTGATAGTGGCAGGGGTTGAAGAAGGGTGGTGAGAGGAAGGTGTGGTGAGGTTGAAGGTAAGGAAGTGATGGTCAGATAGAGGGAGTGGGTGAATGACTGGCTTGGAGGTTGCGCTGAGATTGGTGAAGATAAGGTCTAGAGACGATGTCCAGCCCGATGAGTTGAAGAATCCGTAAGATATAAGAGGCCAAGGGAAGAGGCAAGTGCAAGTAATTTGGCTGCTGCTGGGGAGGTGGGAGTGTCAACGCCAATATTAAAATCTCCAAGTACAAGTGAAGGAATATTGGAGAAGAGAAAGTGAGGGAGCCAAGCAGAAAATGTATCAAGAAATTGAGAGGGAGTGCCTGGGGGGCGATAGATCACAGCGACATGTAGAGAGATAGGTGAAATGGGATGTACAGTATGAACTTCAAAGGATGAGAATTGGAGGGATGGGACAGGGGGTAAAAGGTGAAATGTACAGAGAGTGGAAAGCAATACACCCACCCGACCACTGTGTTTGTTCCTAGGTCTAGGTGTGTGGCTTAGGTGAAAACCACCATAAGAGAGTGCTGCAGGGGAGGCAGTGTCTGAGAAAGCGAGCAAGGTTTCCGTGAGAGCAAGTAGATTGAGGGAGTTGGTAATTAATAAGTTGTGAGTGAAAGTGAGTTTATTGCAGATAAACTGTGACTTCCAGAGGGCACAGGAGAAAGGTAGAGTAGAAGGTTTGTGACAAGTGATGGATTTCAGATGGGTGTTTTGGGTGTTTGCTGGCCTTGAACCAGAGTGTGGATGACAGCAAGTGGAGATGAGTGAGGGGCCTTGGCAGGGGATATATCTACTACAGCCAGGAGAAGTAGGAGTAATAGGGAGAGAGGATGGGATTGGGACTTACAGTACTGTTTCTGCTTGTGAGTGTTAGGAAGGGGACGAGATTGTGACTGGAGGAGGGAGGGGAGCTCATGGGAGCAGAGAAGAGGAGATCAAGGAAGGTGAGATGGTAATATTGTTGGGGACGTGATATGGAGAGGCTGCAAAGGAAAAAGTCTGAGAGAGAGGCAGTAGGTTATAAAGAAGAGGAAATAGTAAGAAAGCATTGTGACAGTGTGTAAGCTCAGGAAAAAGATTGGATAAATGTGGGGGAAGAATTATTAACCTATGATATGATAGTTGTAGTAATACATATTCAGGAGCAGTGTGATAAGGATTAACAGAATGACTGTGGGGGGTGCGTAGCTAAGAGTTTTTATGCTTTTATTAATTTGTTTTGAGTAGGTGATGTTGACTGAGCAGGTGCAAGTCATATGAGTATCTGTAAATTAAGAGAATGCAAGGGCTGGTGGGTGAGGGACAGGCTGTTAGGGCAGAGAGAGCAGGTTAGGTGAGTCCACACTGAAGAAATATTTGCAAGATGTCTGAGGGTTACTGCTGGAATGACAGTTGGAGATAAGGACTGAGCAGGGCATATACATATAAGAAGAACATTTGTTAAGACCAAGGGAGAAGGTGTGAGTAGGAGGGGTGAAAGAAGGTGGGATAATATCACAATATACTACAATAAAAAGCTAGCTAATTAACAAGGTTTAAAAAATGTTACTATGTGCCCAAAAATGATATAAGATATGGTTATCGATAATTAAAGTAACAGTAGGATAACTAGAGTGATATTGGATCATCCAGGTGGCTGTAAAGACCTTTATAAGCAGGTTAGGTGAGTGAGTCCACACTGGAGAGATATTTGCAAGGAGGCTGAGGGTTAATTACAAATTTACACTTAATCCTTGATTACACATATGTACAGATTATACATAGTAGCAATACACATAAATTAAAGAAGACACATAGATACACATAGAGCTAGGCCACTCCATACAATCCACCCCCCACACCCCATCCCCCAACAGTTAATAAATAAAACACATAAAACACACAAAAAATTCTCTTCATACATATACAGAAAAACATATTTTTATTTAACCTTATATTATTTTAGGTTTTTAAATGGAGAAATTAGAGACGAATGGAGAGGCGCGCAGAGGAGATGAGGAGAGGTGAGGAGAGAGAGGAGAGAGAGAGGTGGCCCTGGGTAGTAGTGGAGAAAAGAAGGAGGAGGTGAAGAGTGGTGGATGAGAGTAGGAGAAGGTAAGGATTGGTGGAGAAGAGGAGGAGGAGGTTGAGGAGTTGGAGAAGGAGGTGGCTGAAGTAGAGTAGATGGAGGGGGTGGAGGTGGCGGAGGTGGATGAGTAGAATGCAGAGGTTGTGGAGGTGGAGGAGGAGAGTGGTGGAGTAGAGGTGGAGAGTGGAGGAGAGTGGAGGAGGTGGGTGGGGCAGGGCTGCCCTAGCAAGAGGCACATCTAGGCCAGGGACAGAGAGGGAGGGGCCTAATCCCAGGGAGGTTGTAGTTCAGGGAGGGACAGAGAGGCAACGATCCCCGTCCACAGTTGGGAGGGCAAGAGGCTAAGGGCAAGCACAGGGCCCTGTGGCCACCCTGTTATCCTTGCGGGGTGGGGGAAGTCAGGCCAGGGCCTAGGCATGGTAGGAGGTAATGGCCAAGGTGACAGCAGTGGGTACAGCACAAAGGGATATAAGGTCTGTCAAGCTCCTTTTTGATGACATCAGGGCCAAGGTAAGGAGGGTGATGTCCAAGGTACCAAGCAAGCTGCAGCACCAAGTGATGGCCCCCAAGTGACTGTGTGCTACCACAAGTGGGAGAGGGTGGTCAAGGACCTTCTCAGCCAGGTGTCATGTCAGTGCTGTGAAACTAACAAGGGATAGATGGAGGTGTCATTAAGTACATGAACTAACAAGTCACTCTCATTCCTGAGCACAACAACAGTAATCAACCAATAGAGCAGTGGCGGCTGGTGACTTTCCAAGTTGGTGGGGCGGAAGACAGAGACCTGGCCCCTCCCTTTACATTGACGCCACCCAACATTATAAACTCCTCCCCTTCACAACATGTTACCCCTATAGGCCCTGTCCACTTACAGACTACACCCATTTGGGTTTTTTCCTGTCACTTACTTATTATCTTGCTGAGGTTGAGGTGGTTCTGGTTCTGGTCACTATTCTTATGCTGGGAAGTTCCTGCATTTTCTTGATGAGGGTGAAGTGCTGCTGGTTCTGCTTACTTTTCTTATGCTGGGAAGTTCCTCCATTTTGTTGATTATATGCAATAATTAAATAAAACACAAATGAATACACATTAGATCAGGGCATAAGCCCTCCTCTCTATCCCCTCCTCTCTATCTCTCCCTTCCTCCTTCTCTCTCTCTATCTGTCCCTTTCTCTCTATCCCTCACTCTCTATATCTATTCCTCTCTCCCTGATGATTCATTTATCTATCCCTATCAATCCCTCTCTCTATCCCTCTCTTCCTTTTTTCCTCTTTTACTAGTATATAGACTGTGTCTTTAATATTCCTTCAAAGCACTAATCACATTGTTGATTTCATAACTTTGCAGGATTGTATACAGCAGACACTATTTTTGCATCATATATAATGATCAGGTCAGGCCATTGGTACCTTTGGATGTCAAGCTGAGCTCTGCATTCCTTGCAGCAAGCACTGGGTTCAGATCACTCACAACGTGTCCTCCTGTAGACTGAAAACATAGCAAGATAATATTAGAATTTGTAATCCTAAGAGGAGCTTTTCATGCTATAAGAAGGTAGAGAGCTCAGTTTTGTAGAAAAAGCATATCCCAGACATGCACTGGATTTCTATCTATCTATCTATCTATCTATCTATCTATCTATCTATCTATCTGTCCCTCTATCTATCTATCTATCTATCTATCTATCTATCTATCTATCTATCTATCTATCTATCTATCTATCTATCTATCTATCTGTCCCTCTATCTATCTATCTGTCTATCTATCCCTTTCTGTCTACCCTTATCTCTATCTATCTATCTATCTATCTATCTATCTATCTATCCCTCTACCCTCTCTCATCTATCTATCCTTCGCTCCCTCTATCTATCCATCTATTTATTCGTCTATCTATCTATCTATCTATCTATCTATCTATCTATCTATCTATACCTCTACCCTCTCTCTATCAATCCCTCTATCTATCTCTCTCTGTCTACCCTTATCTCTCTCTCTATCTATCCCTCTCTGTCTACCCTTATCTCTATCTATCTATCTATCTATCTATCTATTTATCTATCTCTCTCTCTCTGTCTATCCCTTTCTATCTATCTATCCCTCGCTCCCTCTATCTATCCATTTATCTATTGCTCTCTGTCTACCCTTATCTATCTATCTATCCCTCTACCCTCTCTCTATCTATCCCTCTATCATCTATCTCTCTCTCTGTCTACCCTTATCTCTCTCTCTCTATCTATCCCTCTCTGTCTACCTTTATCTCTATCTATCCCTCTATCTATCTATCTATCTATCTATCTATCTATCTATCTATCTATCCCTCTACCCTCTCTCTATCCCTCTATCTATCTCTCTCTGTCTACCCTTATCTCTCTCTCTATCTATTCCTCTCTGTCTACCCTTATCTCTATCTATCCCTCTATCTATCTATCTATCTATCTATCTATCTATCTATCTATCTATCTATCTATCTATCTATCTATCTATCCCTCTACACTCTCTCTATCTATCCCTCTATCTATCTCTCTCTGTCTACCCATATCTCTCTCTATCTATCTATCCCTCTCTGTCTACCCATATCTCTATCTATCCCTCTATCTATCTATCCCTCTACCCTCTCTATATCTATCCCTCTATCTATTTATATATCTATCTCTTTCTATCTATCCCTATCTGCATCTATCTATCTCTCTATATCTATCTTCTACCCCTCCCTCTCTCTATCTTTACCTCTCCCCCTCTCTTTATCTTTACCTATGAGACTATATATATATATATATATATATATATATATATATATATATATACATACATACATTACAGTGTCATACAAACTCTGTTTGGCTTGTATGTGTTCTTGGCTCCTAAGTGTTAACTATTTTTGTCCACCCCTGAGTATACATATAGTTATATGCATATAAAGAAAAACAGAAATTATATATATATATATATATATATATATATATATATATATATATATATATATATATATATATATGTATATACACACATACAGAAAGTTATATTTACAGTTATACAACAAACAAAATACACATATAAAGCATTTCCATAAATAAATACAAGTCATGAGTATTTACATCTATTTACAGCAATACAGAGCATGCAATATATTTACACACAAATACACACAAAGTAAGCTGTATATACACATATTTACAAACACAACATGCAATATATGCAAATATGTTCACACATAAACACAGTATGCAGTATATATACATATAATTACACACATACTCACAGCCTGCAGTATACCCATATATGTAGATACAACACACAAAATATTCATATATTTACACACAAACAAAGCAATCAGTATATACATATAAATACAAACATACACAAAATGCATTTACACACATATTTGCAGACATACACACACATATACACACATACAACATCTATCCATGCAATATATGAATATATATATATACACACATAAAACAGAGCATGCAATATACATATATTGACACACATACACACACAGCATGCTGTATACACACATGCCATGCAATATATACATACATTTATACAGAAACAATCACACCTAGACAGTACTGACAAGTAGCTTCACTGTGAGAGTGACTTGGGATGCTGAGGAGACCAACATAATGTAGTTGTAAGTTCTATGTAAAAATAAATAAATAAGAGCCTGTCTTCAATACTTACATTTATTGTGACCACCTCCTGATACTCATGTTGCTCCATGCTGCTCCTTTAACTTCTCCCTCACACACAGCTACGCATGTGTCTATGAGGTAATGTATGTGCTCTGCAGTGCCTCTAGTGGCAGGAATGATTGGACGCTGCAGTCAGACGCCCCAACAGCTTTTAATCAGGCTGCACAGGGAGCTCTGCTGAGCCTCTCTTCCATGTAGCAGAGCCCTATCTAGAGGCTTTGGGCGCCGTCCCAGTAACTCAGTGGCTCCACCTTCAGGTACCTGACTGCATGACAGCCGCCGTGTAAATGCATTACACAGACAACGTTTTTTTTTTTCAATGTATGTTTTTTGGGGGAGGAAAATGAAAGAGGGAAGGGAAAAAGATAACCACTGTCTGTTAGAATTATAGGAATAAAGAATAAAACAAATTATAGAATAAAATATGCTTTTATGGACTCTAATTAGGGAGGGCGGTTGCCCAGCTGCCCCAATGGACCAGCCGCCCCTGCAATAGAGAGTCCATGTATTGGTGTGCCCACTGCAGCGTATGCAGTTACAGACCGCAAGATAGTACTAGGAGCCAAGAACAATCAAGATCAAGAACCAACGAATAGATCACATCTTGCAAATTATAGCTAATCTGAGTTGCAATTAGGAGAATAATCCTGGATAATTAGGAATGAACACAAAACAATGTATTATTCATCATACTAATAACACATACCTTTCTTTTCTATCTTTCAGCACCAAGAAGGTCTGGGTCCAGTGGTGAGCCAAAGGCGGGGGCGCCGGCTCCATCAGTGAAGGAAGTCGAGGAGCAAGCCCCTGCCCAGCAGGAACTGGCGCAGGGGGGAGGAGGAAAGAAGAGGAGCCGGGGGCCCTGGTTTGCAAGAGTAGGATGTCATCTGGCTAGTGGGGTCACCAGCAGAACCAGCAGCACACCACCGGGATTTGACCCCACTGTTCCCCTCCGCCAGAGACTCAGTATCTCGCCATGGCCCTCCTACTGGAGGGACCAGCTGGTCTTGACCACACCTCCTCCTACCCTCAGCAGTGCATACGACTGGCCGCCACCACCACCACTGGGCCCACCAACACCACCAGCCTTATTGAACCAGTCTCCAGCTGGGCCCCAGTCCCTCTCCACTGGTCCACCACCAACTCCTTACCAGACCATGTCCCAGGTACCTCCATCCTCACCACCAAGCCAGACTGTGCAGGCGGAGATGCTGGCCCTCATGGTGCAGCAGATGAGGTGTCTCCAGAGGATCCAGGCCAGCATCTTTGCCAATCATGTGGAGATCATGCACAACCTGGCCAGGCGCAATAGGGAAGAGAGGAGGCACCACCTAATGACTGAATCATACCTTGCCAGGCAGCTCAGGATGGGGACGGACCAGAGTGCATTCCAGCAAGTGACTTAAGACACCATGTGATGAGCTCTGACCCCCAGCCCCGCCTCCTTCACCCCGGAGGCATCCCCCGTCCACCAGCAGCCCGGCCCCTCCTCTCCTACCCCTATACCTCCACCACTGCCATTGCAGGTGCTGCTGCCTTCTGGGGGGATGCCTCCCCCTGCCCCCCGCCCACCACTACCAGGGGGACGGTGGCTGGCCACAAGGGATTGGGGCCCTGTGGCTAGGTGGAGGCAGAGCTAGGAATTGCACATATGTTTGTGCCTTCTCAACAGCACTCCCCAGTGACAATCTTTTGATCACAATGTTAACCTAATCTAGCTTGGTTTAGGAGTTTTGGATGTTGGACTATGTGATGGAATATTGTATACGCAGATGGCTACCTCACATCACTAGGTCAATGATCCTTTCCTCTGTGGACACGTAGGGTTCTGTTTAACATTTTACTAATTCATGGTCACTGAAGAATGCTGTTGAGAAGAGATGCTGCAATCCCAATTTTTTTTAAGGCCTTATTTTGTAGGTGTAACGGAACCCATCACTGTTTTACCCTGTTTTATGATTATTATGGTTAAAATATGATCCTACTATATGTATGTTGGTCTATGCTCTGCAGAATATTAGCCAGACTATTGCAGACCCCTAGCAGAATACATAATCCTATTAGGGTCTCCTAGAGGCAGGAGAGCCCTATTGTGTAAAGTGTTCACATTGTGAAAGATGGAACAAAGAGAAGCATTATCTTATCAATTTCTGTTATTGTATCGAAGTAGCCGGCTAGTCCCTGGGAGGTGTGACCACACCTATTGTTCTCTCTATGTGTACTGTGTGGCCAAATATGGGCATGTGTATTGCCTGTGGGGAGAGATGTGTATATATATTTCTGCATATAACAAATTAAAGGGTAGTTCTGCTCGTGAAACTGTGTGTCGTCCATTTATTGTTTTGTTTTAGATACAATTCAGGTCCATGAAGGCATCTTCTGCATCAGCAAGCATTTTGAAGGCAATGCATGAGGTTTAAGGTTTTCACAGTGCCTCTCAGGTAGACATTCCTTTAATGACAGCCCCCTTAACATGTAGTTCCCACAATTTTAAAGCTATCAAATAGCCAGATATCTAAGACATGATTGTTGTTAGCGTAAATGTAGACTAATACCGCTATGGAGAAGGACTTGCAGAGTCTCACAATGGATGTTAATGACAGCCAGCATTAATATATGCACTAGTGAAGCATGTGATACTGACCATCAGGTCCTTGTGTCTGATGTAAGTAACATTGAATCTGGCTGCTAACCTTTGTGTCTCCATATATATCATGGTAATCCTTTAACATGTGCTAACACCTGTATAGCTGATGGATGTGATATCAATGTTGATGAACACTATCATATGGAGAAGGTGATATTACACCTTGACCACTGACGCTGGTCACAGCTAAGCATTTATTGTGAGATCATACATCATTATTAATGGTCATGTTAGTGAGTTATCCTGAGAACTAGCTAATGTTAGTAATGCTTGCAGATGGGAATTAGGTGAGTTGGTATATTATTACAGTTACAGTATTTAGCACTGTACTGTACATGCACATTTTTATATATTGTATCCCTTTTTTTATTAGTGATTTCTGATGATCCATTTTTTCATCAGATTCTGGTTGCAGTGGTGTAGTGACCACATGTAACACTGGTAGGTGCTATGCATCATGCTTATTCTAGACTATGACATTACCCCCTTTAGGTATCCCCTTTTTCCCAACAATAGCCTCTTGCTCTCCCGGGATTAGCCCACACCACACCCATGATATTAATGCACAGTCTTGTCCATTTCTGATTGTGTTCTGTGTATGATATAAATTTTTGTTAGAACCATTATAACCGTGTCCGTGTGTTTTCAATGGTTGGGGTTATGGGACAACCACATTCATCACATTAGTGTCACATTCCTGTATCAGTAAACTAATGAGCCCTTGTTACTATGCTATGGGTTAATACATATAATAACAGTAATAACAAAAATAATAGTAATAATAGCATGAGATATCATATAATATTATATATAATAAAGGGTTAATACACATGCAAAAAGCGTCTTGTGTACCTGAATTAAGCTATGAGTTATACCATGTAGAGCCACTGTAGGTGGGCAGGTCATAGCAGAGAGGTCAGAAAAATCACGGTCCACTAGAGAAGGAACTGGCAACCCACTCCAGTATCTTTGGCATGCAAACCTTGTGGATAAGCACAGACAGAGACATAAGTAAGTGTGCTGTAGAATCGGACACAGAGAATCGGACACAACAGAGGAACTGAACAACCAAATGTGAAATGTTCCCCTGGTACTTTTATATATATGCCATGTGGTGGTATAATTTGGCCACTATGTGTTTTCCCAATGTATATGTGATGAGTGAGATGTATATAAGATGATCTTTGTATTTTTAGGATCCACGTTAGAGCCCCTGTGAGTGAGAAAGGGTTAATATGTCAACAATTTCCATGTATTTGCGTTGTAATTTAATGAGGTAGTGTATTTTTAATAGCTTTCAGCATCTTGCAGCATGACTTTTCATATTGGCATCTGCTTGACCATTACAATCTATGAGGACAATAAAATTATTTGATAGTTGGGATAGTTGTTGTACAAATTATTCTAATGCCTTCCAATTCTTTCCCCATATTTTAAAGTCCATTGGTGTGTTTTTTGTGATTTGCAGTGTTGAAAACTAGTCTGTAAACCCTTTGCGGGTCCTATTTGGAAGACATTTGCTGTTTGCGGTCTTGAGCGTTTTTTTCCATTGAATATCGATTTGCGATTTTAGCGATTCGAACTCCTGTGTCCATGACAGATCAAAGGCTTCTGGAGGCTGTAAGTTCTGGGTTTAACAACCACAATAATTTCGAGCCTGTAACCCGTAGTCCATTCAGAGTCCCAAAAAAAACGCCAATTGAATAGCAAATTAACTTACGGCCTCACTTATGGTCTACAATAACTTAAGATTGTTCAATTTAATGAGGCTCATGGTTCTTTCTCTCAGAATCATATATAATATGTAAATATTAGGTAAATAATTATGCTTATCCTTAACAAATGTGCTATTCCATTTCAAGTTTACCTTAATTCTTCATACACTATTCAATTACATAATGCAGTTACAGTAAAAATAACTACTATACTGACCATAAAAAATGAAATGCAGCACACATTCACATTGGCTCGTCTGCAGTTAACCTTTAATCAGTTCACAAATCAGGCTAAAGTATTTTAAATACCAACTTTGAAAGCTATGCACAATTCATTTGACAAAATTAATAGACTATACTTTTCATATTTCTGTTAAAAGCAAGATACTTATATTCCTTTTTAGCATCTGCAAAATACATACAAATGGAGTGATCTTTCAAGCTGTGTGTCACTGACAACAAGTTAGCAATTAGTTCGAAAAATGCCTTTATTTCAATACAGGTCTGCCAGTGACTTTCCGGCATTGCCCATTGTGGGACGATTTTGGCAAACCAGCTGTGGTTTCTCAAAAAAAGTTGTTTTTTTTAGGAAGAATATGGCGAAATGATAAAATGATACACTTTACAAGAAATACTGAATGAATGAATGATGAAAAATGAATGAGACCAAGTACACAAGATGTTGAAAGAAACAAATTTACTGACTCAAAAAGATCAATGCAGCTTTACAGAATGAAAAGGACACCGTGGGGTATTACTCAATGTAAATGACCGATGGAGCTTTACTTTTTGAATAGGAGCAGTGGAGCTTTTAACAGTTTCTGTTTTACCCTGATAGCTATTTGTTTACTCTCTATAAAAGAAATGCATGTAGTTCTCTCTCTCCAAACTTGATGAGAAACACATGTGATGAATAGTCCAGATTAAAAGAGGTTTTGGTTTCACTGATGATGGAAAATCAATCGAGGACTTTTACTTTACATTAAAGCCAATCACATATTTTGTATACTTTAAATTAATTATGGTCTAAATGTTTGATTATGTGACGAGATCAGTCTCGTCACTGCGAATTGGAGAAGCTTGGTTGCAAACATTCTGCCGTTTGACTACGGCCCATGTTGACTTTCCCCCTACAAAGCCATGCTTCATTTGGTCAGAAAGGACTGTGATCTAACTTTTGAACCACTGAACCAATTTGTATCATTTTGACACATGTTTGTATTTGGAGTATGCTGATTCTGAAAATGTATGTTTTATGTGAATGTGATGCATACTTTTAAAGTTATGAAAAATGTGTAGAAATGTGTTACAGATTCTGACCATCCCCCCATTAGGTAAACACAGGGTGTCGCCAGGACTTGAACAAAGGGCCAGTGTATAGGGTTTCCCCAGGGGCATAGTCAAGGAGGAAACAGGAAGTGTCCACGGGGACAGTCTGGGTGAGAATGAGCATAGTAGCCACGCCTGGGGGGTGGCCCATGGGAGGAGTCTCATGGTTCCTACGTAGGGACCCTGTCTGATTGGCCATAGGTAATTAGGGGTTGACCAAAGGTAGTCACTGCCCCTACGGTGTATGTGGAAATGTTTTTTATATATATATTTTGGTTTTAATAAAGGAGAGAGTTCACTGCTTGACCCTCAACCACAGAGCTTATGTCTCATGCTTGGGGGGATTCATGGGGTGCTGTTGCAGACTGACTGCCAGGAGGGTGGGCATCTTGGGGGTGCTTTTCCTGTTCAGCTGCTAGCGGCTACTCGTGAGGTTCCAGTTCAAGGCTTGCAGTATATTCCCCTTGGATCCAGTTCTTGGGGGATTGGGTGTCTTGCAGTAGCTGTCCCTATATCACTGGACGGGCGGATCGGCTAAAACGGCCTGGGCGCCCCCTTATATGTGTGGGATGTACCGTTACAGATTATTTTATTATTTCACTAATACCTAAAAGAGGACTGCATCTCTGGTATAGAAAAGTATTGTTTTTATCTTGTCCTACTGTTTTTCTTCCCATTTTCCTCATACTGAAACTTTTCCGTTTCCACTGGGACACTCCTTGCTTGCAAAGGAGATGAGGCTGGCTCTGCTTGCAACTCATCATTGTCAGTTTCTTACTGATCTATATCCTCTTGCAATTTCTGACATCTGCAGGTTTCAAGTATTTTTGTCTCAGATTCAGTGAATGGATTTTCAGTTACATTTTTGTTTTGACCTTTTATTTTGTAAATTTGATTTGTCTTATCAATCCTGTCTCAAAGGCCAAGTTTTCTGTCATGAAACAAAACAAAGCAAAAAGCTCAATATTATTATAATACAAATGTAATACCCCTTAATGCCCTTAATTAAAACATAACTTTTAATGTAAGTATCATTCTGAAATGTATTTTCTTGTACTAAAACATGCTCTCTTTGCTGCAATAAATCTTTGTATTTAATTATTTAATATACAGTTTATTTTGAATGCAATTAATACTTTGGTGATAGATTTCTTAAAACTTTGCAAGCATTTACATTTGTTCAGAGGTGTAATAAATACTAATAATGTATCTGTATAAAATGTATTAAAATTCTATTCCAAGTATTTATAATCATGTATGTATACATGCAGCATTTTTTCTGCCATACAATTAATATGTTTGCTTACTGTAGATAATCAAAATATCTACTGTTTAGAGCTGCTTGAACAATAACAGTTCTTGTTCCTTTCATCTTTTTATATACTTTACATGCAGTATCTTAATACTAAGTTCTGCACCTCATCATAGTATCTACAGTACCTGGATACGTCGATTCATCTGTTCAGTGGCCTCTGCTTGATAAAATGATTTATGCAGAGAAATGTAGTTGAGTATTATTTGCTGTACTATCCTAGTGCAGCTTTACTTTTTGGTGTTAATTTCAATGCATCTTGAAGACCAGCATATTAAGTATTTAATGTTTCCTGTCTTTTGGGGGAGCATGCATTTTTTTTTTATCCAAGCATAATTGCAACTTGGATTTCATTTACAACACATGATTGCCTATCCTATTTTTTAGAATGTGCTTTTGTTGAGTATTACATCTTTTTTTCCCAATAGATTACATAATGGAACAGTTAAACATAACAAAAACTATATTAACTCTCACCTCAATTTCTATATCTTTATTTTAACAATAAAAAACAGATGGTTATTTCCAAAATTTTGTTAATTCTAAATCATTATACTGTACTCCGGCCATGGTTTCCAAATACTATTTATTTTTCTAATTGGTTAATGCTTGGTGTTTGTTATGCAGCTCCTGAGCTGCTATTACATTTGTATAATTAATTTGTATCCATCTCTCCCTATACCTTCCAAAGGCCCATTTAGTTATCATATAGTTTATCATTTTTTGTATTGTTCTCCAAAATTATGGAATTTTATGGTATTTAAACCATATATGGAAGGATGTGCCCAACTCTTTACAACCTCTGAAATATGTGATGCTTGTATGTTTATATTATGATTGGTTTTTAAGTCTATGTGTGGGTGATTTACATGAATTCCATAAGACAAGAGAATAGATTTTCCAAGCTGAGAGGGTTGAGAGGTCTGGGGTTTATATTTCTAATTCCTGTTTTTATATCATTCCTTCATTCCTCCATCTTTGATACACTAGTTTCCCTTTTGACATGTACACATTTAATATTTCTCACTCATCAAAGATCTATCAGCTTCTCCTTCTTGTGACTGCAAGTTAACATTTTTATCTCTTTTGCTCTGATTGATGATTCTTGCTTCTTAATATGAAAATCCCCCCTGAACACCTATTAAAATGCAAAACAAAAGAAACTACTTCAGGTATACCTCTAGTTACCACATACCACCCAGTTTTAGAGAAAATACAGAAAATATTCAAAGATTTAATACCATTTGTCACGACCGCCAGCTTTGGGGGACCACGCTCACCCCAAATCTCTCTCTCCCTACGGTCGCAACTTTTTGTTCAGATCTCGACACCAGCAGACACTTCAGATGACAGCATCATTACTGCAGAGACAGGCACCATCAGACCCCTATTCTTAGGATCTAAGAATCACACACCATGTACCTTGGATTAGTACAAGCAGACTCTGACACAACCTTTTGTTAGTGTGTCTAAAGTCAGACTGGCCACTTTTTTATTGTTACAAAGATATATAAAAAAAAAACAGAAAGATGTCACAAAACACCAAAGACTGCCCCCAGTTCTAGCCCATCCTCCTAGGCAAATAGCTTGCTATTCCCCCTCACCCACATGATTTTCAGATGTATAGAGGCATCTGGCTTTCTTCTAATTACACCTTTTTTTTCTCCTTTCACAGAGCCATAAGACTAGTTCCCCCTTTCATGAATAAAGCCAGAGCCTTCACACGTGGCCGACTGCAGGGCCATAAAGATTCTATAGAAGATTAATCCTTTGTCACATAAGTGACTGAAGTATTTTTTAGATAATTCTAGCATCCTAGGGCCTACTTCTATCACAGATGCATTATTACAGTGCATATAACATGATCTAGTAACCACCAAATGAATTACTGTGGTCCATACTACACACAAAAACAATCAAGTCAGTCCTCACAAGTTTCAGGTCCGTTGTAATAGTTCTTGACATTAACACCCAGCGTGCCAGCATTCCAAATAGCAGAGCTACTTGTGGGTTGCAAGGGGTCCCATCATGGCCCCAAATCGTTCAAGACAACATTATTAAGCGAAGATACATAATTAAAAAAATATAAACATTCCTCAAATCTCCCATCCTTGCATTTAAACACCCACCAAACCAAAAACAAAAACTTGTCAGCAGTTGGAATGAACAACTAAGAAGAGAAAATGGAACATGCTCCAAATGGCACATCCTCCAATGTAGTTTATATAATACAATATACTCTATGTGAAACAGGCTGTTACATTGGAGAAACTAGTCAAAAGCAGCACTTAAGAATGAATTAACACTGAAATCTAATAAAAAAGCACAATGAAGACATGAAGAACCCCAGTTCGTACACAATTTTAGCCAGAATGATTCAACACCTAAAAATCAAAATACTCAGAGGAAATTTGAAAAACATCCAGGAGAGAAAAGCCTTTGAAATGAAAATAATTACATTCAAAACTAAAAATACAATACTTAATATGAACTTTTCTAACATATTATCACAGTTTCTTGTGATTTTTTTTTTCTGTAACAGGCTTGTCACTCTTAATGAGCTGTTTGGCCAACAGGACGGACATTACTATGGACTAAAGTACACTGGTTTTTCATGTATATATTGATGTACTGTATATGTTTATATAATACTAGCGAATTTTCCGTCAAAAAATGACGGCAATGAAATTGTAAGGTAGCTAATGCTGTTTGGTGTATAATAATGAAATATGTAATACATTACTAAATGAATATACTGTACCTATTTTGAAGCATTGTGATGAAGAGCTGGCAATCTGTGTTGATGTTGCTGCAGCATTAGTGGTGTGGAGCTGCTGTGTAAGCATGCTGAATGTGTGCACTGTGTGGTTTGAATATCCGTAGGTCGTTTGTTGCGTTTTGCGAGTTTGTTGTGGTGTATTGCGAGTTTCTTGTGGTGTTTTGCGAGTTTAGAGTGCTGTAGCCTCGTTTTCGTTTTGTTCGGCGGCCATTTTTTCTCTTGCTTAGATTTTTTTTTAGTCTCTAAACTGTTTTATTTTGAGTAAAATGAAGGTCTAAGTTGCATTTTTGAGGTCCTGGGTGCTCCCTCTTGGTGTAGGTAAGGTTTTTATGTATGTGCTGTGTGTATGTATTGTGTTTTACATTTTGTAATGTTCGCGAGTTGCGTCCGAGTGTTGCGAGGCCGTAATGTGTGTGAACGTGTGTCGTATGTTGTTTGCGAGTGTCGTAATGTGTGTGTCGTGCTGTTTGGTTTGCGACGTGAAGTTTGCGAGGGTCGCAGTTGCTGGCATGGAGCGCCTTCGGCGCTCCATGCCAGCAACTGCGGCCCTCGCTTTGCGAGGTCCTCAGGTGCTGGAATGGAGCGCCTACGGCGCTCCATGCCAGCAACTAAGACCCTCGGCCACTGCCCTCGCTTCGCGAGACGCGGCCCTCGCGCCGCGGGCTCGCTACGCCAGCCCGCAGCGTTAGCAACAACTCGTACGCTCACAACTATATATGTGATGTGTACAATTGTTTCCTCTGCTATGCTGTGCTGATTTCCCCTATATGTATTTACCGTATATACTCGTACAGTATAAGCCGAGTTTTTCATCCCTTTTTTTAATGCTAAAAAGGGCCCCTTCGGCTTATACACGAGTCACTCTTCCCCTCCCCTGTGTCTCTCTAACCCCCCCTTGTCTCTCTCCCCCCGTGTCTCTCTAATCCCCCCCTTATGTCTCGCTACCCCGCTGTGTCTCTCTCCCCCCGTGTCTCTCTAATCCCCCCCTTATGTCTCGCTACCCTGCTGTGTCTCTCTACCCCCCCGTGTCTCTTTCCCTCCTCATCCTCAAACCCCCCCTCATTTTGACCCCCCCCCCATAATATCCCTCTAAATACCCCCTCCTCCCCTCACTTACCTGCTCTGGCCTCCGCATCATCCGGGTCTTGATGTGGCGCGCATGTGACGTCACATGGGCGCCACGTCATTAGCATATACCGGGTGCCGGCACCTGGTTTATGCTAATGCCGTGACATCACACGCGCGCCACGTCAAGACCCGGAAGGAGCGGAGGCCGGAGTAGGTAAGTGAGGGGAGAGGGAGGGGGGTATTTAAAGGGGTAGTATGTGGGGGGGTTTAAAATGAGGAGGGGGTTCAGAATGAGGGGAGGGGTTGAGGATGAGGAGGGAGGTTGAAGAGGAAGGTTTAGAAGAGGGTTGATGATGGGGGATGAGGTTGAGGAGGGAGGTTTAGGAGGGGGTTGAGGATGGGTTTTAGAGGTTGAGGAGGGAGGTTGAGGAGGGGGGGTTGAGGATGGGGGGTTGAGGTTGAGGAGGGAGGTTGAGGATGGGGGGTTGAGGATGGGGGGGTTGAGGTTGAGGAGGGAGGTGGAGGAGGGGTTGAGGTTGAGGAGGGGGTTGAGGATGGGGGGGTGAGGTTGAGGAGGGAGGTTGAGGAGGGGGTTGAGGATGAGGAGGGGGTTGAGGTTGAGGAGGGAGGTTGAGGAGGGAGGTTGAGGAGGGGGTTGAGGATGGGGGGTTGAGGATGAGGATGGGGGGTTGAGGAGGAGGGGGTTGAGGATGAGGGTGTTGAGGAGGGATGTTGAGGATGAGGAGGGATGATGAGGAGGTAGGTTAAGGATGAGGAGTGGGGTTGAAAAGGGAGGTTGAGAATGAGGAGGGGGAAGAGACACAGGGAAGGGAGAGGGGGGAAGAGACGAGAGGGGGGGAAGAGACACAGGGAAGGGAGAGGGGGGAAGAGACACAGGGAAGGGAGAGGGGAGAAGAGACACGGGAGAGAGAGGGGGACACAGAAGGCACAAAAGGGACACAGGGGGCAGCACATTTCCCGCCCTCGGCTTATACTCAAGTCACTCATTTTACCCAGTATTTTGTGGTAAAATAGGTGCTTCGGCTTATACTCGGGTTGGCTTATACTCGAGTATTTACGGTACCTGATGATGTCAGATTCTGTTTTCACTCTCTCTGCATGGTTGTTTACATTCAAACTGAGGGTTCCATCTCATGTCAGTATTGCTTCAAACCTCTCAAAAGCTTGTCAATATAAATAAGTTTTTTTCCAATACAAAAGGTATTACACTGCAATACTCATTATTGTTCTATATATACAAAGATGAATAATTATTAAATTACTGGACATTCATGGCTGCTTCACTCTTGAATTATTTCTTTTAACAATGCTCCAAGATCTCACGGTTATGAATTCATCTATGTATTTTTTATATAGAGGTATAATAAGATTTTCAGAATATAATAAACAAAATCTTTTCCAGGTTATTATCAGTATCACATAATTATATAATTAATATAATATATAATATATATATTATAAATATATAATTTCAAGTTATTGTAAGTTTTGCAGCATGGTACCCTCTTGTGGTGCCATATTATCTTGTTTGTCTCCTAACCGTCTAGTGGACTTTTGTCTGGGAGAGAGTATGTGGTGTCCAGTCTCTCGAGATGGTATTTAGTTGGATCTTGCTGGAAGATATTTATAAAATATTATTTGTTTATTTATTTTTTGTTATGTGGTGATGAATAATTATTATTGTAATGCCCATGCTTGTGGCATAATGAGAAATTGTAACCACTAAAGCAATCATCTATAATTTATATGAATTTCTATATGATTATTTATTATAATTTGTTATGTTATGTGCTTAATGTTTTATGTCATTTTAGGTTTATTATTGTTTTTGTATTTGTATTTTATATTAATAAATGGAATCAGGTATGTCTAATTACATTGTTGAATTGGGTAATTGGGATTATTATTATATGTAATTAAGATTATATATATATATATATATATATATATATATATATATATATATATATATATATATATATTATTATTATCGTTTATTTGCAACGCACAAACATATTCCGTAGCGCTATATATAAGTTAAGTTACAGGCAAAGACAAGTTCAAGATTAACACATTGCAAAGTATGGAGGGCCCTGTATTTGAGCTTGTAATCCAGTGTCCATAGCACTTTCCCTGAAGCACTTTGCAGGATTGAAACTCGCAGATTTACAATCTAAAGGTTGAAGATTGTATGTGGTACAGTAGGGAGAGAGTAGTGCTATATATTATACAGATCAACTGCCACATTAGGGATTTAGTGCCTTAGTTTCCAGCACAATAATGGAGTACTCAGGAGGCTTAAATGCTTTATCACTTTTATTAAGGAAAGGAGTTGTTGTTATTGTTGTTGTTTAGTCATTCATTCATTTCCGATCTATAGACCACAGCACGACAGGTGCATCTCTCAGTCACTGCCCCTCTGAGCTTCATTAAATTCATGTTTATTGCTTCATTTACCTCATCTATCCCTCATCCTCTGTCGTTCCCTTCTTCTTGTGCCTTCAATCTTTCCAGGCATCAGAGTCTTTACAAGGGAATCCTGCCGTCTCATAATATGGCCAAAATATTTGAGCTTTTAGCCTCATGATGATACCTTATAGTGAACAGTTTGTCTTGATGTCCTGAAGTATTGATTTGTTGTGTCTTCTAGCAGGGACTCTAAGCAGTCTTCTCCAACACCACAGTTCAAGGGCGTCAATTCTACAGCGCTCAGCCTTCTTTGTGGTCCAGCTCTCACATCCGTATGTTGCTACTGTGAATAGCATAGTTCAAACTATGCGGACCTTTGTTGATAGTTTAATATCTTTACTTTTTACTAGCTTGTCCAAGCTTGCCATAGCTTTTCTCCCCAGAAGCATACGTCTTCTAATTTCATGACTACAGTCACCATCTGCAGAGATCTTGGATCCAAGGAAAATAAAATCTGTCACTGCCTCCACTTCTTCCCCGTCTATTTTCCAGGAAGTGAGATTGCCATTTGCCACAATCTTTTTAACATTGATCCGCACGCCAACTTTTGCACTCTCTTCTTTTACCCTCATCAATAAGACCATTAGATCCTCCTCACTTTTAGAGATCAGAGTAGTATCATTTGCATATCTGACGTTGTTGATATTCTTACCAGCAATTTTGATTCTGGTTTTGGATTCATCCAGTCCAGCCTTACGCATGATGTACTCTACATATAAGCTGAATAAATAAGGTGACAATATACAATCTTGTCACACTCCTTTTCCGATCTTGAACCAAAATATAAAAGCAGTGATAAAGAAAATGACTTGAAAGAGGGGGATAGTCCTGTAAGAGAGACTGAAAAGACAGTAAGGAAAAGTGTTGGTGATGCTCCTCGCAGTCCAAAGAAGATGGCATTAGAGGATGAGACAACTGGAAGAGCAGTAGCTTCGGGAGAATATGATAAAGTCTCACTGGTGCCAACATGTAGGGAAGAGTGCAGAGAGATGGCAGATGGTACAAAGGATGCATTGGATCGCATACTCAGCCTCACGGTGTAGGAAGCTCAACATCATGGTGTCGAGCTGGGGGATATGTTATGGTGTGTCACCAGAGGGCAGAAAAAAGCACTTCAAGGTTTCTTTCCAGGAGTAAGGGAGTTAACAAGCAGCTTAAAAGTCATGGGTGTGGCTGCATGGGAGGGCTGCATCCAGATAGAGATCTGTTTGGGAGCTGCACAGAGACTCTGACAAGGGCTATGGGACCTTTCCTATTGGCTGCCCTTGTGCAGTGCCTACCATCAGCCACTAAGTAGTGAGACCACGGGTGTCCCTGAATTTCTTATGCTTTAGTGTTAAATGTAAAGATATTAAACTATCAACAAAGGTCTGCATAGTTTGAACTATAGTATTCTTAGTAGTAACATACAGATGTGTGAGCTAGACCATAAAGAAGTCTGAGTGCCGTAGAATTGACGCCTTTGAATTGTGGTATTGGAGAAGACTGCTGTGAGGAATTGACTCTGCTGGGTTTTGAACCCTGGTCCTCAGGCTGCTATACCTCTTCCCTACCACTGTGCAGGCCTGCCTGTTGTGAATTCCATTGAGACCTTATAAGCTTGACTCTGCTAGCAATAGTATCAGTACCTAAGTCTCTTCAGCTGTGTCTGGTCCTTGGCCTATATAAGGCACTTCCTGTCTATTGATCCTTGCCAGATTATTGTGTGGTTTCTGATCACTTCAATAAACCTTGTTCCTGTTTTCACCTACAAGTTTGCAGAACTGGATTATTGCTGACCTTGGCTACTGGTCTCCACAACTTTGTGATTTATATATCATTACAGAATAATCTGGCCCTTTCATGGAGACCGCCGGGACAGATTCTGCATTGGCCCAGCAGGTTGCTTTTACTGCAAGAACTGTGCAGACCCAGGCACAGACCATCCAAGTGCTGCAGGACCAGGTAGCTGAACTGCAAAATAAATTGCAGTCAATGCACAGTGAGTACACCAGCTACAGGGCACGTGATGTTTCAGCTGCTACTGTTACACCTGCACAAGAGGCCCGCTTGCCCCTGCCAGAAAAGTTTGGAGGAGATCGCAAAAAATTTAGGGGTTTCCTAAATCAATGCCGTTTGCACTTCATGATGTTACCTCACCAATTTCCATCTGAAAGAGAGAAGGTGGGATTTATTTTTTCCTTATTCAAAGATGAAGCCCTGGCTTGGGGCTCCCCTCTTCTGGAACAGGACAGTCCAGTCTTGGGTAATCTAAATGACTTTCTTGAGGCCATGTGCCTAGTTTTTGATGACCCCAATCGATGTGCTACAGCAGAAGCCACTCTCCTTCATTTGCATCAAGGGAGGCGCTCGGTGGCTGAATATGCTGCTGAATTCAGACAGTGGGTTGCTGATACTACCTGGAACCAATCAGCCCAGAGGTTCCACTTCAGAAAAGGTCTCACAGAAGCTATAAAAGATGAGCTAGCTCGTGTTGATCTTCCTGCTGACTTTGATGCATTTGTGCGTTTAGCTATCCGTATTGATCGGAGACTTTCTGAAAGAAGATTGGAAAGACAGGGCTCTTTTAGACCAAGTACTACTCCAATTTCCTATTCAAGAACTTCTACTCCGATCCCACAAACACCTACAGACTCTGAGCCAGAGGCTATGCAGGTAAATCTAATAAGAGGGCCATTATCCAACGAAGAAAAACAGTGGCGAAGCACTCACAATTTATGCCTGTATTGTGGTAGTGCAGGGCACTATGCCATCAATTGCCCTAGCAAATCCAAAAGAACAATAGCTATGGCGGCTGAGGGTGCACAGATTCGACACCAATCCCAGATTTCGGATCAACTGGATTCTGTCACACAACCCTTGTTTTCTCTGGCTCATGGTGAAGAGGGTATGTTGACTCAACATCCTCATTTTGTGGTGCCTATCACTTTGCAATGTGGTGATCGTAAAATTTCAACTACTGCTATGATAGATTCTGGAGCAGGCGGAAACTTTATGGACATTAAATTTGCAGCAGGAAATAGAATTCAGTCTATCCCTAATTCTTCACCTGTGTTAATGGAGACAGTTGATGGTTCTCCACTTACGTCAGGACCGGTTACACATGAGACTGTGCCCTTAATGTTGACTGTGGAAGTGAATCACCATGAGGCTATCTCTTTCCACCTAATTTCCTCAACACAGTTTCCAGTGATTTTGGGGGTACCTTGGCTTGCTCTGCATAACCCACAGATTGATTGGAAGATCAGAACTTTGTCCTTTCCTTCCGAACACTGCTTAATGAATTGTCAACCCTCTAAGGTAACACCTGTTGCCACAACAATTAATGAAATGGTTGCTACAAACTTGACTAAGCTTCCTCTACAATATCGGGATTTTGCAGATGTCTGTGATAAGAAGAATGCTGATCAGCTTCCACCACACAGGCCTTATGATTGCCCAATAGAGCTGTTGCCTGGGGCTGCTATCTCATTTGGCCGTATATATTCCCTTTCTGAGCCTGAATTGAAAGCTCTTCGTGAATACCTACAAGAAAATCTTGCCAAAGGCTTTATTCGACCATCTACTTCTCCAGCAGGAGCTCCTATTTTCTTTGTAGAAAAGAAAGATGGCAGCCTACGGCCATGCGTTGATTACAGAGACATTAATAACATCACTGTTAAAAACCGCTACCCCTTGCCTCTGATTCCTGAACTTTTGGAGAGACTCCGCTCAGCTAAAATATTTAAGAAGCTTGATCTTCGGGGGGCATATAATCTGGTTCGCATAAGACCCAATGATGAATGGAAAACAGCTTTCAGAACCAGGTACGGGCAATACGAATATCTAGTAATGCCTTTTGGGCTGTGTAATGCCCCTGCAACTTTCCAGCATCTTATCAATGATGTACTACGAGATCTGCTGGATCAGTTTGTTGTGGCATATTTGGATGATATCCTAATATTCTCTGATAATCTTGAAAACCACAGAAAACAGGTCCGTATAGTTCTTGAGCGCCTTCGTACCCACCGCCTATACATTAAACTTGAAAAATGTGAGTTTGAACAAACAGAAATTCAATTCCTGGGGTATGTA